>JAYKKT010000062.1:4397500-4997500 GCA_036023115.1 Brasenia schreberi | reverse complement strand
AGAAGTAGACTCGTTCTTTCTTTAATGAAAAAAGTTGGATAATACTGAGAAAAATATTCATAAAAGGTTCCCAAAAAATGCATTGGAAAATACAATTTAGAAAAGGTCTAGGTAGCCCCCGTCTGGTGGTATATCATTCCCAAACTTTAAAAAATTACTCTATGGATGAATAAGAATGCAGGCAGTTTCCTGAGTGTGGGGGTCAGCTTTAGACATGGTTGGTTCTTATTACTCCCTAACCGAGAAAGATACCCAAACCAGAACTCACCCAGTTCTAGTTATGCTTCGGGTTCTGGCAGTCCTGGTCCTCTTTCGTGGCGGTTTGGAGCTCTTGGTTTTGTTTTGGTGCCATTGGCTCCCGTTCTCACTTATAATTGTGGCCATTGTACCCCTTGGAGCTTGATGTGAAGCAGGAGGAAGCTTTGAGTGTAATGGGCCCAAATAAGGGATACCATATGATATATGTGAACAATAGCTCACCTAGCTGGCAAGTACAATAATATCATGAAATATACATATCTCATGCGATATGATATGATATATTATATGATATACAAGTAGAGTGATAACTCACTTGGCCAATAGGCCGGTTCTACAAGTTAAAGGCCATGAGTTTGATATCAGGGGAAGATATGGGTTACAAACAAAAAGGAAAAAACCTACATTAAGAAAACTACAACTAGAATTGCAAAGGACTAGAACTAATCTAATGATTCTAAGTGTCTTAATGCCTTTGACGCTCTTTCGCCTTTTTTATATAGAATGGTTAAAGTTGTTCTAAAAGAATTCTTTCATCTTCCATTTGTTTCTCTCCTTGATGGCATTTCTTTGCTTTTATTTTTATGTAGCTACTCTCAATTGTTTTAATGGGTTGATCATGGGCATTTTTGTGCGTTACGTTGTAGTTGCCATTAATTCTTTTGTTTTCAAGTACTTCGGATTTCTTTCTAGAAACTTTTGTGTCAATACAACTTTTTGTGTTAACAAGTTTCCCCCTATAACTTGTGTCCAAACTTGTTTAGAGTAAGGCCGAAAATCGTCAACTCAATCCCAACCATCATCCTTTAAGGAAATTGTTTTAATGTGCTTTTTTGAGTAATCACTTTCATGAACTTCTCATCCTTGTCTAGTCTCTCTATCATTTCTTCCTATTTGCCATGGATTCCTTCTCCAACTTCAATGGAGTCTTGTCCCCTAGTTGCTTCCTCAGAGGAAGGCCTAAAGGAATTTGTTGTACCTCTACTCCTCGCTGTAGATGAATTCATAGTCTCCCAATCTCTGAACTTTATTTGCTCCTACATTCTAGCATTCAACTATTAGGGATAGTAAGTTGGATCCAACTTGTGGATACCCGCACCTGCCTTATATGGGGCAGGTTTCTAGGTCTCGCAACTCATCCTACTTCAGGCCATGATGTAGTGGAGATTTGGAGCAGGGAGGGGTTGGGTTTGCAGTAGACCCACCCTAGAGTACATATATAGATTAAGATGCATAGGGATTTGGATTTTGTGAAGAATGCTTTAGGAATCAAAATTAGTAGGAGCATAGTAAGGGGACGAGTGCAGCATAGTCGTGGCAAGTTCCTTCATTGTTTTCAGCTACCAAAGAATGGTAAGGTTGATCAGGTGAAGACAACGATGGGTACGTGCTTCTTCGGTTGAGTAAAATGGCTAAAAGCTTCTCTATTTTTGCTTGTGGCACTCTTTACGGACACTCTTCCTCACTTAACTCTCTCCCTCTCTCAAGTGATATGTATCTCACAATAACATAAAGCTATGCATTCATTTTGTTGCCATCATTTGCAATCACAGAAACCATGTAGACTTTTGTATGAGACAATTTATGACAATAGAAAACTACATATGGATACGTCGATACGGCTAGTTATGTTGTCATTACTTTCAACTATTGCATCTTTGCTCTAGAGATGTGAACCCTTTAAACAGATAAGATTTGAAGATTTGTAGTTGTTCTATTGTGTGGAACACCATCTAGGTGTTTCCACGGTCTTGTGGTGCCCTCAAGGTGTCGTGTCATCTTGCATGTTATATATAATATATGCTACGGTGAACTAGTCTTCTTTGGTTCGTAATCACATTTGTCATCAGTGGTTCTTCGGATTGTACTTTGCCTTCATGATTGTATTCTTCGTTTGCCTTCTTGATCATCTTTGCATGGTTTTTCTTCCTTTTATTTAATCTTTATGCTTTCATTATGTTTTTACAATTGAGGGATATGAAATCTACCCAATACATGGAGTATTTTCGGTGGAAGGGGCCGGTTTTTAGGGGAGCTGTAATCCTTGATTGCGGTTTTTAGAAACGGTTGCATATATTCATTTAGAAATTTAAAGTTCACCTACTGGGTGCTTGATCAAAGAGTTAGGAATTCTAGGTCACCCCCCATCAAATAGAGAAAGGAAAGCCTTCTTCATCTTCCTCGTAGCTACCAAGTAAGTTAGTTTTACACCTATCCCTATTAGGTTATTATTAATGATTAACTCTTACATTGATTTAATGTTGATATTGTTTTGATATCAACATATATCATCTTTGGACATTGATTACACTCAATTTCTTATAATGGTTTATCTAGATTGATAGTATGGCATTGTCCAAGTCGGATGGTGATTATAGTCCCATGTTGGGTTTCAATGTTTCATCAAGATTGATTTGGGCCTAGGGTTCTAATTGATGCAATTTTATGTTGGAATCTTGTTTATATTATCTCCTGCCGAAATTAAAGGTTCTCATTTTGCAACCGGTAAGTGACTTTTTCTTAGTATTGCCTTTCGTTCCATTACCAAGGTATTCATCACTGCAGTTTTGAATTGGATTTCAGCAATTGTGAGTTTGATTTCTTGTTTAGTTTGCATTTGGTGTTCTTTAATGGTTTTAAAATTTAATTGGATGATATCATGATATAGTTGGCATTTATTATGAACTAGAAGCAATAGGCTAATGATATCTAGTGTCTTATCACAATTATTAGCATGTTAACTAAGTTTTATTAATAAGTGCTAAAAGGTTCGCATAACGAAGGGAGATAACATAATCTCAATACCTCATATGGTAGAGAGTACCTCAACTCAAGAAGTTCAATTGAATCCAACTCCTATTAGGCAACCCAGGAGTTCAGGCCATGGAGTAGAAAAGTCTCAATTTGACTATGGCATATCAATACATAGCATCTATTGAGCAGCCTTTAGGTGAAAATGTAAGTGAAAAAGATGAGAATAAGACCGGCCAACGGTATGTATTAGAGTGAATTTGATCGATATATGATAGATGGTGAGTGGAAGGCAAAATATCATCATTGTAATAATGTGTTTGTTGCAAACCCAAGGCATGGTACTAAGGCACTAAAAAACCAGACGGATTTTGTAAAAGAATTAGGAGGAGTTCCATAAAGCAGTCAACTATTGCTACTAGTTTTTCAAAGCATGCAAGTAAAATAGGCTTCACTTCCTTTTATCAAGAGTATTTAAGAAAGAAACTTACCAAGATGATAGTGATGCATAAATATCCATTAAGTATAGTAGATCGTATTGGTATGATAAAGTTTACATCTTGCTTGCAACCTGATTTTAATTGTTTGGCATGTCACACCATTAAGAAAGATATGAAAATTTAACTCAAAATAATAATAACATTTGACAATATTGAAAGGAGAGTAGCAATAGCATGTGATATGTGGACTTTTATGATAGTTACAACATATTGTATCGATACTTCTTGGAAATTGCAAAACCAAATTTTGAGTTAACTTTATATTTTTATATTTAGTTTACTATTGTATAATTTTTTAATTTATGTGTTTATTTTGTAGTTTTACATATGTTTGTATACCTCATACAAGTGAGGTATTTTTTGGTATAATAATAAAGTCATTATCGGAATGGAACATAGATACGAAGATATCATTACATTAGATAATTGCTCACCCAATGACGCAATGATAGATAATCTTCTAGGATGTATAGTTGGTAATTATTTGATGTTAGGTGGAAAGTTACTCCATATGTGGTGTTGTGCAATATTTCAAATTTAGTTAGACAAGATATATTAGATTTTAGAAAGTATGCAATTGGGACAATTAAAAGTAGTGTAATATACTAGACCGCTATATTTAAGAGAGTAGAGAACTTTGTTAGCTTGTATACTAGATTAAGAATTCTAGTTAAAAAGTTTTTGGTTGTAAAACAAGATAAATTCTTCATACCTCATGTTGAAGACTTAGTTTGTATAAGGATGTTTTTCCTTGTTTGAGTCAAGTTAGTCTAAGTCTACAATACAAAACTTTGCCCACTAACATGCCTAACGGATTTTTCAGAGGTTGAAGGTCTTTATGAGGTGACAAAATTATTTTCTAGAACATAATATCCAACTGTAAACATGTACTACAAGATTGTGAAATAAAGTTACCTTTAAATCATTGGCTCAATAATACTCCTTTGGTGATTAAGGATATGGCTAGTGGTATGTTCATGAAGTTTTTGAAATATTATGAAAATGTAAATGCTATCTTGGGTGTTGCTGAAGTGTGGGATCCCAAGTATAAAATGGATGTTCTTGAGTTTTTACTATCAAGAGTAGTATGGAGATGGTTCTATAAGTAAAGTTGTAAGAGTTAAACAAATTTGTTATGACTTAATTAGTGAATATGACAAATGAAAAAGTTCATTAATCATGCATGAGCCTAGTTCTTAGGAGATCAATACATGTAATCATAAACTTTTAGATTTTGACAGGTATATTCAATTAAAAACTCCAAAGAAGTTTGTCTACTCAAATTGAACTTGAATTCTACCTAGAAGGAGATGTGCTCCTAAGAACTCATGTCTTTGACCTTTTATTATGGTGAAAGATAAATACAATTAACTTTCCAACATTACATAAAATAGCTAGAGATATATTTTACATTCCACATACTACTGTTGCTTTAGAATTTGTGTTTAGTATTAGGAGTCATGTGATCAGTGGCCATCAAAGTAAATTGAAAGAATCAACAATTGAATCTTTAATGTGTTGCCAAAATTGGTTGTGGGCTTTTGGAGATGGTAATTACTTATATTTTATTCATTTTATAGTATATTTGTGCATAGTTTAGTTTGTTAACATATATTAAATTTTACTTGTTTGTTTAATTTTTATATGCTAAACCACTTAGTGTGGATGATTATGTTACCATGAATGACGAATTGGAGGACAATAATGAAGAAGAGCCCTTTTCACCTTTTTGATAAAAGTGGTATTTTGGTAAGCAACAAATTCTCTTATCCTTTGTTCAAGAGAAGCCCATGTTATCACATTGATATGCTTTCTACATGCTTGAATTCTTTTTGTTTCCTTCTTGTTATCCTTTTCCTTTTTTCAAAAGAGAAGTATATATCATTATGTATTGGTATGAAGTTTAATCAAATATTCTTTTAAGGAAGCACATTATGCATTTTGTTTGAATTTTGATTGATATGCTAGATGAGGATTTTCTTCATTAGTTAGGAATTTCATTATACATTAGATAGGGATTTTCTTCATCGATACATCAGATGGAACCAATGTTTCTACTACTTATAATAATTCAATCATTCATGATTTTATAAATACTATTATAAATATTGATTTCGTGATGATTTTGTATACCAACTCTTCTAAATGCCATTTATTTAGTATATCAACTAAATCTATATTATAAGTTGCAAATAGGAGGTACCATGCAATATTTTGTTGTACTTTTTGCTAAAGGAACTTCATAATGAAGAACTTATAGAAGTATCATAATGCACCTCAAAGCAACTTATTATATACTAATTGGATTTAAATCTATTGATCATTTGGTTGTACTTTTTTTAACATAGTGTATCATCTCAGATGGCATAGTAGAAGGAATTCAATCTAAAAAATCCTTTTCCTGACCACTACGACATCTTATTGCTTGGCTCATGGTAATCTTATTTCACCAAAGTGATGCTTCATCTTATTTTTTTTGTTTAACTCTTCATGTTTACTACTTTATGGCATGGAGAAAAGTTTAACTAAAAAGATGAAGTTTGCAGGTTGGTGGGCCTTCCTCCTACCAATGGTGTTATACAACAATCCCCATGCACACAAAGAGCCTCCTTGTTATTAAGAGGTAGGTTAGTGTATAAATTTTACTAAGAGAATAGTTGTTCCTTGTGTATATATGTGTGTATATATATAATCTGTGGTATCTTCACTTTGTCTATAGTTGGACAATAACATAAGTATGAAAATCAAATTAACTTTGCATGGTGAAGATCTTTTAAATAATAGATGTTTGTAAAGGATAAATGCATCATTGTTGTTCATCCACATGAAAGATACTATATTAAAGCAAATACAAACTCATAATCTAGTTGTCCTAATAGATTTTTTAAAGGGAGTATTTCATTTTTTTTTTTAAGTATCATAGATGCAACCTCATAACACCTCTTGTATCAGGGTTTTAGTTTTTCTTTTTGTGAAGAGATCCTTTAAGTCTCCCCGTTCTCCATTTTTATTAATTATACCAAGTAGCATGCATACTGTGTGATTCTCATTGATAGTTAAACCGAAAGAAGATGGTACAAAGTGCTAAAAAGAGCATAGAAAGGCAAGCCACCAAGAGTGAAATATATGGCAAGATGCAAGAAGTATTTATTCAAAATGACAAGAGCCCAACAGTATTGTGTTCCTCCCAATGATATTTCTTAGTATAAATATGTTGGTATTAGTTCATTTCTTCACTCTCTTTTAGTTTTAGTATCTCTATCACATAAGATAATAATGAATAGGTCTTCTTTGTTTGTTGATAGATATTTATTTCTTTTCCTTTATTGAACGTATTATCTATCATTTATTTGCCTTGAACAAAAGATTTCAAGGTTTCAGCATTATGTTTATAGTCAATCAGTTATTCTATTTTATTATTGATTTTGGTGTGATTGGCCTATTTAAACCTACAAATTGAAACATCAAGTTTTAGGTAATAAGTTGAAGGATTTGAAGGATGTTATATTAGAAAGTGTTATAAATACTAATTTGGTGAAGATTTTGTATACAAACTCTTCTAAATGTCATTGATTGTGGATGTGTTATATATTATAAGGGTCAACTAATCATGCTAAATACTATTGTAAATTGTAATTAGTTCATGGTGTTTACATGACAGGTTGGGTTAAACAAGGTGGTTGTGAGGTGGGTGAATGGGTTCGTCTTGGGCATAGGTCGGGCCTTGATGGGTTGAGTGAGAAAAGCTTTTGTATGGAGTGAGATTGGGTGGGCCCCAACCCACGTCGACATGCCCCATTGCCATCCTTATCAACTATACATAGATTGGCTCAACCATCTTCTAGAGCAAAATCATACTTATGACTATGGTGTGGCATACATGACCTTATAATGTTCTTGACTCTAGCCATTCATTTTGATGGTAAATTGTTTATACTCGTTTTTTACTTTTTAGGTCTTACAACACTATGAATTTTAATTTGTGCTTGGGATTATTTCCTCAATGCTTTGGATGTTTAGGCTATGACTAGCATCCCTATCAACAATATAGAACCAACCTTGTTCATTGGCTAGAGGTTTAGTGTTCCCAAGTTTTCATTGCAACTTTGTTTGAATGATCTTATCTAAAGGTACTCAAGAACAAGCCCCACTTACAACAAAGAATATGACACATTTCTTTTACTAGGGTTTTGCATATTTGTCACGTGTTTAATTGGTACCAAGGTGAATGGTGAGCTCTAGCATATGTTAGCCATAATGTTTGAAATGATGTTCTTCCTAGCTTCATTTTTTCTCATGATAGTATACAACTCTACAAGCTCTACACTTAAAAAGCTTTGGAAGGAAAGTTCTTATTTAGTCAATGACCCATTATGGTTTCGACTCTGGATCTATTTATACTTGTGAAAGTTCAGCTTATCACACATGCAGCAGCATCGAATTCCCTCAAGGCAGTTTATGTTGTGCCCCATTCTTGACTATTTCGTTTAAAGATATTATTATTCAAAAAGGTCCTCTTGCTATTATAAACTTAACAGATAGGCAACATGCCTCGTTTCCTTTAGGTGATGTACTCAATTGTTGTGGTTTGAGGTTAATATTTTGAATTCTTATGTACTATTCCTGCCCATGTGAGATTGTTAGCTTTGTGATCTAGTGAACTAATTGTGGTGTTAGCATGTTGCTGCAATCAGTCTCAAGTTATATCGATTGAAGCTTGTTGATTACAGCAAGGATGCAAGTACTAACAATAATTCATAGGTATGTGGTGCTTGCTAATGGTAAATTAGCAAGCATTATCCAATAAGAACACCATACTTTACATCAACTAGGGGTCATTCTCAAGGATGTTCCTAAAGGACAGAGTGAGAAGAAACTTCCACTGCTAGAAGTTCTAAGAGAATGACAAGAATAAAAGTTGATGATAGCTCTTAGGAAAGTATGACACATGGGTCGGATTAGGCCACATTGTACCCAACCCGAACCCAAGATATGCATGAAGGGTCCATGCTGACTCTTATTGCAGGTACTATAGTTCTATCATGGCTGCCTGTGGGTACCCACGAAAGAGGACAAAGATTGCCCTTCTAGAGGCCCATGAGAGAGGTAAGATGAGAGTAGGAGTTGGGGAGAGGTAATGTGACAAAGGTGGGTTGTTGTCGAAGCCAGAAATCGCACTAGAAAATCGATTTTTGTGTAGGTACGAATTTTAGTTTCGATTTAGATTTTTTTGAAAAAAAACCAGTGAATGGTGGCCTATTGATTAAGGGAAAAGGGGTAGAGACCAAAGGCAAGCTTTGTGGGTCGTTCCCCATCTATGATGAAACCTTAAATCATTAGAAATCGTAAGCATTTGGGCGAGTTCAAAAAAAAATATATATCATTTTTCTTGTTTTTCGACAAAACCATCGTCGATTGGTGGTACCTATGGGTGGGAAATGGTTTGCATGCCAGTGGCAAATCGTTTGGTGGTATTAGCCAAAAAATCATCGTTTTTGACTATCAAAACTGGTGGGTCATGTCGTGTTGGCTATTTTGTGTCATGTCGATGATTGGTGACTGTGTTGGACACTAAGTTTGTGTCCCAAGGAGACATGGTTTTGATTTCAAATTGGATTTGTAGAGTGTGAGTCAAGATCTTTTTTAATAAACAGAATGGATTTGGTTCATTTAATTAGATCTAGATAAAACTTTAAGAATCCAAATTAGGTTTTTGGGATATTTCAATCTCATTTGAGGTATGATTTCGACTGGTTTGAACTGTTGAATTCGTAATTGAGTGTAGAATATAACTATATTATTTTTATTATGATTTAGGGAGTAAATCAAGGTCATTTAATGAGATAGGCAAGGTTGAAATTGGATCTACGTAGAAGCTTTAGGTAGGTGGATGTGTTCTCTCTCTAGATGCTAGTTAGAGATAATTTTATTTGCTTTTAGATGATGCGTAAGATTGTGAGATATTTGTTAATACTTTGAAATGACTATATATGTATTTGTTTATTAATAAAATTAGAAATCGTTTATTGATTAGATAGTTGCATGGCATGAGCATGCTTGTGTGCAAGTAAAAGATTAATGAGTATGGATCTACTTCCAATGGCAGTATAGGATGTTTGATCACAAATGGTCGTATCAATTAGTGTTAGCTCGTAGGTTGTCGTTGTGTGCAAGCAAAATATTATCGGGTATGGATATACTTTTCATGGTGGTATGGGATGTTGTTGGATCATGGATGGTCATACTAAGCAGTACTACCTCATAGTTGTTACGAGTTGTGTTGGTTACTTCGTTGGTTATGCTAGTTTCACTTTTAGTTGTATTGAGAAGCTCTTATACATCATACCTAGGTTGGGGATATGTGAGACTAGTCAATGAGAGTGGACCAGACGAGTGGGTGATTTGGTCGTTAAGGATATGATATGGATATGTAATTTTGGTATTGTAATTAGACATATGATATGGATATGGAGATATGAAGCCTAGAAGGTGGCCCTAAGTGGATCTCTTGGATCTAAGAGGTGGCTCCAGATCGATATGTATGTGGATATTGCTGAGATTAATTAGGTGAATATATGATTTTACTAATGTGGTATCTAAATACCTTATCTTATAGACCCGAGGGACTGGACCAGATGAGTGGGTGATTTGGTCGTTAAGGTCCTTAGCTCAACATGTTCATAGCGTTGTCAAAGGTCACGTGACCAAATAAGGAGGGTTAGGGGGACTCAATGGTGGTTCGAGATGGTAGAGGCTTTGAGATTGAAACTAAATTTGTATTATTGTTGAGTACTTGTATGTGTACATGTTTGGAATGATAAAAATGTGATATAGATTTCTTTATGTGAATATATGATTTGAAACATGCTTATCTTTACAATAGTTGTGAAGAGATCACATTCATCTACAAGTATAGTTGTAGTGCTCATATTTTATTTAATATTATAGGACCTAGTCAACAGAGGCGTTGAGGCGATTGGAGCATTTGAATGATAGGGTTTTGGTTTTTTGTTGTCACATGATAGGATTTGATAGGTTATGTATAGTTTGACTTTTCTTATTAAAAGAACGTACCATTTGGCTATTCAATGGACCCCACTTCTTATTGATAAATATGAAAATTAGATTTTAACTATAAAAAGTTTGTCGTTTAGCTATTTGTGTAGTATTGACTATAGACTTTTATTTTCCTTCATGCTCTTGATTATGAGCCATGTCAGATGGGTCAAAGGAGCGTGGACCGTCCCTAGTAGCTCAGGTCATGACAGAAGGCGAGAATGTAATTTCCATTCATCGTCTAAGGATTTTATGTAATAGTGACCACTATAAAGAGATTTTGATGTAATGTATAACCAACAATTGCCTCCTTTGTCTTTGCAACAATAGCAACTATTAAGCCTTTTCTCATACTAGATGGGGTCGGCTACATGGATTCTTTGTTTTCATAGAACTCGATCACGTGTCATGCTATTGGTTAGCTCAATATAAGCTATGTCATTCTTTATTATTTTGTTCTAACACTTTCGTGGTCTTTCTCTTCTTTTTTTAACATTTGTATCATTTGGAAAGAAATAATAAAGAATGATCTAGCTTATTGTGAGTTAACTGCTAACATGGCACATGATAGGGATCTATGGAAACAAAGAATCCATGTAGCCGACCCCGTCTAGTATGGGAAAAGGCTTAGTTGTTGTTGTTGTTGTTGTATTTGTATCCTTTGGTTTCTTACGCTTTCTTACCAAAGCTTCCTCTAGTCGCCTTTCCATGTGACCAAATGATCTTACATAATTTTTCATCATATTATCATCAATTGGTGTCACTTTCAATTTGTTTTGATAACCTTATATATATGGCCATTCCTTGTATGACTGCACATCCATGTGAGCATCTTTATTTCTACCATGGCTATCTTTTGTACATGATGATTATTTGCCTAACATTGAAAAACATATATATAGCAGGTCTAATTACTATTCTATAATATTTTTCCTTTAACTTAAATGGAATCTTCTTGTCATGTAGAATACCTGATGTATCTCTCTATTTTAATCATTTTGCATTAATTTTGTATATAATTTTTTCATTGTTTTGAAAAATTGTTCTAATATCTAGAATTTGTGGTTATAAATTCAATAAATTTTATGGTGGTTTCATAAGACTAATGCAACCCTCCTCTTTTTGCATTTGGATTGGGAATCTTCAGACTCACCAATCAAAGCTCTAATAGGGAGTATTTATTGACAAGCAGTTGCCCACATGTAAGGCCCCTCATAGAAGTTCCACTGAAGGATGATTGCAACTCACCCGTCCATGTAAACTCTAACCCCAACTATTCTATTTTAGAGATGCTTTGAGGTTTGCATTTTTCGATAGATTCCCAGGTTAACAGGGACACACCCTTCAATGACATTGTGATCCATTGTTACGAGTCAGTCAAATGCATGTCATGAGAGTGTGTTGACATTCATCCTGAGAGAGTTTCTATGTGACTCAAGCAATTGTGAGCCCTTGAGAATCCTCGGCCAAGTATATCAGTTATTCTCTTGAGAAGCCTTAGAAACTACAGTGCGAATGATGTACATCTTGAGGGGTACTAGCCCGCACTCAAGGTTCGAGAAGTGACATATTATAGAAAGATGGAGATGAGAAAGATTTATTAGAAGTAAAAACGAACAAAAGAGGCAAATGCTACTGTAATAAGAATAGGAAATGACTAAAATTAGAATTAGTAAATGATTCTGTAGTATGTCTTTGATGCCGCGAATGCTACTCTGACCTCCTTTATATAGAGAGGCTAAGGCGATCACAAAAGAGCCCTTTCATCTTCCATCAGTTTCTCTCACATTTCTCTACTTTTATTTTCCTATCACCCACTCCGGGTTGCTTTAATGGGTTGATTGTAGAAACTTCCTTGCATTACTTGTTGTTCGCCATTAATTCTTTTATTTTTAGGTCCTTTGGATTTCCTTCTGGTCCATACGATTTTCAACGTTAACACCTAAAATATTGATAAGAATTATAGGGTTTCATCATCTACGCTCTACTATCCTGTTATTAACTTCAGGTGACTTGCTTTATTTTTATCAATTATGCTTAATCAATGTTGATCATATTATAGTTTATATGGGTGTCGGAGATGGCCCATATGGGTAGATGGATAATAAATCGAAAATTGCATCATTCGCTTTTCACCATAACATTGAGGTGGGAGTTAATGAATTGGCATGATAAACCAGACACTACAAGGTCCAGTCAAGAGTTAAGCACCCTGGGTTAGCTCCGGGTCTTTCAAAAGTGACCTAACCCACCCAAAACATATATTAATGTATATTAAACAATTGGGTTTTATAAACATGTGTACTTTACATAATGTATATATATAGTATAGTATATGTAATGTATATATATATATACATACATACATTTTACATGCATAGATACAAACATACATATATAAATACATGCATGAACGTATATAAAGAAAAAGAGAGAGTCCATGTCTTCCGGTACATAATCTTGAATAAACACTTTCATCATCCGATATTTAAGATCAATACTGAAGATCTGAATTAAAAGTATCGTTATACTTTTGCATTTTTCATTCAATGCATCATGTGCATTAAATGCAAAGTAATTCAAATCTTTATAATTTATATCAAAAGTTGAACAATAGAAATGTTTATGCAAAATTATGCACTAAAAACTATTATGCATTTAGAACTCCTATATGTGTATGTGTGCATGGACTGCGTTCAGTTTAACCCTAACCCAACGGCGGTCGTGACTGGGTCTTCAAAATGAACCTGATTAATAAATCAGATTGACTACAGGTATCTGTTTTTTACCTGGATCGAAGTGACCCTACATGTCGACTTGATTTGCCACGCCTATTATAACATTTCACTATGGTCCACAAATTGAAGCAGGCACAAGTCCAACACATACGTAACACAAACTTCAAATTGTTGAACATGAAGAGAAGGTAGGCAATCGCATTAGTGTGTGACTCAACTGGTCTGAGCGTGTCTGGGTTCAGCTAAATTCAAGTTCAGGTCTCGTCTTTTGTACTTATCAGACTCGGATCTATGTCTATCTGTTTTACTCTTGAGAAGAAAGAAACCACGGGTCATATGGATAATTGCAACCTATATCCAAACCATGCCTAAAAATGCAATTTCATAGTTTTTATGCTTTGACACTTTAAATAAGGGTATTTAGCACTCAGTTTGTTACCTCACCTGGCCGGGGACTCGACTCACAAGACAAAGTTCGTGAGTATTTAGTCCATTTAGTTTGATCTAACTCTATCTTTATCTCTATCTCTCTCTCTCTCTCTCTCTCTCTCTCTCTCTATATATATATATATATATATATATATATATATATAAGAAAAACTAGATTTTGTTCACTTATGACTTTTGGGAAACATAAGTGTAATTTAAAAAGTTATAATTAATTCATTTAGTCCAATCTAACTCTCTAACTCTGCCCATGTAAGGGATCACCCTTGTATTGCCGATCCCAAGCCCGGATAAAGGAGGAGGGTTGTATCAGGCTTCCGACAGCTAGCGTAAAACTTCGTCAGATTTTATAACATGGATTACAAAAATTATGAGCATTGCTTTGGGGCGACATTGCCTAGCGACGTGCTGCAGAGCCTGAATACAGTAATAAGTAAGCAAAGGCCACTACATTTTCGCCCGAATGTAGTGAATCAATTGCAGAGAGGATTCCCACATCATGGACGGGTGTGGGTAAAGAAGATAGTCTCGCTATATTGCCGCCCGAATGTAGTGAATAATTTTCAGAGAGGGTCTCCGCATTTTGAATATGGATGGATGCGGGGGGTAAGAAAGCTAGTCCTAGATAATAAGATTCGTATTGGTTCTTGGAATATTGGAACACTATCCGGTAAGCTAATGGAGGTGGTAAATACTATGATTCGGAGAAAGATTCATATTCTATGTTTACAAGAGACAAAATGGGTTAGAGAAAAAGCAAAAGAGATAGAGGATATAAGTTTTAAATTATGGTACTCAGGTAAAGAAAAGGCTCGAAATGGAGTTGGTATTATCATAAATAAAGATTTAAAAGATAGTGTAGTAGACATACAATGATATGGTGACCGAATCATGACGTTGAAATAAGTGTTAGGAGTAGAGGTTTTGAATATAGTTTGTGCTTACGCACCCCAAATAGGACTATAAAATATTATAAAGACAACTTTTTGGGAAGAGTTAGATAAGGTGATTCAAAAGATTCTACAAAGGGACATGATTTGTTTAGGAGGAGATCTAAATGGACATGTCGGTAAAGAGGCATTAGGATATCAAGGTATTCATGGAAACTTTGGTTTTGAGGATATAAATGAGGAAGATAGATGGTGAAAGAGATATTTTTAGGATAGCTAGGGCTAGAGATAAGAAAACTAAAGATCTTAATTATGTTAGATGCATAAAAGACGAGGATGAAAAAATTCTAGTGGCAAATAATGATATAAGAAATAGATGGAAAAACTATTTTTATAATCTTTTTAATGAAAATAATGATGTTAGTATTAGCTTAGGAGAGTTAGCCAAATCAGAAAAGTATATAAACCATAATTTCTATCGATGTATTCAAAAGAATGAAGTCAAAGAGGCTCTTAAACATATGAAGGGTGGTAAATCGGTAGGACAAGATAATATTCCTATAGAAGTTTGAAAAATACTAGGAGAAATAGGAATCACTTGGCTCACAAGACTATTTAATGAAATATGGAAAAACCAAAAGATGTCCGAGGAATGGAGAGCAAGTACACTTATACCCCTATATATGAACAAGGGAGACATTCAAAATTGTGTGAATTATCGAGGTATCAAGTTAATGAGCCATACTATGAAATTGTGGGAAAGAATTATTGAACGTAGGTTAAGACAAGTATCAAGTACAACAAAGAACCAATTTGGATTCATGCTAGGCAGATCTACTGTTGAAGCGATTCACCTTTTGAGACGTCTTATGGAACATTTTAGAGCAAAAAAGAAAGACCTTCACATGATATTTATTGATCTAGAAAAAACTTATGATAGAGTACCGAGGGAGGTTCTTTGGAGAACTTTAGAAAAAAGAAGTATCCCATTGACATACATTAACCTTATAAGAGACATGTATAATGGTGTAAAAACATGTGTGAGGACTCATGAAGGAATAACAGACTTCTTTGAAGTTAATATTGGGTTACATCAAGGATCAACTTTAAGTCCATACTTATTTATAATGGTGATTGATGAGTTAATAAAACATATTAAGATGAAGTATCTTGGTGTATGTTATTTGAGATGACATTGTATTAGTGGAGGAGTCTAAGAAAAAAGTTAATAGAAAATGGAACTATGGAGAGAAACATTAGAAAGCAAAGGCCTCCAACTTAGTAGAACAAAGACAAAATATATGGAATGTAAGTTTGATCATTTGGTTACTTCAGAGGACATATAAATTAAAATTGGCACACATTGTATCCTCCAAAAGGAAAGTTTTAAATACCTAGGGTCAATTTTTCAGAGTGATTGAAGAATAGATAGAGATGTTACGCATAGAATTAATGCTGGTTGGTTAAAATGGAGAGGAGCATCAGGTATTCTTTGTGATAAGAAGATACCATTAAAGTTAAAAGGTAAATATTATAGAGAAGTAATTAGACCTGCCATGTTTTATGGTTCTGAGTGTTGGGCAGTTAATCATCAATATGTACAAAAGATGTGATAGAAATGAAGATATTGAGATGGATGAGTGGTCATACAAGAAAAGACCGTATACATAATGAGGTTATTAGAAACAAATTAGGAGTGGCACCAATAGAGGATAAAATGAGAGAATATAAGAAGAACCTCTAAGAAGGTATGAAAAACTAAATTTGGAAAGTATTAAAAGAGCTAGAGGACGACCACAAAAGTATTGGAAAGAAACAATAAAGAATGATCTAGCTTATTGTGAGTTAGCTGCTAACATGGCACACGATAGGGATTTGTGGAAACAAAGAATCCATGTAGGTGACCCCATCTAGTATGGGAAAAGGCTTAGTTGTTGTTGTTGTTGTTGTTGTAGTCCAATCTAACTCTCTCTATCTTTATCTCTCTTTATATATATGTGTGTGTGTGCACGTGCACGTGTGCACACATGTATATATAATATAGGGGAAATGGGTTTCGACCACCTCTTGCTTTCAGTGGCATATGTGTAATTTTAAAAAATAAGGTTTTTTGAAAATATATAATAGACCATGGACATGAGTAAACAGTATCAATGGTAGAATATTTATATATATATGTATGTATGTATGTATGTATGTATATGTATATATATATATATGTATGTATATATATATATATTTAATCTTGCAATTTTATATAAACATTGCGTGAAAGCAATATTTGACAAATTTCTGATAAAATATATTTGTTTTAGTTAAAGTACATGTAGAAAGCTACTTTTGCAACTCTAAGAAGCATCCAGTTTTCGACACGGATAACTATGATCATCGTGTTCAGTTTGTTTGGCTAATTTACCAGTTCTAATAGAGGTGCTATGTTTCTTATGCCTGTGTGTTATTTTGTCTTTTTCTTATTCAATTATTTTTTTGTCGATTAATTAATTAATTTATTGAGTGGCTCTAGGATGCTTTGCCCCTGTAAGGACAAGGTTTCAATAATTTTCTTCTCCACGTTGGATAATGGTTTTGTGTGTATATCAAGCCCGGGGATTTATCTCATCCACTCGATCCCTGAGACCTCACAACCTCTCACGCCCTCTCATATTTTCCTCTCAACTCCATTCCCTCCCTCAAGTCCATTGCATTTTGCTCTGAGAGAGAGAGAGAAACTTGGCAATGGAGGCGTGCTTGAAGACGAGCGCCATCCTCTGCTCTTCCATCCCTTTCACTCCCAAGGATAGTCGTATCCTCTATTTGCCGACATGCCAAAAGGTTGCCTCAACTCTCAGCTTACCTCCTTCCTTTTCTTGTGTTTCTTCGTTGCGCTTTGTCACTCCAGCTGTTGGCTGCGGGAATCGAGGTTCACATGTGTTATGCAAGGCTCAAACTCCCATTGCTGAAGGTCTCTCTCTCTCTCTCTCTCTCTCTCTCTCTCTCTCTCTCTCTATATATATATATATATATATATATATATATATATATATATATATATATATATATATATATATATATATAGCTCGTGGATAAAGTGACTGAAGCAGCCCCTTTCAATCCACCCGAAATTTTTTGGCCTCAAACTTTTGGGCTACAGTCTTAACTTATGCCTTCGAATTTTTTAACCATACTTAATGAGCCCCTTTATTTGGGTTAGAAAGGGAGGTCGAAGCTTAACACACACATTCACCTCCAGGAGTCGAATTCCCCACCTGCATTAAGGGTGGCAGAGGGCCCTGCCAGCTGAGATAATGCTCCGGGTGCCATCCTGAAATAGGATGCAATCTTTAGAGGAATGGACCTATCGTCTCGGTAATTTGTAGCCGTGCATCCATGTTCAAGCAACAGATGCCATCCAATGACGTTCATCTTCCTGATGGATGGCATCTACTGTTCATGAACCAGAAACTTCAGCCTCGTAAGAACAGAGTAGGGAGGTCAATTTGTGTCGAGTTGGACTTGGATGGCATTCAATATGCCATCCAAATCCGTTAACTGGGTTTTGTTAAAAAAGCAGGATTCGACTAACAACTAGGTTCAGATTTAGCATTCAGTATTCCCAAGTCCAAATCCAAATCCAAATCCATTCATATATGTATATGAAATGAACCCCTAGGAAAGTGGAGCAATAGTAACAATGTAAATGGAAGTATTTTAGTAAGAATAAAGATCCCATTTCAGAAATGAATCTTCTTCTTCTGTTTAGTTATTGAGGTCCAATTCTGGTTTTGGTAGGATCCGACCCGAATCCTACCCATTGATATCCCTCAAGAAGCAGGTTTTCTAAACCTATACCTACTAAAGGGCATTCTCTAATGCAGTGTTGGTGGCCACTGAATCCAGCTGGAACAACTCAGTCATAGAGAGCCAGATCCCAGTCTTAGTTGAGTTCTGGGCTCCATGGTGCGGACCCTGCCGCATGATTGCACCGGTCGTCGATGAATTGGCGAAAGAGTATGCCGGCAGGGTTGCCTGCTTCAAGGTAAACACTGACGATTGGCCTGGCATTGCTACCCAATATGGAATCAGAAGCATCCCCACGGTTTTGCTGTTCAAGAATGGAGAGAAGAAGGAGACGGTCATTGGAGCCGTGCCCAAGTCCTCCTTGACTTCCAGCATAGAGAAATATTTGTAAGAAAATAGAGTAATTTGCATCAAATTGATGATACTACTTTACGTGATTACTCTTATAAATATTTGGGTAATATGTCCATACTTTTTTTTGTTTGTCAAAATGTGGCCTACTCCATGATTACTTTGAGTTGGATAAGGCTGGTCCTGATTTGGGTCCTGAGATGATAAACGAGCCGAGTTAAACCGGTCGAACAATCCTTATGTGTTGCTCGGCTTGTTACTGGTATCAATGATCCGAGCTTACAGCTAGCTGAACCGCTCGTCATCCTTTTACAAGCCGAATGGAACCGAGTCGACACCTTAAACATAAGGGAAGCGTAAAGAATATCATTTAACAAGCTTTCACGAGCCAAACCGAGCTGAACGTATTCATGTTCGGTTCATATGCTTTAACAAACTGAACACGACCGACTCGGAGACAAACTGAGCCAGGGCGAACTACGAGAGGCTTGGTACATTTACCAGCCCTGCCATTACTTATTATGTGTAGCGAAGGTCTGTAGGGATGATTGCATAAGAGCACTGTGAAATGATTTATTTTCTCAAAATACAACGATAATGATCGATTCTCTCAAAACACGCAAAAAAATGGAAGACAATATTCATCATGTTTTTTTAATTTTAATAAATTGCAGATTACATATTTTTTAGATGGATTTCTATTTGAAAATCTGCTTCCCTATTGCTGAAATTTGTTTTTTCTTTAGGAGACTACTTAGTGGTATCTTTGAAGAGGTCGCAATTGTTTTATGTATGGTAGGTTCAGTTTGAACCTGGAAGCAGACCTGTTGCCCGGGTACACAATGTGAGACCCGTATCCAAATCAATAGATCTGACGAAGGTCAAGCCAAGTTACATAAAACCAATGGTTGATCTAAGCCCTGTCCACCACAATTCAGATACATATCCAAATCCAAGGAATCTTTTTAAGGCTAAGCAAACCTAGATGAAATCATGTTGGCCTTAATATGGAGATTAGATCATGAGATCTTGGCGGTCTACATAAGTTACTTGGATGGCTAGGATTTGCTGGAGTCCTGACCGTGCCCACACCGAAAAATTTACTGATGGCCTTCAATAGACATGGCTGAACAGGGACTGGGCCAATTTTTGTTCCAACTTGAAACCTCCAATTCTTATTCAGGTTTTGATTTGAGTCCTAAACCATGTAAAACCAAAGGAAACATTAAAAATTTTGAAACATTTTTAAAAATTTAAAATAATATGGATCCACCGGTTCCGGTTCCAGTTTCATGGAAGATGGAACAAAAAATGGTCTCATGTTCCGAGTCCCATTTAGTTGCTTCCAGCCATGTCCTAGCCTGATTCAGTTCCGGTTGGAACCACCTAGTCAGTTCCAAACCGGCCATGTCTAGGCTTAACCAAATAGGCAACACTTACGCGAATTCGCACCCACAGGTTTCAATATGCTTTTGTTAATTTTTTGGATCTTTGATAAAGAGGATGCTACTGTACCTTGGCTTGATGTATATCCGCCGTGGATCATAAATATCGGATTAGATGATGCAATCCTTATAATGAGAGAAAGAAATATTGGGCTGTGTTTTTTAATTTTAAAAGGAGAAATTCCTTATAATTCTAAATGGCGAAGTTAAAACATATATAATTGTCCAAATACTTGAACAAATTTGGAAGTTATAGAATCCATGAGAGAAGTCCCACCACTCTTTTATGATAAACTATTTTGATGCCTAATGCAGCTCAAATCGACTCATCTTAAGCTCACTAAAAGCTAAAAAAGTCGAGCATGAGCAGGCTACATTAATCTCACCTCGGCTTGTATAGAATAAAAAATGTTAATTATGTAGATATTAGAAAATTATGTAAGACCAACGCATGTGGTCAGCTATTCAAGACTTAGAAATTTGTTATAAAAATATCAAATAAATGGACTTAACAACCTTAAATGAAAAAAAACTTTTTATGAATAATCAAAAATCACATTTAATGTTTGATGAGATTAACTCAAAATCAACTCATTTTCTTCTTGACTTTAATAAGCAAGCTCATGTTAAGCTCGTCTCACTTGTAACATATCTCAGCTCGGCTTGGCTCAGTCCAAACTCAAACAAGCCCAAAAAGGACACTAATAATATAGATGAGTCCGAACTGCTAACGTCTGTTGGATTTATTTGGCTGAGCATGGCCAGTTTGAAACCAGCTGCCGGTTTAAATTGAAAGCGAATCAGGGTAAGAACCAGATAGAATCGGAATATATGGAATTGGAATCGGATCCCAAACAGGTTCCACATCTACCTTTTACGGAACCAGAATCAATGATTCTAAACCGACAGTTTTATTTTTCTAATCTTGTATTTAATAATTTTCTTCACGTTCAACATGATTTAAAACTCAAAAGAAAATTAAAGCTAAGGGGCTTCAAACCGGAACAGACTGATTTCAGTCAAACTGAAACCGATAGTTCGGGACCGCCACCATCAACCGGCCATTTCAACGTTCGGCCTCTTTTGCCATTCCCAACGGTAAAGACATAAATTGAAGGGCATTTGTGGAAATTCATCGCTGCTAAACCTACTCTTCACAACATCCACACAAGAAGCACAGAGAGCCGAACGTCTCTCTCTCTCTCTCTCTCTCTCTCTCTCTCATGGCGAGCCTCACTCTCTGCCCCTCGACCACCTTCCCTTCCATGCTGCCGTCGAGAGTAACCCGCTTACTCTATTCCCATCCTACTCCGGTAAGAGTTCCAAGAATGCCACCACTCATGGCGGCAAATTCAGGCCAGCCGCCTGATGAGAAGCAACTGGTTCGGAATGAAGCTGCAGAAGTCCCAGCCACCCCCAAGCCACCCAAAAGGCCCGTCTATTCCAGTAATAAATCTCCTTCTCTTCGTCTCTGTCTGTCTTTGTGTCTGTCTGTCTGGCTGTATGCCTGCCTGCCTCTCTCTCTCTCTTGTTCAACTTTATACGATTATCTATTCAATTATAATCTTTTGGGGAGACGCTCCTTATATTGTACAAAAGAAAAAGATAGCTTTTCCTTTTCTATTAGTAATTTTTACGAATTTGGTATAGTGAAGAAAGGCCAAATTGTGAGAGTGGATAAAGAGAAGTATTTCAACAGCATCAATGTAAGCATTTCGCTTCGTGTTGTTTCTTTCTGATTATCGATGAGTGTGATTGTGTATGATATTTGTTTTGGTGCAATATATAATGCTAGGTTTGACGCTTTAGCGTTCTGGGTATTTCGGTTTTTATGTTTGTGGATTGGGTGACAATGCTTATTTGATTATTAATTTGCCTGTGTGGCGTGAGAGTAGATGAGGAGAATCATCTCTGTTGCATGAGTGGAAAGAACACTGATGGGGTTTCTCCTCTGATTGAATTTTATGGTGAGAAGTTGCAAGAGGTTAGATGGCTCAAAAGTGTTTGGAAGGAAACAATAAAGCATGATCATGGTTTTGATTTAAATGCTAGTAAGGCATAAGATCAAGCTCAATGGCGGACAGGAATCCTTGTATCTGACCTCCAATAGTGCGGGAGAGGATCCATTTGTCATTTTTGTTTATTATTTCTTGGTATGCTATCCTGATGGTAATTCCACTAGTTAGCCTAATGCTAATCCATGTTTGCTATGTTTCAATTCATTTTTTAATAAGATTTGTGTTAACATGTAGCTTTTCACTATTGGTTATAACTGGCATGTTCTTTGCTTCTATTGTGAATTATCATATTTTGGATGTGATTGTTCTTTGAATCTTCCAAAAAGTGTCTTACAGAAGAATCACCAACAAAATTGTTCCCCCTTCATCATATTAAAATGTAGAACTTTCGGTTTGATAAAATAGTTCAATACTTTTAGCCCCAAACACAAATGGTAATGCTCCTTGGAGTCCATATGCAAGGGAAGTCAAGAAGTGGGAAAATGCCTTATTCTGTCCAAATCGGCTAGTCAAGAGTCCTTATTCTAAAACTCACAACCTGAACTGTATCCTTTCTAGACGATTCTGTCATGGGTGTCAGAAAAACAACCAGATCCTATATATAATTAGTAAACAATAAAAAGGCTATGGAGTGAAAATTACTGATTTAAATAATGAAAATGGTCTATTGTATAGTTTTCTCTACTTAGGTGAATGAGAAAATATGACAGCTATATATTTGGGCAATCTCTTGAATAGTTGGTATCTGTAGAAGTTTGACATATATTAGGTGCCTAAACATAAAGTTCTCTAAAAACCATGAGAATGGGATCAAGGGGAAGGCAACAAATGCCTTCAATCTTGTTTATGTTGCTAGCTCTTGCTTGCCTTGTTGTTGTTGCTGCTGCTGCAAGTTGTGAGACCTTACTCCACAGGTGCAGTGTTTCATGCGTTAGGGATGATGGTATTCCAGGGATAATAAACGAGGAATCAAAGTTGTCGGAATGGCATAAAGGATTCCTTTCATACTTACAGTGGCCACCTCTATAATGGATATCATATGTCAATTTCAGTTGCTACCTGAATAATATTTATGGAGAATATCTGTCACTTTCTTTTATTTTTGTTTTCAATTGGATAGAAACTTTTTGCCCCTTTTTCATGAAGTTCATATTGTAATGAGAAAAGTATGAAGGGAAGTTTCGTTACACAGTTACAGGAACTACCTTTTTGATTCACACAGATACCGGCTGCTTCATAAACAATTTTATCTGACAGTATTTGTAATAGCTTTCTTTCTTTGAGAGGAAACCCTGATTAGGTAAACTTTTGATGAACAAATCCAGTTGACATAATTCAGGTTTGGATTTTTATATTTCCCTGCATCTGGTCAGAAAATTTTCGCATTAGCTATTTCTCTCTATCCATCAAGGGAGTCTAACCTCTCTAATTGCCTCTGTTGAGCTAGAAATGACCGACTTAAGTCAAAGAAGACCAAAACTAATGCAATAAAAGCAAGAAGATGCAAAATAACCAAAAGAATTGTTTTTGAGGGCTCATGGTGCCAATAGCATATTCTTCATCAGGGTGCAAGAACCTTAAAGTTGATCAGTTAAGGGTAAAATAGGATGGTTTGTCCATGGATGGTCAAAATAAATGAAACCACTGAAATTACAGTTAAGAGCAACTTCGCAGGATATACTTTAAGATGCTCCAAGATAGAATGTGCCGCTCTTATGAGACTTCGAAACAGATGAGAGCCATAGAGATTATGCATATTAGCAATAGATGCTATTTGCAGCACTTGGTGAAGGAAATTCAGAGGAAGGTAGCGGTTATGTGAAGATGTATGTTCTCATTGGTTAATGTTCTTTGAGTTAATGCCTCTAGAAATATGTAGATGAACAAATAGCTTTTGGCACCTTCACAAAACCTACATATACAATCAATATCTGTTTGTGTACCTTTTGAAGTTGCTGAAATGATTTTAAATGTATTTGAACTTCATTCTATATGAGAACAAGCTTAAGATGAAGTTGAAGTGTGATGTATTTATTTATGATATGCACTAATTGATCCTCCTTTTGTTTTGCAAGTATTTGTCAGTTGGGCATCCACCTTATTACAAAGGCTTGGACTACATCTATGAAGATCGTGGTGAGGTAAATTGATATGGTGAAGTGAATTGCTCTTGTTCTTTATGGCATGCAAATTCCTGTCATTACGAGTCCCTATTGCTCATTCTTTTTGAAAATAACTAGGTTCAACTGCTTCATGTTCTTGTTTGTTCTGTTCTTATGGGTTTGTATTGCTTGTTTTGCTTACTGTGGAATTAGTTATGCTGGTTACCTATGAATGATATTGACAGGTCTTGGATCTTAGGATCTTTGAAACAGGGGAGCATGCACTGGTATGCTTTGGGTTCAGTTTGCTTCTCTCTCATCTCCCTCTCCCTCTCTCTCCACACACACACACACACACACACATATATATATATATATAGGAAAAGTGGTAAATGCATAATTTCTTTCTGTGCATAATATTTTGTAAACATCTCCATCATTCTATCTTTGAGATCAACAGTGAAGATTTGAATTAAAAGTATCCATCTTATTTTTTTAGTTTGCATTTAATGTACCTTGTATATGCTTGTAATTCAAATCTTCACCATTGAACTCAAAGATCATGTAATTTAAATATTAATTATTTTTGTATATATTTTTATATATATATTGAAAGAGACACTTGTATATGCTACTACCACACTTAGGTGTTAGCAAATCTAAACAAATTTTAATTGTTCAACTTTGATGATTGATGGTTGAAATTTTAGCAAATTTAAACAAATTTTAATTGTTCAACTTTGATGATTGATGGTTGAAATTTAAATTTAAAAAGCAAAAACTTCCATGTGAATAGAGTATAAACATGTACCTTTTGCTTTTTAAATTAAAATTTCAACATCATCATTAAAGATGGACAGTTGAGATTTGTTTGGATTTATTAGCGCCTAAGTGCACTAGCATATATCAGTCTCTCTCTCTCTCTCTCTCTCTCTCTCTATATATATATATATATATATATATATATATATATATATATATATATATATATTCTATATATATATAGAGAGAGAGAGAGAGACAAATGTATTTATGTGTCGGTGTGTGTTATTGTTGAACTCGTGTTGGTCTAAACCAAGAGCCGTAAGCAGAGAGTGGAGAATTTGTTCCTGGAGGCCCTTCAGACTCATCAATTCTTTGTCTCCACGCAAGCTGCTCACGACTCTTTACCAGATAAAATTCGTCAAAAGTTTGACAATGAAAACACAATGTGTTTTCTCATTGACGAATGGTTGGCTCATTAAATCATATTGGGGGCACATGGGTATCTCAGTTTTTCAAAGTCAATCTTCTCTGAGTTATGGTTACTCCAATCCAAATAGCTGCTGTCAGTTTGTCTAGGCCCTGACTTAATGAGTCTTAAAGTGCAAGTCAGTGCAGTTTCTATGTGATCTTCGTTCTCTCATCTATGTGCATGAATTAATTGTTAAAATAGTGTAATGGTGTATATAGTTTGGCTGATTGGTGTTAAACTCTTCTAATAGATTGCTTGGGTAGGCATACCAACTGCACCGGCATGGCTTCCAACAGATATGCTCATGAAGGTATGAAGACAATTTGATTCGTACAAATACCTTTTGTGGTTTTTCATGGCAAAGTCATTTTACTGATCGATCCCATTTGTTTTTGCACGCACCTTGCTGCTATCTGCAGTCTGATAAGCTAAACTACGAGCGAATTTGATATCAAAGTGATAGAAGACTCAGGATTTTAGAGGGTCAGAGCTGCCTGCATCATCGTCCATCAATTGTTTCAGTCTCGATATGTGATTCCTATTGTCTATTCTGTCTTGCATATACATGGGTCATAAGTAATGAGAAACTAGCTAGATTAGTTAGCTCATCCTTTCTTGCAGTTCCACTTGGATAAGACATGGCCACTCTAGAACTGGTTGGCAATTCCAACTGGAACAGAACCAGACCAGGAACCGCATGGTACCAAACCCGGAACTGGGGACCACCCTTTTTGGTTCCAGTTTCACCTTTCACTGAACCAGAACTGGAATCCATAATTTTCTAAATTTCAAAGAATTTAATGATTCTTTCCAGTTTCAAGTGGTTTTGGACTGATTGAGTAGGAACCACCTGGAACCCACTTATTTCTGCTCAAGACATCTAAGAGGAAGGAACCTTCTTTTTAAGTAAACTTATCGCTATTGAGCTTTCACATACTTGGTATCATCAAGAAAGACTTGATTGAGCAAACTAATTCTTTTTATGCCATAACAAACAAAAGGAAAAAAGAAAGGCACCAAGCAAATAGTGAAGCTGAGCCTTTTCCGACACTAATCTGGCTTGGGGATTTATTGATCCTTAGTAGATACGGTCACATGAAATGTAAATAATTGCTGATACTTGTGGCTGCTTCTCAGAAGACACAGGGCCCCTTTTCAAAATATCAAGTGGGAGATGAGGCTTGGAGCTTTTCATATATAATTTGCATAATGCCTGGGAACAAGTGCTTTAAATAATCCAAATATCAAGCAAGGAAAGCTTTGATGATTAAATTTAGGCAATTAGAACATGATATTACGTTTATTTACTTCAATTTTCAAACGTTTTCCCCCCTCCCCACCTTTTATAGGCAAACAGGATTCAGGCAGACCTCTACCCTATGCGAAACTCGGGTCTTGAACTCCTGACTTTCTGTTAGAGAACTTAGCCGGTGAGCTATGTTCCTTTGTGCAATTTTGCAATTTTCAAACTTTAACTGTTTGGCACATTCTTCTTTTAGGAAAATCCTCAATGACCATTTAACTTGCTTGCTAGTCATTTCATATAAACATACAAATGAAGGAATGGTTAGGCAAACAAGATAACAAAATGAATATAACACCGGTTTCGGATTGCAAGGGTTTGAATCAAAGGAACCATCAAAAGTTAAAGGTCATGAGTTCGACGTGCAGAGCATCCACAGCTAGAAGAAGTCTGAATTCAAAACAAGCTTGTTGATCAAGAAAAGAGAAGAATTCAATCCTTAGCAAATAGGTCATTAAACCTAATAAACCAAATCGATGCTTGATTCTTTCTGAATATCCAGTCAGTTGTTGCTACTTTCAATAAGAAAAAGTTGACGTTAGGGTCATAATATGAAATCACCAAAGGCGTGATTAAATTATAAAATGATTAGTTGGACTTTTTTCCTGTATCATGTTCGCATGAATCTGGTTAGAATCATGTTTAGGATTGAATAATTTGCCAAAAGAGCCAGAGAACATGTTTAAACTAAACCATGATTTAAGCACACGAAGTCTTAGCTCATCTGACAGTCTTTGACTCCCATGATGCAGGTGGTGAGTTCGACTCTTGGGACATGTCTGTATGGGTGGGTGTAAGGATTCAGCCGCTTATTGTAAAAGAAAAAAAGCATAATTTACGATATAAGTCAACACCAAAAGAAATTAAAAGTTAAATTAAATAAACAATTGAGCCTGTGACAGTCTGGTTCAGGTCAATTTAGCATAGTCAATTAAAAACCAGTAAATTCCATCTACCTTCCTCCCCAAATACAGTTGCATAGATAAACTTTCATAATGACACCAAAGGAGCATGATACATGTGTAAGACCTCTCTCTTCTTAATATGCCGAAGTTTTTTTTTACTTTGTTATTTCAATTATCCATCTCTTTGACCAATAAAGTGGCAAGTAAATATATATATATATATATATACATATATATATATATATATATATATATATATATATATATATATATATATACATATAAAGTAAGAGGGAGAGAGAGAAATTCATACATCCCATCATGCTCCAATTTCATTATCAATCGCAAACTGTATTAGGGGACATGCACCTTTTAGAGGTTGTCCTTAGTAAAAAGCAATTTATCTTTCATTTCTCTCTCAACCATCTATCCTTTTTATCGCCAGTGTATCTGTGTCATAAGGATAGGTACACGTGCACCACCCTCTCCCGTTCCATACTCGCTTCGCTCTCTCATGCAGTGACACCACACACACACACATATATATATATATCTTGTATAATCATAGTATAACGCCTTTCAACTTTATAAGCACTACTCGTTTGCTTCCATAAGCCTAACCAATCATTGTTTTAGAATGCCAAAAAACCATTGCAATATAGGCTGTTATGCGTTGTTCTACTATGGTATTTATTTATTAATTGACAATTTAATAGTCATACACTTTGACAAATGCTTTAGACGTGATCATCCATAACACCCCCTCTCTTTACGTATATACAATACATATATATGTATAAAATATTATACATTACACGCTATATATATAGTGTCTAATGCAAATTTCAAAGTGCACGGCTATTAATAAGTAAGAACGGATACTAGAATAACCCATAACAATCCTACATTGCAATAGTCGATGTCTAAGGACAGCTAATTATTAATGAATAAAATGAGGACGGCTACAACCCATAACAGCGCACAGATTGAAAAAGTTTATACAACTACTTGCCAGCCATAATCAAGGTAAGCTGGACCTACCACGGGGTCAAGTCCCAAGAGTTTATCGATCCATCCAAGGACAGTTGTCTTAATATTTTTTTTTTGGTATTACTCTTTCCACACCCCTTTTACTACACACACCCAAATTTTTGTAAATATCCAAATACCTCAAAGTATTTTCTCTCTTCTCCACGTCAAATTTCGGCAATATTTCTCTCTTCCTCTAGCGACTTATTTTTATCTGATTTTTGTTCATTGAGAAATGATATATGCTTATTTGCAACCAACTATTATCGATTAGTTACTTAAGAATCTAGTTAAAATCAAACAAACCAAGAAAAAAAATGAAAATAAAAAATCAAGGAGACGATCGATTTGACAGATTTCTAGATTTTTCTTAGAATTTGAAAGGTTGGTTTTTAGTGAGATCATTGTATCTTCATTGCTTTGCTTAAAATCTTTCAATTTTTCAAATGTTTGAAGATGATTATCGGTTTTGGATAAAATCGAAGCAAGCACCGAAATTGCAAAGGGAAATGTGGTACAGGGGCATCTCTTTTGTGTCACGTCTTCCTTAAGGAAGGAGATGCGGTATAGGTGCATCTCTCTCAAGAGGTAGATGTGGCATAACCATGTTCCCTTGAGGATGAAAACGTGTATGTCCCACGTCTCCTTTAACTGAATACCGTTCTTGGTGATATTTGACATCCATATCTTATTACATAATAACAACAACTCAAATGGAAGCATTTACTAAAAAGTGTGATAGTGATTTCACTATATGATGTATTTGTTGACTGGTTATAGAAGAGGTAGAAGATGAATTTATTGATTATGAGGGTGGCAGGTTAGACTATTTCCTTGTATTTGCCACAGATAATATGTTTAGGAGTTGTAATGAATTGATTGATTATTTAATACTAGTAGGGAAAAAGTATAACATTATTACGATTTCATTCAAAGATCAAAGGCATAATAAGCAAAGTATGGTTTGGGTGTGAAATGAGTGACAAGTATTGATAAAAACAAAATATTGATATTGAAAGTTCTAGGTTGATTGGTGGTAAGAAGGTTGACTGCCCCTTCTTATTAAGAGGAGAGGGTGCAGTGAATGGTTCTTGAAAGTTGCACGTAGTGAATAAGAGATGTTTTAAGGTTGTATCTTGAATGATATGCTTTTGTAGAGAGATTGGGTATCTCTAAGTACAATGTAACAAAAGATCTCTCACACATCCATTGTATATTGAAGAACATTTTGACCCATTTAAAGTTAGTTGACGAAGAAAATGTGAGTACGACAAGACATATTATAATGCAAGGATAAAAATCAAGGAAGATTGTGATTCTCGAAGTGGTTTTACAACAACTATTACATGATCTAGATATAAACCATTATTATACATGGTATTATAAAATCCTTAATATGGATATTGTTAATGATATGGTATTTGCACATCCTTGTTTTGCGTACGTGCTTCATGTATTTTTATGGGTATTAAAATTTGACAACACATATAAGACAAACATGTAAGTGTTTTACTGTTATATAATAATGTTTACCCTATATTAATATAATTAAGAGTTATATATTTTTCTTATTTTCTATAGGTATAAGATACATTTCCTTAAAGTTGTCTAGTTCATATCAACTTCTAAGAGCTTCTCTATAATCTTCACTTTTATGAGTGTAGAAAAGGAATTGAATTATGTTTGGGTGTTAAGGTGTGAGAAAGTTATGCACTCCAAATAAAATTTCACGTGTTATCCGTAGTGACCATGATCTGGCTTTGGTGAATACCAATCAAATAATTTTTGTAGATACAACACACTTTTTGTATAGATGATATATAGTCAAACATGTTGAAGTATTTATCATAAAATTGATAAAGAACAAAGAGATATCGAGTGTGTTTGCAAGTTGGAGCAAGGTAGTTCACTTATTAGATAAGAAGAGTTACAAAGAGGTAATAAATTTCATGGAATTGAAGTGGAGGAATTTTTTTTATCTACTCTCTTATGTTAAAGAGCAGTGGTTGGGCCTATACAATAAGATAATTGTCTTGGCATTGATAGATAGGGTGATTCATTATGACACTCATACAACTAATAAATATGTGGATTTGATATGCAATATATTCATATTGTTTATTGTTCTTTAAATGTATAATGATTGTATATTCATATTTGTCAACGTAAAAAGTGCATATAAGGTTAAAAGGGCTCATTGGTACCTCAATTGATAGATTTGATACAATTTAATTGATAGATTTAATACAATTTAGAAGTAATTACATTCATTGATAGAGTTGCAAATTACACAATTGAAGAAGTCATTTGAATAATGAAGAACTCTAAACATGCATTACGTTGATATGATAAAAGATCTGATTATGAACCTTAAGAGAAGAGTATCATGATGCACTCTTGAATTTATTGTAAAAGAGTACAATTGTGTGGAGATGGCAGCTTCAAATATAGAAATATGTTGTAATTTGTGATGTTTGCCGTCTACCTTATATCAATGAGCCCAGTTTTCAGCTTAAATATGATTCTTTGATAGAATTGTTAATTATTGATCTATTTTGAAAGAAGCTAGATATGAAGGAAGATACCCTATATATTATCGATTAGGTAGGAGAGAATGCAGAGGTATCTATAGAGACCATTTGGAGGAAGTTATTGAGTCATCAATAGTACGACAAATTTGTTAAGATATTTGATTAGTAGTTGAGTCTTGAGTATACTACCTACAAAACCCCCCAATTCGTCATCCTAAAGAGAGAGCATCTAATAATCTATGAGGTGAGACATGTTAACTTGAGAGCATACATATAGGATTGTCTCGTGTAGAGGTAGGTGTGGGCATATACATAGTTGAGAATATAATGCATCTCCTAGGTTGGGTTGTTCCTCTTCAAGGAGTTGTAGTCCTCTCTCAACTATTGACAAAAGTATTTTCAAGCAACTTGACTTCAAACAGACATATGAGAGGATCATACCATATTTTATGAGCATCTTTGTAAATACTTGAATAAATGTTATTGAAGATGAAAATTATAGGTATAGAGCCATTGATGTACTTGCAAAATAAGGGAAAGAATGATGGTGGGAAATTCACGTGGTTGAAAGAGGTGGCATGTAAGCATGACATATACATAGGACTTTTGTAGATGATGGTGATATAGATGTTATTCAATGTATTTCATACATGAGAGATGAGTCCCACCCTAGTTAGTATTAGATGTCTATGTCAGATATGAGTTAAGAGATAAGTCTAACCCTAGTTAGTATTGGATGTCTATACCAGATTTGAGTTTAGTTATCTCTACTTAGTTGAATATAACATTTGTACTTCTCTCTATGATAAAGTTGATGACATTTCTATCACTAGTGTCACACTTAGCAATCCTTGATGTATGGTACATTTGTTAGCATTATATTATATGATATTTTCTAATGGTGAGAATAATATTTATATATTTTATTATGTTATTTAGGCAGTTCATGGATTGAAGTAGATAATAATCCTCTATTTATTTATGTTTTTCACAAATATACATGGTTGGTGACTCTTAATGCCTCCTATCTTCCCAACATGACAATGGTATCGAGATGAAAGCATTAGGAGTTAGCCAGTTACGTTTCAAGAATGTATCAACTTCTATATACAAATGAAAAAACCAGGAGATAATTTTATACACAATATAGAGGACGATGACTAGGTGTTATTGTCTATTTGTAATTGCATTGATACGATTTTTAGATTTGAAAGGCAATCATACATTTTATTGATTTAGATATCACAAGATTTCATTACAAGCGTGTATATAAACTTCACTAGCAAAGAAACCAAATTTCTTTCATTATAATCATCATTTATATATACAATTTTTAAAAATTATAAAATAACTAACTATATACAACTGGAACCATATATGTCACGCATCATCACCATCATCATCAAATGTCAATCAGTGGATTTGTTCGTGGTATTATTCATACATCTCTGTGAGGCCCAACAACATAAGGTCACCTAACGATAGCCACGACAAAAGTTTTGAATGTACTCAAATTGTTGCTAGTGTCTCATGTATCACAACAAGACATTGTTATAAGAAATCAAGCGAAGAAAAGTTAATATGTAGGGTTAAATAAAAATTAAATTAGAAGTATTACTAATAAAAATATAATGATTTGTTTACTTATATATAGAATGATGTATCATGTTGCCTAGCTAAAGTAGGTTGAGTAGGATGTAACTAACTATTAGAATCTTACAATATAAATTGGTGTGTCATCTGAATGTACCACTCCATGCACACTTTGTCACACTTGTATAGGTAAAGTGTTGGGACTCCAAAATATTCAAGCTCAAAATAATATGAGCGTTGAGCCTCCCAAAACGTGTTACATAGTTCATATTGTATCTTATACACGTGGGACTTCGTATGTTTTTTTATAATGGAGGGTCTTATTGATGCTACTGAGATGTCTTGACACTGACCAAACAAATGAATTATACGATCTAGCATATAAGACTATAATATCTATGCATTGAATGCATCAATGATATCATGACATGTATGCATCATAATCCACATATTTTACACAACTATGTCTTTCAGTCAATTCACATTGCACAACATAGCAATTAAGAATATATAATAATATACAAGGTTGTGTTTAGCTAAAAGATTAAAAAGCCAATCAACTCGCTTCAAAATACATATTTTGTCTCATCAAATCCAATTGACATGAGATTGTCCGTGATACATACTTCTCATCAATGAGACTACTCATAGTTTCACATATCATCATTTTGGTCACATAACAACTCTAAGAGTTGGGAAGTACGTATAAATTCTTAACAACTCTAAGAGTTGGGAAGTATCTCGTGAACATCATGAAGTATCTATTTCATGCTATGTAAAAGTTGTTTGTGTATGGTTGCCAATACTCGATAACAACAGTCAATAATACACGGTCTATCACTTCGTATAACAAATCCATTTACCCAATCAACCCACTTCTATATGTAATCTCAACCCAATTTTCAAGCCTCATATCCGTCTTTTTTACTGGCCAGGCTCTGCCCACATTGTGAAGTGTGTAGGTTGTTATCATTTTTTATATTGTTTATAAATATATATTTATATAATCAATTAGAATAGTGTGTATTGATATCGAATATAAAATTACACTAAAGTTAAAAATTACTTATTCATCTCAAATCTTATACACAATGTGACTTTCAAAACTCAAGAATAATCCCAGTATATCAGTAGATCCCTCATTCTCACTGTTTGTAATATTGATATCAATATTTGAGATTGATGCATCCTCTTCATATTATAAAGGACCGACTTCTTCTTCTCCTTGTTGTCGTCTATTGGGGTGTCCTTCATATGACATCACGTTGTGTCTCTTAAATAAAGTGTAATATTACGACCTTCTACTCATGCCCTATTAGCCATGTCTACATAGCAAAAAAATATTTTATGAGGTTCAAGCTATCAGCTTGAAGGAGACGCACCTGGGGCACTCTACCACACGTGTGACACTGAAAAAACTATTGCATAATAAATTGCTTAAACTGAATGAAAAATAAAACAACAACATAAAATCAACTATATACCTCATAAATCATAAATCTCTCTTTGAATTAGCTCAAGAAAACATATTTCTCTTCTTCCTCCACTATTTCTATGGAGTTCAATCCATTTTTTTCTAGAAATGATTGTAGATCGACTATTACATAACTAAAATGAAGTGAGAAGCAAAGAATGACCAGAAGAATGGCTGAACATGAGTGATCTAAGACAGTTCATGCAGGAGGAGAGAGTGATGTTTTTGGTAAGAAGGATATTTTCGTAATACTGATTATGAAAAAGGATATTTTGAAAAAAACAGTAAAAGGAGTGTGCATGTATCAACCATATTTTTTTACGATACAAGGGAGGGCCGAAGAGTGGGATATTACGGTAGACGTCTATAAGGGATGCTTATTTTATCTACAAGCAAAATGCTCAGAACTTGGAGGACTAACCTGGACATAGCTGGTTCCGGTTTACTAGGAACCTAGAACCACAACTGAACTGGGACCAAGCAGGTTCCGGTTCTCATTCCGGACCAAGCAGGATCAAACAGTTCCTTCTTGTATCCTCCTTTGATGTATTGGGCCCGTTTGACTGGTCCAAAACCTCGGGAATGGGTACTGTTCTCTTTTGGATTTGGAGCCAGACCAAATGAAAGCGAACCTAGTGAGGGTCTTCACCAAGTGAATCCGGCACTCTGAATTTTGAGCATGTTTTCTGCAAATGGTTATCGTCAATTGCAACAATAATTTCCTCAGATCCAGGCCAATGAGAGCTATTGGATTCTTTTCTTCTTGTGGTACAATGGGAAGCCGAAGGCGGATGCGCATCCCGGGTGTTCAACTCATGACCTTCAACTTGAGATTCCTTTGGGCACTCTAATGCTTACTACACAAATAGACCTTGTAATCTGTAATGTGGGGTCGAAAGCTCAGTTAGCCATTTAAAACTACGGACTGTTTATAACTTAGGCTTTAACCGTGGGCTAGAATCATCTAGAACTCGATCCATTCCTCACGATATGGGCTCATCTCATTGACCATAGAACAGCAATTTTGAATCATGAGAAAGCATGACCAAACACTCAGTTTTTACCTTCTCAAAACTCTACGACCTTGGTCACCTTCAAAAGTTCGCGAATTATAAATCCAAATTTGTATTCATCTGTTCGGCCAAATCAGCTAAGTTGAGTATCGAAAAGTATTCGAAGGATCGTCCTTTGACTCGTTTTCATGTCTATATAATTTGTACATGATTTTGATGGTAATACAATCTGGTAGGAGTCGGCCTAACCCCACTTGCCTTCGGAAAAAAACGAGAAGTTTGTGCCAGCCAACTACATATATGAATGATAGACATAATTAATGCGAAGTTCGCTTAAGGGAAACAAGTACCAAACCACTTGAAATAACCAGGCGCAGGTTCATATCATGACTTCTATAAGTCGGTTTTAATTAAGTTCCCTTTAATTGCTATCAATAAATAACTACAGTTAATTGCACAGCTCGCCTGGCATGAAAGTTGTGAGTTCGATACCCTCGGCGTGCATTGCTGGCTTCGGCCTCCTATCGTGTCAAAAGACCGTCAATCAACTGGCTTGCCTTTGGAGGGGCTCATCGGACGGTCAACCTAAAACATTTGTCGACTTTTTTAATAATGATGGGTCCATTGAGAATGCCAAGTTAAAACGCATCCCTTAATTACAGTAATATTCAGAGATGGGTGACGTTCTTGGAAGCTCTAAGATCATTTTATCAGAAAGGCTCTGCCAAGACAGTTTCTTCGAGTATATTTGGTGTTTGCTATTTGATGGTTTCCCTTTATGAAACTGCGTTCTTTCTGGTTAGTTGATGTTCCCTCTCTGTACTGAAAACTGTAAAATTTCAACATTATCGAAGTAAATGGTGTTTTTCTTCGACAAAATCCGCTCTTATTTGCTCGTACTTCATGGGTTGCAACCCTTTTTTTCTTGACTCTTTCTCGACTTTTAAATGGATTGTAGTCATGAATGAAGATGGGTGTTGGAGATTCTGTTTCCGGTTGTCATCGTGATCATGAAGCGTAGTTATTGATACTGCTCTTCTTTTAGAGTTGAGGTACGTGAATGATTTCATGGTGTATTCTGTTCATTTGGGAGTTCAATTTCTGCTTCAAAATATGGTTCTTTGAATCGAAATGTGTCTGTTCTTGTACTTTTATGTAGCAAGTCTTGTTTGTTCTTGTTATCCTATGTGTCTCTTCTCAGTATCTCATCTATAGTGTTCGATCACTTGCTGGGGGTTCGCAGCAACTCTTTGCTATGTTGCTTGAACGAAGAGGTTTTGTTCCCACAAGGGCTTCCTTTGTTAGATTAGTTTTTTTGTTGAGAAATTGATTCCCTCTTTTGAGCCCATAGTTGGATTAACAAGGAAGTAGAAGATTGCAATGTTTTGGACCTTGGTGTATCTTTTCTTCCTTATGCGAGAGGTGAATGCATGGCGTAACTGTAGATATTGACCCTCTCAGTCCTGTTTTCCCTTCTTAAGTAAACCCAGAAAATGATCTTATAGGAGAATCTTGTACTACTACACAACTACTACAACTAAGCCTTTTCCCATACTAGATGGGGTCGGCTACATGGATTCTTTGTTTCCACAAAGCCCTATCATAATTTGTAGAATCCACGGTAAATAAGTCCGACAAAGTTTTACACAGGCTGTTGGAAGCCTAACGCAGCCCTCCTCCTTTATCCGGGCTTGGGACCGGCCATGCAAGGGTGATCCCTTACATGAGCGGAGTTATAAGGGAATCTTGTAAGATCAGGAAATTTTCAGGGAATCTTGGCTAAACTCATAAACTGATCTTATTGATGGCTAAGGGATTAGAGGATGTTGAGGAGATACAACTGGGTGGTGCTTTGCTAATGCGCCGTGCAGACAATTTTTGATACCACATGCAAAAGGATGTTTCAACGTGTTACTTCAATTAAAGTGTGTCATCCATGGGCAAAATTCTTGAAGAACATGAAATTTCTATTTGATTGTCGAAATGTTGTGCAGTTGCTGTTGGACAGTTAAGATAAGTCTGCCCCCCTGTTGGACAGTTATGACTTGTGAACTGCTGGTATAACCGTATAAGTACATGAAAAAACTTCATGAACTAATCCCTGATGTTTCTTCTGAGAACAGTGGAACAACAAAGCCATCTGAGAGTGATACCCTAGGGCCAAAGAGGCAGACAGTAACATTATTCGTCTGTCATGGAATTGGTAATTTGGTTGATAATAACAGATTAGATGGTCTTTCGGTAGACCTGATGCAACCTATATAGAAGGATTCCAAGAGATTCTTGGAACAAACTATATTATTTTCCATTTCCAATTTTCTTTCATGCATTTTTGTTTCTTTGGAAAGCCATATAATTGTTAGAGAGAATAAAGAAAATGTGGTACATTATGTATTGTTTGTTAATCATTTTGTAGGTTTATATCTGCTATCTTTGTCATACTTCTTAGCCAATTTGAAAGATTTCTTTTGTTAGCTAGAAATATGTGGTTTCCAATGTCACCTTTCAGACAGAATTAGTTTAGATATCACTGTTCACATTTTACTTTGAACGTCCACTTTATCATTTCATACTAAAATGATCATTAAGCAATCACGAGGACTTGTGTACCTGAACCAGGGACTAACAAAAGGTATTACTGAAACTATTCTCCAGAATTATGCCTTTAGGTGTTTCCCTTGACTTGCGTGATCCAGCTCATGAAAGGAACCACATGAATGGCAACTTTGAAGATCCTGTGCATGGTGAAGCAACTAGCCTGTTTGATCATGAGCAAAATGGAGAAGTTCCCAGTTCAGCAAGTGGTGGAAGGAAACCCGCAATCAGCAGGCATGTGATGTTCTTTAATTTGTCTAGCAGTGACATTATCTGATCCAAACATGCCATAATATTCTTTCAGGAAATTTTGAACTATTATATCTAACAACAATGAACGTCATGATATTGTCATGATCTGTTCGCATATTGCATGTATCTTAGTGCTTCAAATTCACTCTTTTCTCATTCTCTATATCCTTTGTTCTTTCAAAACTTCATGCTGTTTGCATTTGAAAGAAAATACTATGGAAACACACTCTTTTCTTCTTCATGCTGTTTGATAATTCTGGGAACGGTTATTTTATTCATCATCCTTTTGAAATTCAAAACTTTGCCCTTGGCAAACTTCTTAAAGTATGGAAATATTTGGTTTTCCGTATCATTAAATAAATGAAACTGTTTATCAAGTATAATCAAGTGTGTTCACACAGACATGTGTACGTGTGTGTGTATATATGTATATATAATAGTTTAAATGCTATAAGTTGAAACCAGTTTTTCATTTCAAAATTTTCTGCATATTGCCATTCTAATGCAAACAAATATCAATGCATGCAAATGTATAGCAACAAATGCACGCACTTGTATTAGAATGTAAACATCCAAATAATTTTTAAATGAATAACTTGTTTGGGCTTAATCCCAATAAAAATTATGTATATATGATATTATGTATATATCTATTATAGAGACACACAAACATGAATACGTGGACATCTATAGCAAAATAAGACTTTTACCACAATAGGGTGGAGGGTCAGATTCATCGATTCTTAGGTGCCTGCTCACACAATTGCACATTCAGATTTATGTGTACGTCTGGATGAATAAATGGCTCCAAGCTATTGGATAGACAAATGTTGGTTGCAAATGGAAACCTCTCTTTTAAGGTAATGCAACTCCATCAACAGCTGCAAGATTAAACCCCCAGGATTGTGTTTGAAATGTTGTCGAAGTTGTTAACTGAGGGACCTGGCTTCAAATTATCGTCCTTTAGTCTTCACCATGTAAAAGAATATACGAAATAAAAAAAAAACTTAAAAGAAAAATAATCAATAACAATGACAAATAACAGTAATACCAATGAACAATGATAGTGATGCATATTGCTATAATAGTGCTTGATAACACTAGTACTGATAAGTTTTTTTGCGGCATGTGCATCTACTATGTACATAAACAACAAAACCTGCAGTAATAACAATTGTGAAAATGATAATAAAGAATGTTGTGCATGTCATGCACAAATAGGTACATGCTCTTCACAGATCTTGTGTTATATAAACTTGGAACTGTATTTTCATTGTACACAGGCTACTCAGTTTGGTGTATTGTCCCAACCACATTGTGATATGGTCAGAAGTTTGCGTTCTATATGTTGGGTATGAGCTTAAGTGGCTTTTTGTGTGAAGGCATTGATAATGCCACAGAAAAGTTGTATGATTTTCCTTGTTATTGTCATGAAATTTCATTCTATTGTTACTTGAATGAGCTTTTGTGTTTTTTCTTTCCCCCCTTTCTATATAGATCAATTAGTGGAACAAAGTCTTTCTGCAATGGTGTAATGGATCTGGAAGATGGTAAAGTGGAGGACAGAGATAGAACTTTACATAGTCATATTCTTGGCAAAGTTCACAATCACGCTTTATTCTCTGGCATTGCATACTGCATTTCATCGTGTAGCATGATACTGGTGAATAAAGTTGTGCTGTCAGGCTATGATTTTAATGCTGGAATATTTTTAATGTTATACCAGGTAAACTGACTCTAAATTCCTTTCACTATAGAACTGATTTTGAGCTCTGGCATTAATATATATATATATATATATATATATATATATATATATATATATATATATATATATATATATATATATATATTAATGTTGTATTTCCTAGACATCTTGATTGTTAGACATTCTGATTTTCTGTCTATGATTTGGTTTGCAGAATCTCGTATGCGTGATAATTGTTTCTCTTTTGAGCTTTCTTGGCATAATCTCAACAGAGCCCTTGACCTGGAAATTGGTCAGGGTATGGTTACCTGTGAATGTTATGTTTGTGGGGATGCTTATTACGAGCAATTTAAGGTATGAAGTCTAATCTATGGTAGTTTTTTTATTATGCATGTTTTGCTACATTTCAGTTTCTCAATCTTTAATTATCTTCTTCCTGTTTGCATTTAGTTCCATCTACTCCTGCGTGCAAGCTTTTTGACTGTTTTATTGGAATTAAGATTCTTCTGTAGTTATATGCGTGGAAATTGTGCTTTCAAGTGCAAGATCCTATTGAGATCCCTGTAATGAGTAAGAATGTGTGAGAGAGACAATATTTGTACCCTGTTATAGCATAATAAGCTTACTCCTGATATGAAGACTCTTAAGCATTTTGAGGCATTCTGGTCTATGTGTTTTGATGGCTAAATTCTTAATGATAGTTAGTAGGGTAATACATTTTCCTTTAATGGCATAATGCTTTGGTTATTGACTTCCTTCGCTGATCAGTAAATTATGTATTGGAGAGGCAAAAGCTTCTATGATGGCTGCTCATAATAAAATGTCATAGCAGAACCTGTAGCTACTTGTTCTGAAAAGTAAATAAAAGATCTTCACATAGTTAAATTACAAACGAGTTCTGAAGTAGCTTTGGTCTTTCTGGTGCAGCACTATTTGTGTCGGTCTTCGTTCTTACCATGTTATAGTGGTCTGCCGGGTATCCAGGACTGTTCTAACGAGAAAAGCAATGTAGGCAACTACCAGCACTTAGCTTTGCTCTGTATCTATCGTTGCACAATTCTCATTTTGTACTCATTATGCCTTTCTTGCATTCTAGCGATGAACTTTACCCAGCAAGATCCAAGTAAGACCGATTACCTGATGCTTATTATGTGGTAAAATTTTTTGTCTTAGAACATTGTGGGCAAATACATATTTATATATCTTCAGAGGAAACCAGAATTTTACTGCTTGGTCTGAATATGAGACAGTATGCATTTTCACCATATGGTTATTCCATAAAGAAAAGACTCTAAATGTTGATGAATGGTCATATTAAGCTAAATTGATATATTTGGAGGAGCTTACAGTTTCCTGCAACCCAAAAATTGATATCAAAATAATTTACGTGCAGGCCTGGAAATTAATCCAAACAATTCAGATTGTACCCACGCACTGCTCATCCTCTTAGTGTTCCACATGATTTGTTTCATGATGTGCATGCTTAAGGTTATAAATTATGAACTTCGTAACAAAACCATCAATTGACTTTGTAAGCGGAAGTTTCATGAAGACTAGGCTCAAGTTAATGCGGTTGTCCAACTTTATTAAGATGTTCTGTGGTACCTGACTGACAGCTACAAGTGTTCCTTGCTGCAATGATTACTCAAGTGTTCTGCTCTTGAATATTTTTCTTCCAAGAGTGAAATCTGTGCATGGAATCGGCTGTCACATTTGATGATTTTTGTGCCATTCTTTGTCTCTTCAGTTTGCTGATAGCTCTTTTTCCTTTGCAGTCTTAAGTACATTAACGTTGCTATGGTAATAATCCTGAAGAATGTCACTAATGTGATAACTGCTGTTGGTGAAATGTATCTTTTCAACAAGCATCACGATGCTGAAGTCTGGATGGCCCTTTGCTTCTTGGTAGGTGAACCATTTGCTTGTACTTCTACAGCCTTTCCCTTTTCCCTTGAGGAAATGATGACAAGTAAAAGTAATTTCTATATGATGAACGTATGCCTGTAATATTCTTTAACTGCAGATTTCTTATACGCTCTCTCTCTCTCTATATATATATATATGTGTGTGTGTGTGTGTGTGTGTGTGTGTGTGTATGGAGAGAGAGAGATAAAGTTGAGAAGTATATGAAGTATCAACGCATTCTAGCTGAAAACACAGAACAGATGCGTTTGGTGATTGACTGCACAGATGTAATCTCCTTTGCTCCAATACCTTTAAGGACTACTTAAATACTTTTGCTAAATAAATAGGATTTTGTTAAGGCAAAAAAATTAACAGATCTAGCTTTTATCAGCTCATAAAATCTTGTTTGTATATCAAAAAAATGTGAGTAGTCAAACTCCGTAGTTTTTGGGCATTCCAAATGCATTTATACTTTACAAAAATTATTGCTGGGACTAGGAGTTTCAATACTAGAGTGCATTTCACTTGAGCTTACAAAATATTTCCACATACACATGTGTGTGTCTCTGTGCGCATGTTGATGCAGTGTATGTATGTATCTCTGTGTGTGTACATACATACACACACACACACACACACACATATATATATATATGTATATTATATATAGAGAGAGAGATACCTTTGCACTGCACTTCCCTCTTACCCATATTATTTAAAAATGATTGTAGAGTATCAATGCACTGCACCCACATCTTTATCTGTACCCATATTGTCTGTCTGTATCTTTGTTTTCGTGTTGTGTACTTGTTGGCTAACTCAAAATAGGTTGACTGAGTGTGTCACTTTCCAAGATTCTTTTCTGTAGTTTAAAGATCCCTTTCTTAGATGTGCCATTTAATATTCATTTGTTTGTACAGATCATTTCAGCAATATCTGGTGGGTTCACAGATCTTACTTTTAATGCAGTTGGTTATTCATGGCAAATCCTGAATTGCTTCCTAACTTCTTCATATTCGGTAATTGCTTTTACTTGATGTGCCCTGTTATCAATCATGCAATCTAAAGCTGTATTTTTCTACACAAGTAGTTGTGTCTATTGACTTGCATTTCGTTGGCTCTCCTATTTCAGCTTATTTACCATTCAAGTGATTTAACACGTTGATCTTATATTTTTTCTGGATTAACTCAAGATTTGGATAAAATATCTATAGAATTGAGTTGCTTCATGTTTGAGTATGCTGAAGATGACAGGTTCTGGTTCACAGTAGCTGATAATTTGTGCTACTAATGAAAAAGTTACAACTATGAACCACTTATGATTCCATTGCCATACCAATAGTGTAAGGCTTAAGAATAAATAAGTGTACTTAGCCATATAGTACAAAGTACTCTGAGTTGCAAAACTTGCATACCAGTAATCCAGGACTTGGAAACAAATGACTATTAAAAAATGGTTTCCAATTTCTGTACCAGGCTACAGTTTCATCTCTACACGTTGATGAACTTGCTTCATGGCTTATGGATTTACGATTATCTAACAACATTTGCTAACGTTTTCTTTCAATCAGATTATTGAATAAACTAACCTTCAAGCTGATGTTTCCTTCCTGTGCAGTTAACGTTGCGAAGGGTTATGGATACTGCAAAGCAAGTCACAAAATCTGGAAATTTAAATGAGTTCTCGATGGTGCTCCTGAACAATTCCCTGTCATTGCCTCTGGGTTTGTTGCTTATTGTTGCATTCTCCGAGATCGACTACCTTTCCACGACGTGAGTTATGTTCCATTCCAGTCTTGGGTAGCACATAGTATTATCAAGAATGTATTTCTTTCTGCTGCATTGTGATCTAAAGGCTATAGATATTTCAACAGAAAAGCTTACTCGTGTATAGTGTGAGGATTAAATTGTTTGTGATTTCATTCAGCTTTAGACAACTAGCCTTTCACCTATTTGATCTGATTGGCAGGCCACTTCTACGGATGCCAGTGTTTTGGATGGTTATAACAGCAAGTGGAGTGATAGGATTTGCCATCAGCTTCACTTCTATGTGGTTTCTACATCAGACTGGTGCCACGACCTACAGGTGTGACATGCCAAAGAATTGTGCTACCTATGCCCACGATTAATCATTTCGCGATGATGGTTCCTTCTGGAGCATCTGCATAGAGTCAAAGAAACATAATATTCTACCACTTGGAACATTTTTCAGTATTTTATGCATTCATGTCAACTGCCTTACTGGAACTGGGACTTGTGATGCATGCTTTTCAGTTTGGTGGGGTCGCTGAACAAGATTCCACTCTCCATTACTGGGATTCTTCTATTCAATGTTCCAACAACAGTCGAGAACCTCTCCAGTATTTCTTTTGGTAAGCAGGCATTTCAAGTTATGTTTTTTCTTTTACTACTTTTAACTACTTTTAGGAGAGAGCTGTAATAGCCCTATGGGTGGTGAAGCAGGCCAACTGCCAACAGGTCAGGCTCATGTAGTGTCATTTTGAGTTTGGGTTAAAAGAAGGTGGATGCTCTCCCTACCCGGTTTTTCTTTTCAGTCTTTTTAAAATCCAGAGGTCAACCCCATTATTACCACATACCGCACACACACACACACACACACACACACACACACACATATATATATATATATATATATATATATATATATGTGTGTGTGTGTGTGTGTGTGTGGTATCCGGTGTATGAACTAGCTTCGAAGTTCTGCCCCTGTACTTGTCTACGGTTTCATGCCACAGAATCAAACTCAAAGTGTGGGATGCTGTGACATCCCATCTTTTCTCGACCCAACAATGACTGACCAAGTTCTTTGGTAAACTGAATGACTATGGTTTTATGGCACTCGCCTGCATCATGTTGTTATACAGGTCTTCTTGCTGGATTGTTCTTCACAAGAGCCAAGATTATGACAAAAGCTCGATCCTGACACTTGACCTGTGCAAGGCCTTCCTTGTGGATTCTATTTAAGAGTAATGTTCATCTTGATTCACTGCCTTCTCAATTTCGCACATCAATGAATTCTGAAGCTCAGATTTGTAAAGCTAAGTTCTCTGAAGAAAGGAGTGAGGCTATGGTTCTTTCTATTTGATGCTTGGTAGGTAGTTGGCTGCGGAAGAATGGGGATATGTGTATAGCATTCAATGTAGCCTAGCAGCGCATGACCATATTCATACATGGGGAGGAGCTCACAATTGGTTGCAAGACATTGAGCTCTACCCGCACACTAAAAGACCGTTGTATTCTTTAGCATTCGTGATCAATGTAAAGTTTTGCTTCGTTCAGTTCTTGTATCAGCGTTTTCACTATTTTGATTATATGAACTTCTGGTCTATAACTTGCACAAAAAACACTGGCGATGTTTTCTGGCGAAGTGAACCATCTACTTTCTTGCTTGAACAACATTGAAACCAAACTCTTGAAGGCCATGCATCTTGGAAGACCGACATCTCCGAAATGGGCATCTTCTTGTTTCATCAAGAAAGCAAGAGGGGTGGATAGGGAGGTTAAATTACCCGCAAAGACTTGCAAGCAGACAGTGTGAGCGTGGGGAAGGCAATTAACACTAGTTTCCGCATGTATGTGTGTGTGTGAAAGAGAGATACATCAATATTCATTTTCAAAAGCAACCAGCTTTTACACATTTGTTGATATTGAATTCAACGGATAACCATGAATTCTCAACCCTGACTGCTTCTGCTTCAAGCGGTACGAGAGGAAGTAATGGCTTGGTGCCACGCAGTACTGTTGCTAGTGGCCATGGCTCGTATTGCAGCAAGTGGACCAAAATGTGAGATAAAATGCAAACTTAATACAACTTTCTGAAATCACCACAAAATTGCAAGAAAATGAAACAAAGGGAAGACTTCGAAACCATGTATTTACTACACAGTTGATCGCCCTTCATAGCCCAAGGATCAATCCTCACAGCACACATGCACACGCACAGACACATACATATATATATGTATACTTTTTCCATCAGTTTTCTAATATGTAATGTGATACTCTTTTTAAATATTTTATAAGTGGTTTCTTCATGTTTCAAAACATCTCTTTAAAGTACTTTTTTTCTCAGCGCCTAGGGTGTGTTAGCTCACCGATAGGGCTCTCCAACGCTCAACCCCCCAAGTGGTCCAATTGCGCCATTTTCAGAAAAGGATTAAATCTTTTTAAGAAATAAAGTTTTTCAACGGAATATGAATGTATCAAACGAAGAACGCTTGTTAATGGCTGATCAAGCTTGATGTATTCACCTTAAGAAACAAGTACTGGTCCTGGCCGTATAATATCAGCAATTTGGTGTCCATTCGATGCATCAGCTATGGTTATCTCATATCCATCTTTTTGTTTATGTACTATTGTATTTACAAGATTTGTTCTTTTATGGTTATTTAGGGTTGTCGAAAATGTTCTAGCTTGAATATTCTTCCATGAAATTTAGAAAGAAAATCATACATATGATAATTTAAAAATAGAAAATCCTGTAAATAAGGCCCAAATTGATTCTTAACGAACCGTCCAACTCTGATGCAGACCTACTTTAATTTATCAAGACTTGTAAAGCTGAAAGTCCTTTTTTGTGGGGTTTCTCCATACTATATGAGGTTTTGAGAAACGACGGGAAACATCCCATCAAAACATCAGCCACAGGGTGTGCAATTGGTCATCCTCATTTTCTTCATTACTCACTTTATCCTCAATTTCTTATCATAAGACTTCTTACTCCTTTTTTTAATCATAATTCAGTCAAAATATACACACACACACACACACACACACACACACACACACACATATATATATATATATATATATATATATATATATATATATATATAGAGAGAGAGAGAGAGAGAGAGAGAGAGAGAGATATTGGATCTTTCCCACCACTAACATCGTGACATGAACTTAATAAGGTTTTTCTTCATTATTTTTAAAACTCTCATAATCTCTAAAATTATGCTTATACTTTCTAAGAGCAATAGTCGGTATGAGTGAGAAGCATCAATGTTGGGTAGGATCCGGTTTTCTTATATACATATGTGTGTGTGCACGCACATGTGTGTGTTCCTCTTTTTCCCTTTTCTATGTGACAATACTACCACTAGTCAACTTCTATGAAACCGACAGGTTCAATATGCATAAGAGAGTATATTAATTGTCCGAGAATTTAACCCTTGGAAAAAAGGACTTAAATTTATCACCATCAATGTTGAATACATATAGGGATGTCAGTGATCATTCTCATCACAATTATTTCCCCAATGCTTGTGTTGGTCCAATGATGCAAGATTAATAGAGATCCTCTTCATCTTTGGCGATGTTGATACTCCAGAAAGACATAGAATTGCTGATGCTTTTGACTGGTTATAGCTTGCTCTATAGAGAATAACAATAAAAAGGATAAATAAAGTGGTCAGGAATCCTCAAGGCACATTTGTCACTAATCTTTAAGTGTGTTTGTCACTTCTATTATCTAATAATTGGATACAAAGGAGATCGGTGATCAACTTAAGGATAATACAAGGACCACTTTGACTCATTTTGCACTAACAAAGTCAAGCCATAGAGCAAGCTATATCAATAAGTGACACACTTATGTGTTAGTGACAAATGTGCCTTGAGGATTCCTCACCACTTGACCAATAGTTGATCCCAAATAGGTACTAAAAGTACTCGTGATGATGAAAAGAGGCTAGTAAACCTATACACATCTACCATTATACAAGCTTTTATTTTATTCTCTCTTTTAAGAAAACTTATTATCCTTTTGTAGAGATTTATGTGGAGGATAATTCATGTGCAAACCAAAGTAACATTATTTTGGGTCATTCCATGTGTATCTCTCATCCATGAGGAGTTTATAGGATAATTACACCCATTACCACCACCTATAAAGAGTTATACGAAAGTTACACCTACTAAACAAATTAATGAGTTATAGCTATATGCCATACACATGACCATTGCAATGGTTCATGCAAATAATGATGAATAATGACTTTTATTACAAGGCATAACCCCTTTTTTATAGGATTGTATTAGTTATTTTGAATAACCTTCTTTCAATTGTTTGAAAATTTCGATTATGGTGGATCTTCTATTTTCAGCAAAAACATTTTACACCTTGAACCTTTACCTAGTTAAATGACAGATAAGCTTTTAAACTCTCCACTCTATTTAAATAAGTGCACATTAACTACATAAAGGATAAAGATGCCAATTAATGTCATAAACAAGTTGATACATTTACTTAGAATTCTATTAAAGTGGCCTAGTGTCTAGCTTCCCTTTTTAAAGTGCTTTATGAGTCAATTCCTAGACTCGACTAAGTGCCTCCACTTTATATTCACTTAGATAAACTATTAGAAGTTCCCCATGTAAGTTCTCCAATAAAAATATGCATGGTTCTATGAAGAACGAAACTCAACCAATTCTTTCAACTTCCAAAACAAGAATTGTTTAAATTAGCAACAAAAATTTTCATTGCTAAATAAGTCATTAGTCCCTTACAAAATATTTTGACGAGGGAATTGCATAGGATAAGCAATGATGTTTCTCTATTACATATTTTTTATGACAAATCAGCGACAAAGTATTTTCCTTACAAATTCATCGCTCATCCCTTGCTATTCCATTGCAAAGTTCTTATAGGTTTTTTTGTTGCTAATCTCCTATGGACCATTTCATAGTTATTCCTTTGCCAAATTCTGTTGCTAATCTCTTGTAACACTCTTCTTGTTGGTTTTATGTATATAACATTTGTAACCTAGATAATTCATACAAAACAATTCAACAAAAATCAAGCTCCATGATAAAAGCAGAAAATAATATTTGTACGACTATATGATTAAGTTAACTCTAATAGACACACATTCATATACAAGTACAAACATTTTTACATCAAAATGTTTGTACAAAACTGTAGATTTTCTTGATCCTACTAATGACTCTTTCAAACTAGTTTTCATTGTGAATGTTGCAAGGCTGATCTGGTCATAAGTCTTGTGATTGATGAACAACAAGCCTCTCAAACATGCTCTATGAACAAAATTCTACACATTGAAAATCACAGGGATTAAATTCAAACACAATCAAATCAAAGGATCAGATTTCAAGTTATGAGCGAAGGAAAGACAGAAAGATATTAGTTTCTTAAAAATACCTATTTCAATAAGCACTTCACAATAATCAAAAGAATATGAGCATTGACAAAAAAAAATTTGATCTTCCTCTTTCTTTGAAAAAAAAAGGAGTGACTCTAAAAGGTCCAACAATGTAATGAAGTTGGACCCTTTAGAGTAGTCACTCCTATTTCTATGGAAGTTCAGGACCTTTTAGAGTCAACTTCATAAATCAGTGGTTAGACATAAATCCCTGAAGTTCAATTAATACCTCAAAGAACCTCAACCCAACGTAAATATGTGGAGCTCAAGACTGCTTATAGTTTGAGGATAAGGGTCCTAGCTATTTACATCTAGGATTAGTATTTGGTTTGAAGGTGAGGATTGGATTCAAGTAGGAAATAGGCTATAAATGTAGGCTTCATCTCTGGGTCAACCTAGGAAACTGAAATGACCATGGTCAATGGTTAAATGCAATCAAGGTGGTTGATTCAAATCAAATGAATACGCAGCACAGTTGAGTGCATTATGAGTAAGGAGCAAACATAACCAAATTTAGTTACAAACAAAAAAAAAAACAGGTTTAATGAAGGCTCTTGACAACAACCGTATCCCATGCAAAACAGTGGCTAGAAATAGCATGTAACATCAAACTGCTGAACTCAACCAGGACCAGTTATGAAATTGAATAAACAATAAAGAAGTGTCAGTAAACTCGATTTTTCACTGTTATCATTTAGACTCTATTTGAAGCATTTAAAGTGTCAGTAAACTCGATTTTTCACTGTTATCATTTAGACTCTATTTGAAGCATTTAAAGAAGTCCCAGTAAACCATGTTGTGTTCCTAAATATGAATGTTTTGCTCACGAACATTGAGAAACATCCGGGCCAAACACTTCATTGAAGTTGAAGACCTTTATGATCCTTTGTCTTGTTTCACAAGGTTGGATATTGTGATATGTCTGTCACCATACGGTCCACAATGCCACTTTGCTAACCTAGCATGAAGGGTCTTACATGACAATATACTCTAATGCTATCTACCATAACAAAAAGAAAACAATACATAACAACATAAACCCTATATATAGTGACGAAAATGCAAGCTAGACCACGATTGATCATTTCCACCAGATAAATTAAGGCCACGAACCAAACTCATTAAAATGAGGTGGTTAGGCCAAGTCTCAAATTCACTAGGTAAATTCATGAACTTGTATAAACTTCATGAGAAAAGGCACCCAACAAAAAGTCAAAGAAAAGAGAAAATTGCATATTGGTATCCTTGGTTTACTAAAACTCCACTTTGGTGTTTTATATTTAACTTTTCATAACTTAAATGACCTATATTTAAAACACTCATCACTTTAGTATCGTGTCACTAACACTGTGAGCATGAGGTTTGACGTGGTTGGCGGAGAATATTGACATGGCACAATTTTTGATGTGGCATATACATTTGATATTAGTGCTAATGTTGCATGTCTGACATGACGCTATTGTCAGTGTTGACTTGGCATTGAACTCAATGCTTATGTGGTGCTAACGTTAGTGTGGCTATAAATCTTCAGGTTAGTACCCTATAATATGATAAAAAATCTACTTTACTACCTTATAGTAACTTGGAAATCTATTTTAGTACTAATTATTAATATTCAAATTAATATTTAATATATAAATTAAGTCTATTAATTTTAATTAGAATTAAGAAAACTTCACTAAATGTTTAAAAAAATATTTAAAACTAATTTTAATAATAACATGACTTTAAACACTAATTATTAATTTATACTATTCATTTTAATTTTATTTAAACATTATTAGTTATTAAATCTTAATTTACATTAGGGACTTTTAATTTGTTATATAATCATCAATACGAGAAAAAATCTTAAATTTTCAGAGCAATGAAAATTAATATTTAAGTTGTTTGAGTTTATGTTAAAGGCTATTAAGTTGTTTTTGATAATGTGAAAATTAAGTTTAGAAAATAAATATTAGATAATTAACATTTAATAGCATACAAAATAATGTTTAATAGCACTAAATTTTAAATTAATATAGAATATCATTGTCATGATTTCTAACTTTGGTTGGATTATTGCTAAACTAATCTCATTAATGTAAATTAATATTCAAATTAACAATTAAATGCTTAAATAAATTTAAGTTTATTTAGTAATTGATATCTAAAGTAAGGTTATTAACAAAGTAATTTCAAATATATGTTTTGAATATTTTAATGAATCTTTTATAATTACAATGTGTATTAATAAACTTAATTTAAATACTAAATATTATTCCTTTTTAATATTTAATTTTTATTTGACATTCAATTTATATTATTAATTTTATACTAAAGTGAATTTTTACGCTAACATAGAATACTAAATTGAAGATTTAGCAGCACACTAATATCAGTGCCACACCAATACTAACGTTAATGCCACATTAGCACTAACATCACATATATATGCCACATCAGTGGTATGTCAAAAATTGTCATGTTAGCATTCCCCATTAGCCACATCAAACCTCATACTGATAGCGTTAGTCTTCATTAGCGACATCAAACCTCATATTGACGATGTTAGTGATACGATAGTAAAATGATTGATAGGATAGATTTTATTCAAAAATAAGTCCAATTAGTATGCAATGAACAACTAACATGCAATGAACAACTGATATGCAGTAAAGGAATTAATGCGGAGTGAGTAGCTAACATGCAGTGAATACGATTGATGCAATTGCAATGGATATGTAATGGATTAAATAATACACAGTGAATATGATTGATGTAATTACAATAGATATGTGATGGATTAATACACTGTTGATCGAATTATTATGCAGGGAATTAAATATGTAAGAGACTAATAAAATTAAGAAGAATAAACGTGCAAGAAAATTGAACATGCAATATGATAAACAATAAGACTACCAAAAATAACATGAAAACAATTAGACATGGTCAAATGGGTTGAACTTAGTTTGGTCAAACTTGGGTATGGTCAAGTCAAAATCGAGTCATCTTAATTAACTTTCAAATTATATAACTTTTTAATTACATAAGTATAAATGTAAAGCAAATAATTAATTCTCATGTAAATAAAACAAATGTTGGTTCCTTAATAGATGGGATTGTATAGATTTTTTTAAAACACAAAAGTAAGAATCAAAAGCAAAGGGACATTTCACAACCTTTCCACATGATTTCCGGTAATCCATATGCATTTCCTTCAATAATAAAGTTTTAAATACATGATACTTAAGGAAAATAACACCCTTATATATACATTTTGAAGTCTCATTTGTGCATGTACAGTCCATATTTAATACATTATATATACATATACAAATACACACACACATATATATCTATATATATACATATATATGTATATATATTAATAAAAACATTATGGATACATATAGTTAGGGCTCAACTCAACAAGCTTTTAGGATAAAGTGGGTGCAATTGAACTATGATTTTTCAAAAGGACTAAATCACACTCAAATTGTCTCAAAAGGGTTGGACCCAAGATTTGGTGGAACCCATAATGATATCATGTACCTACTACCAAGTCTTCAAGTTTGATCCTGTTTTTTCTCCTTGAAATACTAATACCCACATTAGTTAAATGTGCTAATAAAGGTGGATCTAAATATGTTCCATAAACACTTGTTCCTTATTGCTCTTCTTTTAAAATGAATCTGGATCGAGATCTTATAGCTGTATTGAATTGAATTGCAATAGGGCTCCAAATTGCAGACTTTTCCCTCTTTAAGGTTAGCTCAACCTGGTTCGCATATGAGCTAAATTTTGGGTAAAATCAAAATTCAAAGCATCAGTCATTGTGCCTCAAAATTGACTTTTTAGAAACCGATTTTCAAAATCAAAATCATATTTTTTAAGAAAATTTTAGGTGTTTACCGTTGAAGTGCACGAGCAGGAATGTTATGTAGGTCCATGCAATGATGTTATGCTTAGCGAGGTTATAAACCCCCTATAGTGATTGAATGTTCCGTTGTAAAGTTGTGGTTTAATTTGAGCGTCACTTAAACACTCTGATTTCCATTGTGAAGTTGTCGTGACACATATAGTCATTTATACTTAGCAACATATGAGCTTCCCTTACCATTCCATTGCTAAGTAGTGACCGAGTAGAAATGAGTATTTCCCTTCGCTATGTTCCATGACAATTTCCAACTTTTCTTGGAATATATGGGATCAAGCACCTTTTAACGTGGGATGCTTATTTAGCAAGTACTTGCAGTGTACTTTTTCTCATTGTACTCAGTACTTATATTACGTTGGGTTTCCTTTATTAGTAATTTTATAAATGGGTTCAGACCACCTCAAAATCCCCTGCTAAATCCTTACTTTGTTACTCATAATCTTTCTAGACCAATATATCTGGACTTATCTCATTATCAATGATCAATACAAACTTGACATTGGATTCTCATGAAGCAAGTTATTCAGTCATTTTGCTTCATTACTTAATGTAGACAAACCCACTAACCATGGTTGAAGCACCAATTTATGTTTCTTTCTTTATTTTTCAAGTAATTATAGCCCACCATAAGCTAAGACACAATCACTTTTATAAGTGGTCTTTGGAGTAGCTTACCCAATTTGGCATATAAATATCCTTTCAAAATAAAAGGATTAGCATTTTTTATCAAAGTATAATGAATTTACTCTTTCAGTAGTTTAATATTCATCAAGCAACATAATGATTGTCCTTATTTGGATTTCCTGGATAAAAAGACTTGGTCAACTGATAATATATGCAATGACTGATAAAGAATAAATTATATATCAAGCATCCAATTATTTAAGCATACTAAAGTTGCAGAATTAAGCATGAATATCTTTGTTTGTATGTCGCTACATTGTTTATATGAAAGTTATATTGTTTGATTTCATATATAAATGTATCACATTTTTCACGCTTCATGGAAGGCCTAAATTGTGTATGAGTAGAGAATAAGGTAGAGAGGATATGGAACATTTAGTTAAATGTTCCATATCCTCTCTACCTTATTCTCTACTCATACACAATTTAGGCCTTCCATGAAGCACGAAAAATGTGATACATTTATATATGAAATCAAATAGGAATGCTTAGAAGTAAGAGTTAAAAATCAGACTACTCTTCTTTCAGTTTCATGATTGTATTGTTATATAATGTTTAGTTATATGACTGTATATGTAATTATATGGTAATTTGGATCAAGTGAAGAACAAATTGAGAGTGAATTGTCAACAATCGAGAATGCAATCAAGTTGGATGTTGATGTGCAACGAGATCAGATATAGCTGAGCATTTTTTTTTTACTAAATAATCACTTCGCTTTTCCACAGGATATGACTTTACTGAATTTGCTATCAATTTTGGGTTTAGACCTCAAATTCAGATACTCACACGGATAATAAGAATCAAGTTTTACTCCAAATTATTTGGATCAGCTATATGATTCTTGTATAGATGGTAAATAGAGATTCATATCCACATAAAATGCGCTCTATTTGCATTACCAGAGGTCAATGGTGAATTAAAGATGGTTAAGAATGTTAACATGCTAATTGCTTGAACCCCACGCAAGTCGATCATGTACAATTGTGTTCGTGATTATGTTTGGCTTCAGCCCCAACAAATTTTCATTCTGAATCTTATACTGAACAACCAATCGGGTTGTCTAATGAATAACTCGGTTGGTACCTGGTTAATCTAACTCAAGTTGGGTGTATAAATATCCGTTACCGATCTTACTAAGTGGGTTTGATTATCATATGCTCGAAACTAAATCCTGTTGATGGCATTAAGAGCTGGTAAGCTAACTCGAGCCAAGGTTGTTTATTCTCATTGTATTTGCTTATGGGAGGAGCCAAGCTCATACTAGCGATCAGTTAACAATCGGATCATATGTGTTTATTAATTGTGTACCAGCAAAGAATAAGTTATTGAAAAGAAGCAATCAGTTTTCAAGACGAAAGCATAATTTTAGATCCAACTACTTATTCAATTATCAAGTTTAGTTCATTATAACATTTGATTTACATCATGATAAAGGATCAAAATACAATTAAAAAGTGTAGCTAACATTAACCCTATTAATGTTAACAAAATGATAAGAAGTGATTGTATATTATCGGACTTACATAAACACAATTCTCAAAGTGCAACGAACATTTCCCTGCTAACGTTAACAAAATAATAACCAAGAAAAGACAAGTCAACACCAAGAATATATATTTGCAACTCCCTCTTCTCACTTTTTGGCTCTTGCGAGATATAACGTCATTAGCTTTTATATGAGTTCCTTGGACAATTTCATATGTGTGTGTCATATATAAGTTAAATCTATCAAATGCTTTGTCAAAATTATTGTAGGACTTATACAAAGCTCCACTATATGGATGTACTTGTGGTTGACATGATTCTTAAAAGTCAAATATTCCTCATTATACGCCTTCAAAGACAATATAATACTTCTTTTGCTGTGTAAAAACATTGAATGCTAACAAATTATAAGCGAAATGAAAACTAAATGAGAAAGCAACCTCAATAGATGTAAGTAAAAGAGAGATTTTATGCCCTGAGTATAGGCTTTGACCCAACTTGGTGACAACCCTATAGATAAGCATTAGTGATTTGAGAAACAAACTAACTAATGTTTTACCTTATTTAGATTTGCAAGATGAGACCTCATCTCGACAACGATATCACCACATCATAACATTAACAAAAGAATCATATTATGAGAAACCAGTCTAATAGATTCTACCTCTAATTACCACATTTGATGAAAGTGAATAAGGTCAATTGACAGTTATGTAGATTTGCTTAGTAGCAATTCAATACAATAAGACAATTTTCAGTGTTAATGCACTAGTTGTATGCACTAAGTACATAGGTCATTGTCGAATGGATAACAAAGTTAAATTAACATACTAAATCTGTTAATCATGAGTACCAATAGAAAAGAAAGACAACATGAACCAATAATATTCAACAAGCACCATTAAGAAATCATGTCAATCGACCAAATGGAACCATAAACCCAACAACAAATTACTCAACAACTACAAAATCAATGAAAAACAATCACCCATAAACAATGCATCAAGAAATCACCTCAATCAACCAAATAAGAACCACAAAGAAAGGAATTATGAGTTGTGATGGTCACGAGCAAGATAGAGAGACATGTTTTTTTGTTCAATTAGAAGCAGAGGAAGATACCGGTGGTCGATGGTGGAGCATGATTGTTGTTGGTCATGAGGGATGAGAGAGAGAGTTGTGGGGAGGATGGAGACCCGAAAGAGAGAGAGAGAGAGGAGCCCTAGTAAAACCATAGGCACCACATAGCCCATTGTTTCACTTTTGGATGAAATGTTGGGAATGGTCCTATCACCTTCTAGCAAACTATGACCTCATCAGAAGTTAAGTTTTAGAATGAAGCTATTAATAATGAAATTCAATCAATTATTTCCAATGAAACTTAGGAGTTGGTTGATTTTTCTTCTGATTATTTTATAATGGGTTGTGAATAGATTTTTAAAAAGAAACTAAATATAGAAAGGACAATCAATAAGTATAAGGCCATATTAGTTGTCAAGTGATATAAACAAAAGAAGGAATAAATTATTTTGATATATATTTTCCTATTTCTCGCATGACCACAATCCAAGTGCTTATAATACTAACTTTCATATATGATCTTACAATCTTACAGTAGCTCTCTTATACAATCTTATAATCTATCAGATAGATTTTTAAGAAGAAACTAAATGCAAACACGACAATCAATAAGTATAAGGTCATATTAGTTGTTAAGGGATACACATAAAAGAAAATAGATTATTTTAATACGTATTCTCTTATTTCTTTCATGTCTACAATCAAAGTGCTTATAACACTAACTTTGATATGATCTTACAATCTATCAAATAGATATGAAAACTATTTTTTCTATGTTATGATCTCTATGAAGAAATTTATATGAATCAATTAGAGGGATTTGTAGATTATGCTAATGAGTTTAAAATGTGTAAACTTCTTAAATCATTATATAGTTTGAAATAAGTCCCTAAATAATGGCATGAAAAATTTGAATATAATATCATCTTTTGGCTTTATTTCTAATGAATTTGATAAGTGTGCCTACTGCAAGTTAGTCAATGATGCATTCACATTATATGTCTATATATTCTATAATATTTTATTGTTTAGCTCTGATATGATAATCATAAATGAGACTAAATCATTTTTGTGCAATAAGTTTGAGATAAAAGATACAGAGTTTAACTAATGTGATTTTTGGACTTAAAATCACAATGTCTATTAATGGTATAAGAATCTCTCAATCTCACTATATTGAGAAAGTCTTAAAGAGAAATAGATATATAAAATGAAAACCTATAAATACTACATATAATTCATTGAAAGCCTTGTGTAAGAATGAGAGTGTTATTCATGTCTTAGTTACTATACTCTCATATTATTGATAGTTTGATGTATCTAAATAGTTGTACACGACCAGATATTGTTTTTACTATATATAAGTTGAGTGAATACACCAATTGTCCAAATAGAACAAAATATGAAGCTCTAGACAGAGTATTTAGTTATTTGAAGAGAATCATTTTCTTTGGGTTATATTATAGTAAACATCCTTATCTTATTGAAAGATATAGTTATGCTAGCTAGATTATAAAGAATTATAGGAATAATGAGATCGGTGGATATATATTTCTTATGAGTGGTAGTACTATCACTTAGAAATCCAAGAAATAAAACATATTAGCTCATTTTATTTTTCAAGCAGAATTGTGTGCTCTTTTATGAGTAAAATAGAAGAAGAATAACTTAAGAGACTTATCTTCAATTTATCTATGGTAAAAAAGTTGTCAATTTTAGTTTATAGTGATAACATGATCATGATTACTAAAATCAATAGTTTAAAGTATAATAAAAAGCAATGAAGACACATCCAAGCCAAAATTAAGTTTGTAAGAGCACTTGTGTCTGATTGAGTTATTAATGTTGATTTTATTAGATCAAAAAATAATACAATTGATCTTTTGACTAAAGGTTTAGAAATAGCTCTAGTTGAGAAATCTATGTTAGAGATGTAACTTAAACGCATGAGTTATCCACAAACAATTGTAACCCAGCCTAACTGAGTAGAAATTTCATAAAATAGGTGATAATAACAGGTTGTTGAGTGAAGAGGATGACACTTATTTCTAGGGGTATACATCAGTTGGCTGTGTTCAATAACCAAAACCGAATGGTATTAGATTTTTAAAACCAAACCTGAACCAAAATGTATAGATAACTCGACCAAACCAAACCAAAATATTTTGGTTCGGTTATTCAGTTTACCTTATAGTTTACCCTATATGCAGCCATATATGTATATACTAATCCCTATCTGGTTGTAATTCGGTAAACAAAATTAAACATTTTGGACTTTAGTTCTCTCTGCACCTATGAACATCGTATGTATTACAGAATTGAAAAGAAAAGAATTTAATAATAGATCATATAAAGAATCTTAAATAAATATAAGCACATCGCATAGATATGAACCTTTATAATGTCGGTATGAGAAGAAAACCTCACTACACATACTTTAGGTAGCTTTCATTGCCAAGAATTCAAGGAAATATACAAAGTGCCTACCGCAAACATTGCATCCTGACGAACCATCCTTTTATTTTCAAACTATATACTTCTTGGTTTATGGAACTGTAACTCCAGCAGAGAAATACTAACAAGATCTAGTTGAGTTTCAACTTCTTCGTCACTTAAGCCCATGAAAAATTTGTTGAAAACAACCAAGGAGAAACAGTAGTCTCTGATTACAGCAACACCAAGTCCCAAGGATAAATCCTCAAATAAAACATCATCCAAATCTCCACTTTGAATGAAATCAAAATCAAGAAAGAGAGATACAGAGTATACGTACTTTGCTTACCTGCCGCTTGATAGAGAGAGAGATGGTAGTGCTGCACGAAGACGTTCTTGGCCATGAGAGATGTTAGTAGATAGATAGTCAAGCAACATCTGGTACTAAAGGGAGTTTAGTAAGTCCCATTCTCTCTCTATATGTATGTGTATATGTATATGTATATAAAAAACAAATTTTGATTATTAATAAAATCTACTTCTTATAGCCAACAGAAGCCGCTCCTTAATCTTGATATTGAACGACAATGAGAAATAGGATGACATGTTTTACTCTTTATTTCGTACAAATGATCACCATATATGCGTCATATCTCACCCGGCATGTCGATCACAGGCGAAGAATAGTTAACACAAAGTACTTTGGTGGTCCGAGAGCCATCTGAAACCTGATTTGGGTGCGGTTTGAGCCACTGGTTCTAGAATTGTGTAGACTTAAATAACGTGATGCTTTTGTACAGTGATAAAAATGAGACTTGAATAAAGGAACCTATGACGATGGATCTTGCTAGCATTTGAGGTAAGTGGGCTTGTTTTTCTCTATAGTGGCATGCTATTGGTACTTGTACATACTCTTGAATATAGTTGATGTTTGATATACTTTTAAGACTTTCAAAATAATTATATAATATTAAGTTTATGTGGCTGCTATATTTTGATCTTGGCCACATTCCATTTGTTAAATTAAACTAATGATGGAGCTCAACACAAATTACAGTTCTTAAAGCTAAACGAGCCGAGTACGAACAATAACTGCTCAGTTTATTCCATTTATATAGCCATAGGTGTGGGAGTTTCTGCAACTTGGGTGTATATATAAGGGAAGCATGGTGCTTACGGACATTAAGAAGTAGTATTGTACAAGAAAATAAATTGATGATTCATTTTCAAACAAATCCAAAAGCAACTTAAACAAGAGGGGAGTCTCTAATGGAAAGATGAAGTGACTAAGAGAAACTAGGAAGTACGAGTTGGTCATATCTGCCGAAAAGGGAACAAAGGGCAGATAGAATGACTTAGACATGATTGGTTGCGAACCGGCCATGTCCCCGGTTCTGTTACAGTTTTTGATTGCTAGAAACCTGTCCGAAACTGGTGGTTTCAAACCTTAAGATTATATATATATATATATATATATATATATATATATATATATATATATATGTATTTTACTATTTATGTATATTACTATTAAAAATTATAAGTTGAGCGGTGGCTCAAGGGTAGAACGCTCTCTACCATTGGGTCAGGTGGGGAGTTTGGCTCCCATGAGGGCAAAGCCCGCTTTCTTTCAAAAATAATTTTTTTAAATCGGCTTTGAGGTGGCTTCAAAACTGGAACCGGAAACACCCTGAAACCAGCAGTTTAACCGGACATGTCTAGAATGACTTATATTGCCCGGTGGAGCTGCACATACTTGAAGAGCCTCCTCATATGGTTATTGATGATTTGAGGAATGATGTCCGTGTGTGCATGCAAATATCAGTTTTACGGAACCTTAAATCACAACAACCTATGGAGCAATTCAAAAAAATAGGTTCTAAAGCTTACCCTCTAATGCATGTTGACCTGTATCGGTTCTTTTCGTAAAAAGTTTTGCCAGCATTATGTTTGGCTGGCTCAGGTTTAAAAATTTCTACGCACTTACAAGAGATTTATTTTTATTTTGGCTGGCAGGGGTTGTGGAATTCGACTCAAAGTGGCATAAGGTAGCTGGACTAGTTCCGGTTTCAGGCTAGGGCCCGGTTGGTACTATGGATGACTAAGGATAGATGTTAAGGCTGATCGGATAATGGATGAGATTTAGACCGAGGACTGGCTTGGTTTCTAGGTAAATGGGTATGGGTCTAAGCGGGTTAGGGAGTCCCTAGCTAGCTTATTGGACGGGTTATAGATTTCAAGGCGTTTGATGTTCGGGTTAAGTTGGGATATATATATATATAGCTCGACTTGTACTTTTAGGTGTGCTTATATATATCCAATACATAATATATGTGAAAACAGGTGAATATGCACAATATAAACAGGTTCACCACAGGGCTCATCTCGACGTGTTTGGAATAACTAAGTGTAGATGGTTTAAACATGGCTGGTAAAACATGTTAAATACGCTAAGGTTTAAGCACGTCAGGGTTCAGGATAAGGAAATCCGGTTCAGTTTAAAGGACAAACTAGGCTTGGGCTGAAGGCTCATTAAATGCGACTAGTCGCTGGAATCAAGTCTTGGATGATCCACTTGAGGCTTTTGCTAGGCGGCTCACGGTGACACCTGTTGCTGACATCATACTGTTGTACACTCCCTCGTGTTGTCCTCCCTCTCAAAACCATCTTACTTTGACTCCGTATGTGAGTTAATTTTGTAAAAATCAAGACTCAATGTCTTGAAATTAGCCTTCGAAAAAACCAATTTTTGAAATCAAAACCAGATTTTTCTACGAAAGTTTTGGATATTTATAATATATACAAATATATGCTATTCATACCCATTTGGATGGCCCGTCTCTTTAATCATACTAGTCCATATTAAAAAAACTTTACAAAAAGTGCGTTATATTTTTTGCTTTCAAAAAAACAATTTTAATCTCTCTTTTTGAATATGAACGATCTTATGCGATGAACAATATTAATAGGCATAAAGAGCATAGCATGAATAGGTGTATGGAAACTCCTACACACTTTACATAGTAAATATAAATTACAAGTGCCTATAAATATATAATATACATCATATAGATTTGGGTCTGGTCATTCTTGTGTTATATGCTCATCAGTGATCAAATGAGCAGACAAGATAAAGCACGAACACCGCCGGAGGCTAATGAGCTGAGACCAAAACAAATTCTACTTGGCTAATTCCGTGCTGTTTAGAGAGGAATCAAGGTTCAACGGAACAAATGCGTACCTATACACAGCGTCGCCTGCAATGGACTAGAACCAGTGGCGGATCAACTATAAGGAGAGGTCAGTCAAGAACATATCACCTATAAGCTTTTCTAGTTCCTCCACTGGTATGGGTGCACACCGCAAATGAGCTGAGCTGAGCTGCTCGGGCTTGAGTTTCTCACCAGCCAAGCTCGAGGTCGGTGGTACTCAGCTCGAGCAGCTATCGAGCCTGGTCGAGCTTTACATATAATATATTTTAGAAGTTCTAAATATACTTTAAAATGATAGCTAATTAGTTCTTCATTAAGGTCCAATTTTTCATTACCAAAACCAAAATCAGTCTGAAGCCTTATCCCACACTTGTACGGGAGCCTACATTTTCATTCTCGATCTATTTGTCTATTTTGGGGAAGAATTTAACAGTTTTGCCTAATGTTGTGGACAAGCAGTACAATAACAATTCTTCCCTCAGTTCATTCATTCCTTTTGATGGAGTTATGACGCACCTTGGGTCGCCGGATGCCGAGCAGAATCCCAACCGAACCAGGAAAGAAGAAGAAGAGAGAAAGAAAAGGATTCTGTTTCCAGTTACCTGCGAAGGTTTTCAACAGGAAAGAGTTTCTTGCTTTTGTGTTTTGCATTTCTTTAAACAAACTTAATATCTGTTTATATATTAGGCCTTTTTATTTTCTCGTGTTTCCACTCTCGGCTTTCCGTTAAAATCATTATCCCTGAGAGTTGTTGACTATCTTGAATAAAACAAACCGATTTATTTGAAATGTTTATCTTTATTAAAAAAGCATACCATGAAATCCGACAACTTACACCTTCATTATGTTCAAAAAGAACTTATTTTCTCCGTGCAGGGTGCTTATTTAAGCGATCAAGTCTTCTTGTCCAGAGGTCGTTCCTCACTAAATTCTTTCATATTGATATATAAGTACTCAAATATGGAGAAAATATGCATGTAAGCAAAGGGAACCCGCCGGGAGGATGATCCTTTCAAGATTTTTTCGCTACCATCTTAGCTAGTTCGGCTAATGAGATCTCTGTTAAATTGGATTTTAGTTTAACTTTGCATATTCGAAGAAAGAAAGATATACCATGAAAGACCTTAGCGATGTAGGGATGGCAATGGGACAAATTGGGGAAGGATCTAGTTAGAACCTTGCTCTATACCCGAACATCAATTTTGTAACCCTGCACCTGGATTGTTACTTGTAGGCCAGGATGGATACCGGGTGGACCTTTGAGTGAAGGCTGATCTATACCTTGCGGCATCTTACTTCGTTAATCTTTTTTACTGTAGGATAATCGAATAGTCACAGTGGGCTCTCAGAAATTTGCACGGACAAGTTGTCGTTAATAAGAGCAGGAAGGCTTGGAAAATAAAGGAGCATTACAAATACAAATTATATAATTTTGTTTTAAAGTTCAAGAAAAAGAAAAAGTGCAATTAAAACAAAAGTAAATCATGGCATATTAGCTTGAACTGTCTGAATCTGAATGATCCAGCCATTCAACTAAAATTTGATGCACTCTGACAGATGATGACAGCCATCCTACAGCATATCCTAGCCGTCAAACAACTGGATCAAGGTATTTGGAAGGTTAAGGGTTTAACTAATTTGAGGCAAGCATCTGTAGGGGTCTGCCTAACTACAGCTCACCAATCGATCTAATATGAGAAGAATAAAGAATATGCCCATTATTTAAATTATTTAAGGTAAGTAAAGTGATTAAAGGTAGTAAATTCCTGTGGTTGGCACTGATAACGAGCAAACGAACTGGAACAACCCTTATTTCTACCTACTTTTCGATATGAAGAAGCCAAACTAACAGCTAGCTTGATTGCTTCTGTTCGAACAGGTTCACCAACAGTTTCCCAACGTTCGTGTGTGTGTGTGTGTGAGAGAGAGAGAGAGAGAGAGTTTGTAAAACTTTTTCATTGAAAGAATTTTCCTGAGAAAGAACTCCCAACAAAGTGCTATGTTCTTCTTTTGATATAAATACATAGAGAGTGAAAATTTCGCTACCCTATTAAATAAAAAGAGATGTTACATTACATACAGAGGATGTAACCTCCTAACGGTTAATGTTTACTTTGACATCATATTCTTTCTAATTATATGGATTGCTTTTAAACAAAATAGAGCAGTTACTTAAAATGCTTTACGTGATGGGTATTCTAGGAGGCAAGATCCACAAGTCGTTTCTCTCAAGTTGAAATGGAAAAACTAAGGAAGTTATTGCTTTAAACTAGAAATTCTGAGACAAGATATATTACTCTTCTTGAGTACCTTGAACTCTGAAAATCTATATGGAAAACCTCTTTGAGGAAAGCCCACTAGGCAATTCAAAGCCTAACAATGTCGCACGCTCAATCCCGCCTCCTCCAAAAACTTTTGCGAGCACCAAAATCTTTGAGAGAAGAGCCAATATGGTGCTTTCCCTGAAGTCAGTTACCTACTTGAAGAGAATAAAAAATGAATCAAGGTATTTTCAGGATGTAACAATACATATAGCAAGTCTTCTCATGTTTCAACTCATGCATCCAAGTGATCTAACTAGTAATATCCACACTTTAGTGAGATCTGGTGTAACTGTCTAGAGCTCAAATTTGTGGCTAATAAACTTGATCATTGTTGTTTGTTTGAAATAGGAGTCACTCTCTTATCCTATCTTTGTATGTAGATCATATCACTTTGACTGAGAATAACAATAGTATGAGTACCAAGTCAATGTTGAATTTTAAGTTCAAAATTAAATATATAGGAGAGGCATCCTATATCTTAGGAATAAAGATTACTCTTGATAGAGTATAAAGACTATTATATTTGAGTTAAGAAAGATATGGTTTTTATTATATCCTTAAAAAGGTTTAGAATGGGTTGATTGTAATCCTGCAAGTATAACAATCATTAAAGGAGTCAAGCTAAATAAAGTTGATTGTCTTGATTATTAACAAGAGAAAATGAATGTCCCTTATGCTCAATCTATTGGTAACTTGATATGTGTTATGTTGTATATCAGATTATTGTTAATACTATGACTAGATATCAAAAGTAACCTTGGTTGGTAACACTAGGCTGAAAAAGAGGAATTGGAGATATGGACATGAAAATTAAAATTATGTAATCAAGCACATGAATTAAAAGTAGTTAGATACTCATATTTGATTTTATTAGTAGAAAATATCAACAAACCAATGTTTGGTTATATTTTCTTATTTAGAGGTGGTGTCATTTCTTGGCTAAATAAGAAATGAGGATGTGCAACTTTGCATTCACAAGAAGCTAAGTATGTTGCTTGTAATATAGTTACAATTAATGTCGTTCGGATAAACCACTTTATATGTAATTTGAACCTAGACGTGACAATAAGCTAATTGTTATATATTGTGATAACAATGTAATCATAAGTTTAAAGAAGACTAGAGTTGATTACTTCAAACGCAAACACTTAATGGTTAAATATCATTATGTACATAACATGGTTCACAAGAAAGAAATATTAGTATCTTATTTGCCTACTAAGGATATGATTGTAGACCCCTTGATAATATTAGAAGATGTTCTTCAAACATGTTGGGAGATATGTCTAAAGCTCTTAGTTGTGTTAGAAACTTACTTCAAATAAGAAACCACATAACTCGAAAGAATACATAAGTTGTTATCAAGGAAAACCATATTGATTACCAAAAAACCAGCATAATGTGCACAACTCCAAATAGTTATATTGTTGTACAACTAAAAAATTAATACGATAGGAAAAACCACTAAATAGGAGATGTAAGCTCTGAATAAAGGTTAATTCATGTAATTAGGAAGGTGAGTCTCATTTCTACTTATATGGATTGCTTTCAAACAAAATACAATAGTTAGTTCACATGTTTAAAGTGATGGCTATTCTAGGAGGCAAGATAGGACAAGACATTTATGCTACATTGAAATGAAAAAATCAAGGAAGGTAAAGCTTTAAATAGAAATATAGAGACAAAAGATATTGTTCTTCTCGAGTGTCTTGAACTCTAAAAATCTTTGTAAAAAGCCTCTTTAAGGAACGATTCAAAGTCTAATGTCGCTCACTAAATTTCACCTCCACCAAAAGCTTTTGTAAGCACTAAAGCCCTTCAAAAAAGATGAGCAAATATAGTGGTTTGGACTTCCACTAAAGTTTTACCCACTTGAAGAGAATGAAAAATGAATTGTATTTTCAACATATAACCATATAAATAGTAACTTTTCTCTCTTAGATAACCTAGATATTAAATTTAGTCATACCCTATTATTGAAAGAGAATGATATTAAACCATTACATCTCACCATAAAGCCTATAATCCATAAGAGAGGGCATATTTCATATGTTAAGAAACTAAGTTCTATAGTTCCATTACAGCTCACCACAAAACCTATAATTCATAAGAGGGAGGCACATTTCATATGTTAAGAAACTAAGTTCTATTAGCACCAAAAGTTTTTTATTCACGTTTCATTCATTAGATCTAATCGATACTTTCAGCTAATAATATTCCTTTGCTCTATATGTTCAAACCTTGAATACATAATAAGTTTCTTTTCTTGTTCACAATTAGGAGACATCGCAAAGGACAAATTATTTAGTCATATGTATGCATACAAGAATCTTACAACTTAAGAATTGATCTTAAAATCTCAGTACAAAATAACATACACATGCGCACACAATGTTTGCGTTAAATATATAGCAATTGTTTTGGTTAAAAGTGTATATTGCATTTTTGAAGATTGGACTTCAAATAGCCACAAAGAAAAAAAACACATTATGTAGAAGGAGAAACAACTCACCTCGCTACGAGGTTGATTCAAAAGAAGCCTCAAATTTAAGGTAAAGAGTCAACTACCTAGGGTGTTGAAATCTATATAAATCCAGCTTGAGAATCCAAAATTACTAGGACATCTTCTCCCTACAAATGAATATACTTGGAAAGGTATGCCCACTTTTATAGGTAAAAAATTTGAGGCCTTCATCAGGCTTAGTGCATCTCACACTCATTGTAAATAGTCTACTATTGAATGCTCCCTTTTATACACTCACACACATATATAGCTGTACATATAATTAATAAATACCTACAACTAAAAGAGTGGTCACCCTTCACAGTCCTGAACTTCAAAGTCAAGTCATGTGCTTTGATACTTCGTTAACTTTGTTGAATTTGGGTCACTCTTAGGCTTCTTCTGTTTATCATAAGTTTGCTCATGGTTTTTCAATATACGTGTGTCTGTTTGCAAATGCACATTATTTGAAAAGCTCTATACTACCTATTTCTAATAGGTAAATGATGATTTATTAATGGTTGAGAATATGAAGTGGAGTTATTGCAATGAAATCAGTGAAGATGATGAAAACTCTTTAGCTAATATTCTTTTGTAGTTTTCTCCATCGATCTTGCTGGTCAATATGCCACCATTACATCATGTAATCCTTTTATGACTGTCAACTTTATACATCAAATAAATTGTGTGGTTTTCTAATCTCTTGTGATGGTCTATTATAGATAAATGCCATGCCCCTTTGTACCCTTCAGAAAGGTTGACCTAGTATAGAATGACTAGGCACCAATCATAGTGTATAAGAATATCAAGGAGGCATCAAAAAAACTTGAACAAAAGCAAAGTATTTATTAATAGTAAAAGGGTGCATGACATGCTAAAATCCTTACAACTTAGAATGCATGACTCTTATGAGCACTAAAAGAAAATAATGTTCTTTATCATATGCAAATGCCCACGACTTACTGCTGAGTTGCCAGGTGATTCGTACATAAATACCTTATTACATAACCATGAGATAATTTACTATCGAAGGATCTTTGGGTGACATTCTCCCCCACTTAAATGCTTGACGCCCTTGACAAGTTATTTAATGATTCTTTGACATTTCTCTCAGAGCTTCGTATATGATTCACTTCTCTTTCCTAACATGTTTGTGTCTTCTAAGACTCTTATTATGTTGTAGGATGTATGTGCATAGGGTCCTCATGGTCTGCATCTTCTATGTTTGATGATAAGCCTTAGGATTTCTCAAATGAAAGGTAGAGTACATTCATTTATTGACATGCTTTAGTTAGTATGCACGATCCCCTACCCTAATAATGATTAGTCGAGGACCATCATCTTTTTGGACAATTGTAATATGTTTCCTAATAATGATGCCATCACACAACTTTCAATATGCACTCTTTCATATGCATCTTTGCCTTAACAATGAGTGGTTGGAAAATATCAATAGTGTTCCTCATGATCTCCACATAATTTATGTGGTAGGCAACTTCTCCATTGTACCAACAATTATTTTCTTGATCTTTTGCTCCTATACGGCTTACCTTATATTTACCATTGTTCTATCTTGCTAGTGGTGAAGTTGAGGTCTTCCTTTTATAACATTCACAACTATATTTGTCTTCTTCTCATCTACAACTGTATTGATCATTCCCTTAGAAGGTCTACTTGTGTTTAACATATCATGATGGTTTAATTCTTGTCTTTGAGATAACATCCTTGGATGTATGGTGCACATCATATCTTCGTACTCCTTCATCATGTCATTCAACTTGGGAAATACCTTGCTGTCAGACATCCCCTACTCAACATCCTATAGTACTATCATGATCGTGACATCCTCTTGTTTGCAATTTTCTTTTAGCTAAATCCTTGACACCTTCTAAGCTTGACCATCACCTAAAAGCATCGTAGGAATAATAGATAGTTGTTCACAATCCAAGAAAGCAACAACATTTAACGTTATATATATCTTTGTGTTGCTCATCTACAAGGACTACATACCCAATATCATCCAATACTCATCCAACAATGTGATAGGTTGGACAATCATACCCAGTAGCTTTGTAAAGTTGGTCTCTCCTTTTCAACTTTCTACTTGAATCAGTATAGTGACTGCCTCCCCTAAAATGGGTTTGGACTTTGAGTTTATAGCTTTCAAGCTACTATCTCTACTCATGATCCTTCTTCTGTGGTCATGAAGTTATGGGTAGCACTAGTGTCCATCATTCCATTGGTATTTATGTCATTAAGAGTTACTAATAGATATATAAGAGACTTGTCCACAGCTATATGTATTGACAACCCGACATCAACTGTTTAAGTGCATTAATCCTCATATATTAATTCCTTGTATTCATTCTTTCTACGACACTAGCAACATGCACAAAGTCATCTTTGTTATGCTCACAACTTGTAGAGTATTGTGGTCCACCATGATACCAACACTCAAACTAGAAGGATCTTTTAGCCTTTATTCATTTAAAACTGGTCATTGTTCTTGTTATCAAAATGTATAAGAGATTCAACTAGTATATAAATATGTTTATCCTATCAAATTTTTGTATTCATATCATTCTTGCTTTCGATATTCTTATCTTATTTCTTCATACCAAAAGGATGACAATTGTCAAGCAAACATTCTACCACTGCAATAGCCTTAGAAAGGATCTACAAAATTATCTGATTGAACTCCTACTTCATCCAACAATGTAAGTCATTAATGAACTTGAATATTTTGTCTTCTAGTGTTGTCATATGAATGGCTAACATTAAGGCTTAATACTCGTTAATGTATTTCTATGTCAATATTTTATGCCTTACACCATCAAGTTTTCTCTTTTTCATTACCCCAAAATTTCACTAGAGAAAGAGTTTCTAATCATCCTCTTGAATTTATCTCATGTGCTAATATAAGGCTATCTTTTTTCTGTATTGTTACCACCATAGCATGGAGTCATCTTCAAGAAACATGACTATGATTGCTAGTTTCTTTCATCATACGTAAGTTCTCTTACCTTGAGGCACACTCCTATTTTGGTAAAGAAAATTCTCTAATACATGTGCATTACAACCACTCGTAAATCTTAGAGCATAGAGTATTTCACAACCCCTCTATTTTTGTTCCTCTTTGTCAACCTATGTACAAGTCTCTCTAATGGAGCTAATATCTCTACTTGGAATTATTATGAAGTTTACCTCTTATGAGCAACTCTCTCCTCAAGCTTTTGCAGTTAGGTTACCACTACATTTTTAGTTTATTGGAGGCATTGCTCCAAGTACTCCAATCAATTATTTGATACATCACAAGAATTATCATAGGCTTCATTGTGATGTTTCAACTCTTATGTTGTAGAGTTCAATTCTTAGTGGCTATCTATTGATGACCCCTTCATTGATGTGGTGAGTTACCTTTTACTATCAATAAGGGGTCTCATACTAAGGATTGCACCTACTTATATACCAAAGTTGACATGCCCCAACCATCATACGAACTGATGAGTTTGACACCTATGACCGATAGCTAGTCGTCTCAGGTTAAGCCAGTCTTCACCAAGATTGCAGAGGTTCAATGGAAGCATATAAAGCAGTGTATAAAGAGATTAGAGAGAAAACATAGAACTTAAACAAATGCAAAGTGTATTGATAACAAAAAGGTGTGTAACCTGCTGACATACTCATAACTTAGAATGTGGGACTCATATGAGTGCTAAAATAAAAGGATGCTCTTTGTCATATATCACCCAAGACTCAATACTAAGATGATAGCCACCTAATAGAGATCTAACCCACTTAGAGTGTATTATACAAATCTTGTTCCTTCTTTTATTGGTAAGCTTGGAGTAGGAAGACTTCTAGCTAGAATTCATGCACCAAGTGTCAAAATTGAGACTTTCAACCTAAAGTTGACATCGCTTGTTTGGATCTAGTCTCATTGCTTGAACATGAACAGGACCATCCCTAAATCAATCGTACTCATAACAGCCACAACCAAGCCAAGAACCATAACCAAAACCTGGAAACCTCAGGTTTGATTATGGTTATACTTTCTTGGAACCAATCTTGTTATCAACGGTATGAAAGCACCCTAAAATAGATGGTTTTGAACCATGCAGGACCACTAGTCCCATGGTCCTAGGGAACCTAGTTCAAGTGGCCATGTCATGTAGCCCTCGAACCCAAGCTTCCCCCACTCTACCTATACAAGAGCATTTTGAATTTCAAAAGCCCAAAAAAAATCATAGGCCTCCCTATGGTTGGCAATAACTTGTTAGCTAATATGGTTGATAGCCAGTAAATGGTTGATAATGCTAGCAACCACTAGACAGGATTTGATCGGGTCTTGTCCAATATCTTTTTATATTAAAAAAGCTTAATTAATTTTTAAATTATAAAATATCAAATCAATAGTTATTAAAATAAAAGTTTGAAAATACACTATAGATAAATTATATGAAGATAGGTTTGTAATTTTATCAAAAAAACTAAATGAATCTTTTTTTATTTTGAATGTTAAAGGAGCCCACTTGAAATTTGAAGGTTGAGAGCAGGCACTCTCCACTTTTATAAATTGGAATTTTTCCATAGCCATCTTGACCTAACCTATTTCAAGTATACAAGCTCACAACTCACCAATTTCTTTTCATACCTTCTCTCTTGCTAACTCTTTGATATTTTATGTCTTTCTTAGTTATATTACTTCTTAATTAATATTTCATAGTATTCATATTGTCATATACTTGCTTATTAATTTATCAATCTCTTGTTTTTCACTCTTAGTCTTTGTCTCTATATGCTTTCTATTGATTCAATTTATTTACTAAAATCAATGGATAACCGTGGTGATGATACTTTCAACTCTAGGAACAAAGGAAGAATTATTCTCTGTAGTAGTCGAAGTTATCATATTCCTCAAAGACCTTTCTTGATACTGGTAAGATATTAAACTATTATAAATATAAGTAGTGGTACTAATACTAATACTTCATTTATATAAGAAACTATTTTGCAGGTAGAGGTTCAACAAATAAAACCATCATTGACTTATGGAGACATACTACCAAAGCCAAGTTATAAGAATCCGGCCTTTTCAAGAATAATTTTGCAAGACCATACGATGAACAAGGTATTATTAATCATATGAAGTGAAACTACTATAGAAAGGTAACCAAGCCTAGTGATTGCTATGGTATACTACAAAACCAAGTGATGAAAAACATCTAACAAAAGTGGGTTTAGACATTTAGTAAACGCTTTATAAAGAGTTTCTTACATTAGTAAATCTACTTTTATAGGGGTTTCTAATACAACTCGACTTTAGATAAAGTAGAGTTTGCACATTTTTTATCATTAAAATATCTTCCATTTACTTTGTGTCAAAAACTTTATTTTATCAATTACATTAAATATACATATAATCTTTTAGCAGTGCCTATTTCTAGACAAATTAGTTACTAGATATATACGTAAATTATATAAAGAAGAAAAGAGTTAGCGACATTTTTTACTTCACTTGATTGTAAAGTTTCACTCTGTACTACCATAGAGTGACTATTGATAATTCTATGCATAATGTCTATTAGATAGATGATATTTGGTTAACTTTTGTAAGAGAAAAGCTAAAAAGCAAAGAAAATTCTCAAAGAAAGTTACACATCATTAGAATTTGACCTATTAAATGTTACCTCTAACTATATCCTTAGACACTTATTACTTCAGTTGATGTATCTTCATCTTTTCATAATTGAATTTGTTTGAATCTAATTGAGATGTTTGTGAGAGTCTTCTAGATATCTTTTTTTGTTTTCAATAATACTACTGAATATTATCCAGTGTTTATTATCTAAGATATTATTTATTGGTTTATCATGTTGTAGAAGTAGCTTCAACAATAACATATTTCAAAGCACTCCTTACACATTAGGTTAGTTGTTATTGCATCAGGCTCTTGATTAAAATTTCAGTGGTTTAGAAGAGATGTTGACCACTTGTTACACTACTCTTTTATATATTAGGCTCTTGATTAAAATTTGAGTCGTTTAGAAGAGATGTTGACCACTTGTTACACTACTCTTTTATATATGTGTGTAGCTTCAGGATATTAATAGCATAATTAGTGATGCAAAATGCCTATCAATCAATCATATAGAGATTATAGTTCTGCAAATAATCTTGTTTCACCGGTAAAAAAAGAAAACAGTAGCAATTGTATATTTTTCTCTTTTGATAGTAAATTTTTTTGTTATATTTCAAAATCAAGACTCATCAAACATCCAAAATTTATAGATTCAACTAAGTTTTAGGTATATGTTACTACTCATTATGATCCATATGAATTTGGAGATGATAAGAGTGTAAAAAAATAGTTATTTTAAAGTGGTGGTGCATCAAGTTACTTATCTTATTTTATCTTTAATTCCTAAAGATATTTTTGTTGTTTTAGTTTTTATTGTTGTTATGGAATAGGTACTTAGTTGAAGTTGGAAAATACTATAATATTAGAAATTAAAAGCTCAAGCTTGCCTAAACAATTGGACAAAAACAAGTACAAGAGCATGAAGAAATATCAACTAATATATACATAAAAGATGCTTACACTATTAAAGGGTGAATTAATAAGATACAGTTGACACCGATACAACACCAACATAGAGATATGGATGATTAGGTTTAGACTTGAGACTTCAAGTAATGTGTTTCTGTCGATCGATAAGTGAGAACCATGCGGGTTTTGATTTCTTTCCACTTAAGATGACAGATAGGAAGCTTAATTCAAATGTCTCTGAATTATGGTTATGTGTTTTACTTTTTTTTTCTCATGTGCGTAGCAGTGTACAATACCTGTCACCTTACTTTTATTGTTAAACTATATCGAAGCCAGCGGTAGCATTGACTTTGGGAACCTATTTTCATTTTGTCGTTATAAAAAGGTGCGCACCCAGTTCAATTTCTGCAGCGAATGGCATGGGATGCCATAGGCCGTTGTTACAAAACCTTCTTACTGAATCTGGGGTTGCAAAAAATCATTGTGATGCATGACAGAAATCAGTTAATAGCTTCAACCATGAAACTGATGCAAGGCTCTATTTGGACTGTTGGAACCATGGAAAATAGTTCTCGAAGAATCATCACAATGAAGCACAAAAGCTTGTTCTGCACTTAGCATCATTCTAACCATGGCTCTGTCACTGAAAAATATAATTTCTTTCAACCATTAACGATCGGCCTATTGTGCTTAGATGATTTTAAGCATCGGCCATTCAAGTTTTAATCCATCGAACTAGGTACTTTATTCTAGTCATCTGCTCTTTTCCTTTTTGGGGTACCATGAGCTAAAGCCACACTCAAAAGTGGACGTTTGAACATGTTTGCGGGCAGTTCAGCGATTCATAATAAACCAAGTTTGAACATAACGAGTCGAGTTCCAACTCGTGCTTGAGGTCGTTTGAGCATGTCTCGTGTTCATTTTAGCTCATGCTCAAGACAATCATCTTTGTATTGCCTGAACGAACGTATACACTTATGGATGACATATTGAAGAACAAACAAGAGAGAAGATCTACACAACTTTTTGAATTTACAAGAAGATGAATAGTTTGCTAACAACTCATATTTTTCGGTGAGCTTCATGAGACGAACATGCGCTGTTCATCTTCGCCATCTGAGAACAAAAATCGTTCCTCGTCTTTGTCAACTCCCATGTGGGTTTTATTTGTTAGGGAAATATCTAGCATTATTTTTGTTTGTAAGTCAAAGCCAAAGGACTCGAAGTGACGAAGCACTATTAACGTTAGTCACTCACTACTCATGATACAATTTACCCTGCTAATTCAAACTTGCAACAATTGCTTCAAGGATGTTCCCAATCCTTAAAAGTGCAGTCATACGGATAGTGATGCCAGGTTCTGGGTAAATCCAGACCTGCCGCTGGTTTTAGTTCACAAAGAATTATGAACTGTAACCAAACCAGGTTCCATCAAGTTGCAGTGACAGGTTCGTGACCGTCGTTGCCACTTGTGGTTCCAGTTTGAACCGGAATTAAAAAAAAAAAGAACAGGTAGAAGTTAAAAAAAGAACTAATAGATTGGCAGTTCCAGTTCCACAGAAGGAGGAACCATAACCCCCTGGGTTAGGTTTTCTTGATTTCAGGACTGGTTTAGTTCTGGTTCAAACTGGCAGGCCAGTACTTATGAACCTGCAGTTCCCTCTTGATTCAAACAAACCATGCAAATGCCAAAATGAGCAAATTTAGCCATTAATTGGTCCAGTCCAGCACCCTTTATTTGTTATGCAAATGTATTGCATTGATTAAAAGGTTTAGTCCTTTTTAAAGCATCTATTGTGTCTTAAGTTTTGGGTTGTTAACATTACCATCTTAGGCAAATCTCAAGGTGCATCAAACTTGACAAAACTTTCTTACGTGCTATGTGATTATTGGAAAACCTACAGTCGTCTTAGATATATCAATTTGGTGGTTAGGTCCTTAAAGTAATTAAGATTATCGTCTTCGTAAAAGCATGGCTAAAATTTTAAAGCCACTACCAATTTCTTTCAACCCAACTCCAACTCCGTTCCGATTTTGGTGGTTTCGGTTGGAGACACCGATCCGGCTCAGAACTGACCATGTCTAGTTATAAGGGAGGAACAAAAAGCATACCTATTCGGAATTTCTTTAAAAAATCCAAGTGAGAGAGAGAGAGAGAGAGAGAGAGAGAGAGCTTCTGTTTAGCTCATCTACAATGGTGACCTTTGGTTGAGTGGGAAAATGAGGAAACCTTAAGGAGGATGACATGTTGTATCAGATATAATGGTGGTGGTACTGGCTAGCTCGGATCTAGCACGAGATAGTATCAGTTACTCTATTTGCTAATTATGTTTTGTGAAAGGTTCAAGATTTGAAGTTTCAACTTCCGGGCTGTATTGAGAGCAATGTTTGCATGTATGTCAACAGTGGCATAGTGATGATGCTCATGCTGTTATAGCCGTAAATGGTAACGGTGACAAAAGCTCTTTCAAATTAAGCCAACAATCATTGTGAAGCCGTTTCCTTCCTCGAATAAAGCCACTTTCTTTGTAGGATAAGTTAAATGGATCCAGCAGGGCTGTACGTGACTTGCCAACTTAAACCGCTGTTGTATGCTCACTAAGCCAAGCCGAACAAGAACTGATCTCTCTTTAAAGTTAATTGTGACCTAAACTTTAAATTACAGCTTTAATAAAGAAAAAGAGAATGTATTTACCATGAAAATGAAACATTTACCATGAGGGTTAGGGAATCAAACTCACAAGTTGAAGGTCATGAGTTCGATAGCCTGAGTATGCATCTGACTTCGGCCTCACCATAGTACCCTTTTGCTACATGAACACCCACCAACTAGGCTCCGTTAACATGGTCTTCTATTTATTTTGATCTGCCTATGCGTGTATCTTATACCATTATTAGGAATAAAGAGAGCAAATTGTCAAATTCTGCCATCAACTTTGCCTTTGAACCAAGGCCTCCTTATATTCAACTACGTATAACAAACCGTCTTCATGTTTGATTTATGTAGGTTACTGAGCCAGCTCATGCCTTTTCTTCTTCTTTTGTTAAAAATGAGCCCAGCCCCTGTAAATATTAGCTGGAAATAATGATTAAAGCCTCTTCAAATCATATGGCCAAGTTCTTGGTCTACATATATAGCAAATTAGGTAGCTATAGTAAACAACCAATTAAGTTTACAATCTTTTGGTTAATGAGTAAGTATCATGCATCAATATATATAATATACATAGAGTTACTAGAATTTTACTTCGAGAGCTTGAGTATAATAACATTGTCTTTCATTTTTTGTAATCCTTAAATTTTATAAAATTACATTCTTGTTCTCAAAAAAATTAGGTGAACATGAGAGCATGTCATAGGTGAGCATGGTCCAATTTTTCAAGAGCACAATCTATCGGACATCAATCCATACTTAAACCTTCTCAAGCAATGAGTGAGAGGAAAAGCAAAAAAAGATCTTATTACCTTTTGTAAGTGTAATAAATACACTCAGTACTATTTACTTTTTAACTTAAAATTCTCAAGTATTAATCTTAAAGATCGAGATGTTTAAGAAGATTAGATGATGGATTGACATGTGCATGGACTCATTTCTTTCAAATTTTATATATATATATATATCTTCCTTATTACGTGAGAGAGAGGGGGGGGGGGGTTGCAATGCATAAGGGGGAAACTGTAGTGACCGGAATTTAAGACAAAAAAGAAAACGAAAGATGGGAAGATCGTTCATTCAAGTTCAGCAGTGAAGTGCCGTAAATTACATAGGAGCAAACCGCTCACTACGGCCTCCCGATTGTACAAAAGGGAAGTACCACAAACTCAAACTCATGAGGGGACAAATTGGGAAGCCAACTATGAGCATCGCTTGCCCTTGTAATGCAATTCACTAACTCACACACAACCTACGTAAATGGCCATTATTGTTTAAGCCACAGCAACACAAGGACGGCAATCGTTAGCTACTTATGTCCACTTTAATTTAATTTTGGAAAACAAGATATTTGAAAATCCTTTTATTCATTTAAACACTAACAAGCTCATAATATGCTTCTACCAGTTCTTGCTTACCTGCCTTGCATTTTTAAGTCGTTCCTCATTTAAATATCAATGCCAATGATGATTATATGGGCAGTTTTGGATTGAGTCTTGCAGTTTTTTTATAATCTGAACCAAAGAAAACCAAAAAATGAACAGTTAGTAGGAAGCAGGGCTTATATTTGACCTGAGCCACTCGTGGTTCCGCTCTTTTCAAACCTTGACGAGCTGATGGGTTTGGCTTCTGATGCATGTAACCTAACATAAGCTCATAGGAGCTTGACTCTAAACAATCCAGCCTATTGATTCAGCTCGGTTCATATTAGATCGTCTAGTTAAATAAATAGAACTTTAATGCATATCTGCATGCACACGCACACACATGTATATATATTATATATATAGAGAGAGAAGGTGTGTGTGATAGATCCTGCCCACATTTGATACTGTCCACCCATTACTTTTGGGTGGCACAAGTGTAATAACAATATTCTTAATACTTTTTTAAAACTCCTTAAAAATTTTAAATTATAGTCATGCTACTCAAAAGTAATTAGTGGGCATGTCAAAAGTGAGCAGATTTGGTTTTTATATGTGTGTGTGCGTGTGCATGTATACATGTTAACTCAACTAATTGGATTACTATAATGTAATTATCTTTAAAATTTACAAGAAAATTATATTGGAAACATAATTTTGAATTAATTAGTCAAAAGAAACTTAATGTTATACTCGAAATTATCTGAAAGTTTCATTCAAAGCTTTAACATGCTTAGGTACCCTGTATAAATTCAATTGTTGTTCTGGTCACTGAAACGAGCTAGTGAGCTTAATATAACGAACAAGATCTTGAGTTGGTGAACAAGCCATGGACGAACCCTGCTTGTTTCCTTCGTTCATAACCCAGTTAAAAAAATGCTACTTAAAATAGTCAGTTCTCATCCCTTTTAAAAAAATTCAACGAGTTCAAGTGAAAAAGTCTTAAATAAGCATACATTCCGTTTTTGTTCTCTTTCCTTTTTCTATAATTCAATAGTCTAACAAAAAGACTTTTTTAATGCGATTGTAATTTAATCAACCGTTCTCTTGCATACCATTTTAAAAGTGGGAATTTTGGAAATTTTTAATTTCTTAGGAGATTTTGCCGTTAAAACCTTTTGTGACACCGGTTGTTAGATCCGCTTTACATCAAATCCTTTTCTTGGGTCCACTATTGAGGAATTTGTTTGTGCAAGTTACTGATGGCCGTTTCCCCCGTATTACCAAGGACGCCCATCCATAAAAATCAAAGCCATTTGAGTGTAAGATTTCCAAACAAAATCAAGCCCATAATCAAATCCCTTTACCTTTTTCTCTGTAGGAAACATCATAGCGCTCGGGCTATTCCTGTCGCCAGTGTCAGTTTTTCTCTCCCCTTTTTCTTTTCTCTTTTCAAAACGTCTTCAAACCTTTATATATATATATATAATACATATAGAGAGAGAGAACTTTGTTTGTGTGAATAGGCCAACTTTCGTAAAGATATGGAAGAAAGGCGATGTGGAGAAATATTCTTCCCTACCATACTTGGCTGCTGTGTGGGATGCCGTTCGTTCACCCTCACAGCTTGCTCATCGTCACCATCAACGGCGCGGGCTTATTGATGGAGCTTGCCTACATCGCGCTCTTCCTCCATTACTCCGATGCCAAGCACAGGACAAAGATCGCTGCGTTGTTGACCGCCCAGTTCGCTTTTTTTGGATTTGTCTCTCGGCTGGTCATCTTTCTGGCTCACACTCATGAGAGGCGCTCGCTCATCGCTTGCTGCCTCTATATTTTCTTTTGCTGCATGTATACAGCTCCCTTACCCATCACGGTGAGTCATTTACATCTGCATGCACATGCAGACATAAACACACGCATAGAGAGAGAGCCTAAATGTATAATGTCTTTCAATTTATAATCTTGCACTTTATGTTTAATATATATGATGCAAGTACAAAAATATAATGTTACTTTTAAAACCGTTACTCAAGATTGAATGGTAAATATATTTATGCAAGGTTATGCATCTTAGTACTGTCTCTTTATATATATATATATATATATATATATATATATATATATATATATATATAGAGAGAGAGAGAGAGAGAGAGAGAAGCATGACTGCTACCTAAACCGTGCATATGGGCTGAGCTCGTCATATCTTGTTGATTGTCTAAATGAAGCAAGCATTTGCTGGCTCATTAAGCTATATCTAAGAGCTGGACACTGACAATATGATGCTTCGCGCTTTCGGCTCGTACAATCAGCTCGCTTAAGTGTATAGATCTTTTTATGTAACGCATGGAATAAAACGATGTCAAGTCACCTAGTTGTGTGGGTATAATGGATGTGAAAATGATGAAATATTCAATCTAATTGAGAAATTGTACGAAAATTTTCAATGGATTTTTTTCTTTTAAAGATGTTTCTACTCGAATTGTGTGAGTAACGGGTTGAGCATGAACAACATCTTTAGTTAACAAATAAGTCAAAAATAGCTCTGCTCGGTTCTTTCGGCTCATTTACCAGCAGTATCAATATGCTCACTCCTACTGCATACAAGGTGAAGGTCAGCTTTCTTCCATCTCGCGTTTCATGGGCTCACTTAATTATCACATCTTGGATTTAATCACAAGCTGCATTTTATAAGGTCAAAACTAGCAGTACAAGGCTCTGTAGACGCTAAGTGAGGTCAGCTAAGTGTATTCCTAGTCATCGTTTGCTTTATCTGAAGTCACAATAGCGTTTGACTCCCAAAAAGTAAGCAAAATCATCTTTTGCTGTTTCCAGTTGAAAAACGAGCCCTTCGTTTTCGGTACTGCCAGTCATAAAATTTGGTCATGGTGCCTTCTATTTAGGCAATCTCACTCCAAGGGAAAAGATTAATCCTATTACTGCAACTAATTACATCATGCTTTAGCGTTTGATTTTGAAATTTCAGCAACCTTCTGGTGTGAGAGAAACGTGTTTGTCTAAGTGATCCGTGTAAAGTTCCACCACAATGCCGAAAGGCGAATTTCTTTTCTATGTTGTTTAAGTATTCTTCTTAACTTACAACTTTTACAGCACATAAAGCAAAGGATCTTAAATGCACAAGCACGCTCACATCCATTTAGTGGTTAAATTAATCTTTCTATTAAAGAAGCAAACCACCATCTGTTGCCGTCTATTAAATTTCGTAAAGCAACTTGACATATCATGTAAAACACTCATGTACAGTCATATCTAACGTCATTGGCCAAGCATATCCAAATAATCTCTCTCTCTCTCTCTCTCTCTCTCTCTCTCTCTCTCTCTCTCTCTCTATATATATATATATATATATATATATATATATATATATATATATATATGTCTGTCTATGTGTGTGTTTGTGTAGATAGAGATATATGATCTAATGAAGGAACACCATAGTTTAACTGCAAGCTCGCTTGTGACGCACTTTTGCATCTTAGTTTTTTTTCAGAAATTTGAATGAGGTAGGTTTGTCCAGCTTGATGTCCCCAAGTATGTGGCGTAGCATGGGAGCTAGCTGGGAAAAAAATAGTATTGCACATGGTGTCTTAACATAATGTCCCCTTTTTGCTTTACACTAGCATTATATTCTTTGCCTTCATAAACGCCATTTGTTCATGTGTGTGTGTGTCTGTGTATGCTCACCCTAGTGAGAGATTTTTCGCATGTGGTGTTTGCAGAGAACGGTAGTGCGTATCAGGAGCGTGGAGTATATGCCCTTCTATATCTCGCTTGCTTCCTTCTCAACGGGGCTTGCTGGACTGTGTACGCGCTAATCCGCCTCGACCTTTTCATCATCGTACGTAATTGACCACTTTAACATGCTCATGCATGGATGCACGACACACATGCTTTTATGTATTAATGTGACTGCACAATATGGTATGTGTGCACGTTGAGCATCATGCATGTATAGATGTGCGTATATTCACGTTGCATAAGCATCAAAGGTTTCTTGCTTTCTTTTTTGAGAAGATGAGGTAACTACAAAAATTGATTCATAGTGTCCACCTGAACAACAAAATTAATAATAGCCATTTGGTGAAGCTTACTTTCACCTTTAATCTAATTATTATGCGACATAAGATTTTTTATTTGATTCTTTTTCTTTTACTGAAGAAACTCGACCCCTTTCAGAAAGTTTCATCAAATTATTCTTGATATCATCTTTTTGCAAAATTTCAAAATAAATTCAAACATTTCGAAAGGTTTGCACTTTAAATATTGGTGAGTTATAGCTAATTAAAGGCGAAAATCTTTGTATAATTCTAAAAAGAAAACCCTTAAAATCATGAAACCCATTGTTTTGAATAATTTTAATTAAAGAAGAAGCTTTTGGAAATGACATTTAAAATGTATACCTACCCCTTATTTGAATTTATCTATATTCATACTATACACATACACGCACACGCACACCATGTTCTCAACTAAGAACACAAATTGACAATTACGGACGAATTTTCTATTTAACTGAATAGATTATCAATGGCAACGTAAGTAATCTATATTATTAAACAAACACGCATGTTAAATTTTTAAAAGTAAGCATGGCGTTGTTTTGGGCTTGACAAGAAAATTGCGTTCCCGAATTACAACAAACACATGTACACCAGAATACTACAAGTGCCTAGTTTTCATTCGGAGTTAAGAACAAAAGTTTGTCTGCCATATGTGCACTTAACTAATAAAAAAGAGTGCCTGCATTCGGAATAAGAAACCTTTCAAGTTTTAAATTCCATTATAAGCAACTAACAATACAAAAAGCAAATCAATTACTTCTTCTTAACCATGCATATTTGACTAAATTAATAATGATTTAGTCAATAAGGATTACTTGAACTCAGACTTCACTTCTTGTTAACTATGAATACCTTTTTTTAACGATTAAAGCTTTTGTGCAGATTCCAACTGGGATAGGCGCCGTCTTAGGGCTGGTGCAGCTGGTCCTATATGCTACATTTTATAAATCTACCGAGAGACTTTTGGAGCAAAGAAATCTCAATGGAGACGTTTATTTGGCTGAACTTGTGGTTTCCAGTAAAGAATCTCAAAATGGTCATGCATGAAGAGAGAGAAAGAGAGAGACAGAGAGAGAGAGAGAGGCTAGTGGTATTCAATAAGCAAGTTATTGTTACATTATTTCGATTTCGTCACACAAAACCTGGTTAAGAGTACATAACTTTAATTTGAGCTTTGATTAGTCGCTCCCAGAAAAAAATACATGGGTTTTTTTCTTTACCTCTGCATGTACCCACCGTATAGATTTGGTTGCATGGCTGCGGAAGAACCCGGCATGATCCCGGGTGTGGCATAGGCGCTCCACTGGAACTGGGCCATCCCCACCTGACCCTGCATCCTGTGCTTAGCGTATTGCTCCCACATTTGCTGTTCATGGGCCATCAAGGCTTGCTTCTTCTCCATGTCAGACATTTGTACATATGCCGGCGGAGCAACCATAGTGGAGGCAGCGAACGGGTCGGTCACAATGCCGACGGTGCTGCTTACGGCCTCACTTGTCGGCGGCGCCGGCAATGCCAGCAGCATCTGCTGGGGTGGGGTCATCACCATGCTGCTCGCGCTACCAGTGCTTGCCACTTGGTTCACCGCGGTATGTGCCAAATGGCTGTCGTACAGCCCGTTGAGCATAAGCCGGTCGAAACCGCCGCCCATTTCAACCTTCTTCGCCCCCAAATTTGTGGCAGACTCCACCAGTGCCAGCTCCCAATCCGCCGACGAAGACACAATGGATGTCGCGGGCACCGACGACGACGTCTCACCGGAGAATAGAGCCAGTGCCAGTCTGTTTTCCTCGGCGATCTCATTAAAATCGCCGGTTAGATCTAGTAAATCAGGGACCCTTTCCTCTTGTTTGACCTCTGGCAACTCTTTTGCCTCCACGTTGGCTTTGACTTGGTCTTCAGCGACCTTTTCCTCCTCGGCGATTTGGTCGTCACCGGGAGCGGGTAAAGCTTTTATCTCCATCATATTGTTCTCCACCTGGGCGACCTTTTCGGACGATCTCCTCTTGAACGACGCCGATTTACCGCGGATGAAATCGTCCATGATCTGGAGCTTCCTCGGGGTGACCCGCTCGATTACCGGGTACTCAAAGCTCCGGGAAATACCCACGCTCTTGCTCCAATCATAATACAGATCAAGTTCGTCGAGCTGCTTCCCAACCCGGCCGAATGTCTCGTACACGCTAACACAATCCGACACATCGAGATTCGTGAACCGATCGATGAGGATGCTCATCGTCTCCGTTACCTCATTGTACACAGCAAAACTCTCCTGCACACACAGTCATAATGGGTCGAGTTCACCCGGATCCGAAATAAGCGGAATTGAGCTCAACCTATTAAAATCCAAGATCCGAATATATCAAAGGCCTAGCCCCAGTCTGGTGTGCAAGTCTTAATCCATTCTCACATTCCATTTGGGTCTGAGTCTCTGACACCTGTGTGTGTGTTTTCAAATGAATGTATGTATGTCATGTTTCGTGATGCGCGTATGTGCACAATGTGGATATGTGTTAGTGTTTCCGCTTGTTTTGGCGAGCGCCCTGGCGTACGTTCATGTGTACATGGTGTGTGAATGTGCTCATGCATGCATGTCATATACATATATATAGCAGATACAGGCACGTATGTGCTTTTCTCTGTACGTATACATGCATGCGTGCATGTACACACACATGTATATATATGTGTGTGTGCATGCAAAGCACCATATCCCTCAGGTGCCTCGATCAGAATGTGATGATGAGTTACATACATATCAGAACTTGCATAAGTGCTTACCTGCACCACTGGGAAGAGGGACATGATGATGAGTGGATTATACTTGGCTAATCCGGTTGGCCGAGTCGCAAGGAATCGTTCCAAGATGTGCTGAAGACTCTGGATCCTTGCAAACACCTTCTCAGTACCCATTTCTCTGAAAGGCTTTGGGGTTCCGGCGGGGTCGTCTCGAGACTTCTTCCTTGACTCGAGCCGCTGGTCGAGGTAGAGAGCGTAGGTGCGGACGAAGGTGGAGAAATCCCACGAATCGGAGTGTGAGGTGTCACGGAAATCAGAGAGGTTGAGGATCCTGGTCCCGCGACGAGTCGCGTAGGTGAGCTCCTGCTCATACGCCGGATCGCCATCAGCAAGGAGCCGGTGAATAAGCACGAGACATTTGAGTGCTACAATCCAGTTTCGAGTCTTTCCGAGACGTCTCGAGATGGCCGAGATGGCGAGACTCACATGGAAGCGTGAGTAGGAGGTGAGAGCGATCACTTCACGCATGTGTTTCTCTTCGGGTGGTGAGCTGTTGTGTCGGGTCACCTTGACAATGGCAACCTCCAGGTCCGTGGACGACACGCCCATGCTCACCTTCGCCAGCCCAATGCTGGTCTGGTCCTTCACTAGGCCGAGGGCCTTGCTCATCTTGCTCTGCGTCATGCTTAATGATGTATGATGTAGTTATGATGACGATGGGATGTGAAGTTGATGATGGTGGTGTAAGATGGTTGGAGCCCTTATATTCTTCCCTTCTTATTCTCTCCCTCTTGAAAGATTATTCTCTCCCTTTGAAAGATCTGAAATCAAATAATCCTCGAGCATGCAGTAAGCTGGATTAGGGTTCATGATCGTGGATATATAGGAGTTGACACATTATCAGGGCAAACACCCCCCCGGGTGCCATTTATTGTGCACTTGAGCTTTGAATTTTTTAAGAGGGGAGCTCAGAGCTTTGAATTTTGAATTTTTTAAGAGGGGAGCTAAAATTCTTACTGGTAGCCTAAAACTCAAAAAACAGCATTATTGTTCTAAAAAAATATAATAATTAATTAAACACAATCATGAACCTCAATGACAATTGTCCTTTTCCGCAATGGCAATTGTCATTGATGCTTCTAAAAGATGAGTTTTTGTTACAATAACGTTGCTGCAGAAATAACCGTACCAGGGTTTTTTCGAAGCCGACGAATGTTAAATTAGGTAGTCTTCGGACCCGCGTAAAATTCAATAGCACCTCAGTTTGAGACAAAGACTTCTTTTAGGTTTTGGTGCATTGCGTTGGTTTCAGCATCATGCTTTCGCGCAGAAATTGATTAAGACAAAAGATGAACAATATAAATTTTAAGAAAAGAACAAAATGAAGACACTACAAGGATTAAATATCAAGCAAAACACTGAAGTACCTTTAGGGAGATAATACAACTGCCCTTTCTCTCACATTTTCTCCATTTAATTTTGGGGAGTTCCGAAGACGAAGAATCTCCCTCCCTCCCTCTCTCTGTATCTTGCTTACAAATTCAATGTGAACGAGAAATGCACCAGAAGAACGCTATATTTGGTGGCGTCAATCGGTGGCTATAAAATTCTGAGGAAACGTGGTGGCAATGGTTGGTGAGATGCTAAAATGAGAAAATCAACAATTGACGAGTTCAGACGTCCGACACAGCTTACATATCGGCATTATGTGTGCGTCATTGAAACGATTCCTATACCTATATTTGTTTGGTGAAAATATTCTTTCAGAATATATATATATATATATATATATATATATATATATATATATATATATATATATATATATATATATATATTCACCGATTTCACATAATCAATCGTAAAGGTTTGAATTTTAAAAGCATTATCATAAGTGTAAACGTTATTTTTGTTTTTTAAATTCAAATATTCACTGTTAATAATGTATAATGTTAATAGAATAATGGAGAGTTTTGAGTGGATTTCAGTATCGATGGATGTGTATATACCATTTCTCTCTCTCTCTCTCTCTCTCTCTCTCTCTCTCTCTCTCTCTCTCTCTATATATATATATATATATATATATATATATATATATATATATATATATATATATATATATATATATATATAGACAATTCTTTTTTGCTCTCTTTCTATCTTATACACAAAACATTGTATGATATATATATATATATATATATATATAAAGAATGAGAAAAACCAACTAAAAAATCAGAACCAGGTTTTTTGGGTGGACTGTCTCTCTTGTTCTCTTGAGGAGGTGGGCCCAGGTCCCTCCCCTCCAATGGAGCCTACTTAAAAGGAAAGAGAAACTAGAACAACTCTTAATTAAGCTTACACAACATAACCCACCTATAGAGAGAGAGACAAAGCATAGTCAACATGTGCACCCATTCATTTTTAAATTTGTTTAAACATTTTTAAAATCGGATCGGTAAGATCAATAATATAGATTAGAATTTCAAAAGCATTAATTAGAAAATTTTCAAGTATATTTTTTATTTTTTAAAATTTAAATCTCCATCATCGATCATATTGATCGAATGGTGGAGATGTTTGAGTGGATTTAATTATAGATGGAAATGTGTATATACCAATTCCTCTGTCTATATATATGCACATAAATATATCACATTGGAACAATATTCTTTTTCCTCTCCCTCTCTCTTATACACAATTTAAATCTCCATCATTAATCACATATAATTGAGTAGATTTCATTATAGATGAATGTGTGCAAATAACAATCTCTCTCTCTCTCTCTCTCTCTCTCTCTCTCTCTCTCTCTCTCTATATATATATATATATATATATATATATATATATATATATATATATATAGGCACATAAAATATCTTCCTGAAAAAAACCAACTCAAGAATTTTAACTGAGGTGGTCAGACTCTCTTCTTCTCTTCGTGAGGTGGGGCTTAGAGCACTTCTCTTTAACACACACGGACCCTACTTAAAAGGAAAGAAAAACCAAAAATGTTGTAAATTAAGCATACATACAGCATGTGTATATATATAAAGAGAGAGCATAGTTGATGCGTATACCCCATTCATGCTTAAATTTACTTAAATATTTTCACTTTTTGATTGACATGAGATTCAAATGTAAATGTCAAGTACAAAAAGTATAATGACACTTTTCTCTTTTTAAATTCAAATATCATATTGATTGAACAATGGAGATCTTTGATTGGATTTGAGCATGGATAAGTATGTGCATGTACCAATTTATCTCTCTCTCTCTCTCTCTCTCTCTCTCTCTCTCTCTCTCTCTATATATATATATATATATATATATATATATATATATATATATATATATATGTATGTATGTATGTATGTATGCATATATATATATGTATGTATATATATATATGTATGTATATATATATGTATGTATATATATATATATATATATATGTATGTATGTATATATATATATATATATGTATGTATATATATATATATATATATATATATATATATATATATATATATATATATATGTACGTATGTGTCTCAAATTCACTTTATCATCTGAATGGTTTGAACTTTGAGATAACATTTAAGGTGAAAAAAAAAGCAGTCAATTAAATGCAAACTGCAAAAAAATACATTAGTACATTTTACCTTTTCAATTCAAATGTCCACTTTTTACTATGTCAGTCAAACATAGGAGATGATAAAGTGAATTGAATCAATGTGCCATAGACTATAGTCTCTCCCTCTATCTATCTATCTATTCGAAGTAATGTTGTTTTTTTTCTCTCTATATATGTGTATGTATATATATATATATATATATATATAGAAAGAAATCGGTATACATGCATAGACACTAGCATATCTACATAGAAGGTTAGGGTGACCTGCCTCCCCTGAAATTGTGTGATTTCAATGTAAAAGATACGTTTTACAGTTGAATACAAGATTGAGATACATGCTTTGCCCCCCCTAACATAATGAAATATATACTTCATCCCTCCTAACACTATTTTCAAGATCAGCCACTATGCACACCCATTCATGCTCAAATCTACTCAAAAACTTAGATGTTCTCATTGTGGTAAGTATGCATTCTAAAGACCAGTTCTAAGATTTAATTGCTAAGAGTGTTGCCATCAAGAATAAGTCCTACTATACCAATGCCTTGATGATATGAGTATTGTAACAGAACTGTTGAAACTCATATATGGGTTAGAGTCATGACCTGGAGAACAAACTTTTGCTTCATATTCTCAAGCCACAATGACTCATACCTCATTTATGGATACCGGTAATCCTACCTCTTCAAGAGTAGGGGCTGTTGATTTTGAAGCCACTGATTATATGGTTGGAGATAATTCTTATATGTCAAATTATCAAAACCTTCTTGACAATGAACAAGTTAAATTGGTCAATGAACCTTACATTTCTATGATGGGAAATGAAGTTCTTTTGGTCTTCACCGCTTGTATTAACTATATCAAAATGTGGCCAAATTTGATCCTAAATGGTCCGTGTACTTAGTCACCCGATTACTCTCAGAGAATATAGGTAAGAATGTACTGTTGTAGGCACATGAATTGACGATTTCAGCAGACAACTAGCTGTATTGACGATTTTTTGTTTATTATGGTAGGCTAATGGTGCGATGGTGGTGAAGAACCAATTAGCTGGGGGGGTTGGATGGAGGGGGTCTCTGATAGCAAGGTAGAATAAAAAGGTTAATTTCAAATGGACAACTACAATTCGAGAGGAAGTTTGTCAAATGATTTCGATGTAACCGACTCCATCTAGTATGAAAGAGGCTCCTTCTTAGAGACATTTTCTCAAATGTTCAATTAGTTTGTAGGTTTTCTTTTTGATACACTTAAGATTCTTTCACTGCTACACATTCCAGACATCTCACTCTCTCTCACGTACACACAAGTAAGACTTATCTTGCTTGTGAAATTTTATTTTTTCCAAGTATTTTGACATTCAATAAACATTATTCATTTCAATAGTTGATTTATATATATTATAAATGTTGAAGATGTTGATCTATTGTGGATTTGGTTTGAGTGTTGACACACTTTCGTCATGATTACACTTAAATGGTGGACATAAAATACAAGTTTCATCAGCGAGAAGAGATGGACTTTTTCTGCTTATTATTTACAAATATTTGATAACAAACAACAATTAAGCCTTCTCTTAGGGTTGGCTACCTAGATTCTTTGTTTTCATTCGATTATTTGCTATGCTAACTTAATTTAACATATGGTTTATAGTTTATGATACTTTTTTATGAGACTTGGGTAATCTTTCTACGGGTCCAAATCATCTTAAACGATTTACAAAATATTCTAAATAATAGAAGTTCAGGCACCCATGAGTTAAACAACATGAAGCAGCTCACGATGTGAATGGGAATCTTATCCTTGACTGATGATTGACCCTTCGTTAGTTTCACCAAGTTTCTCATTCTTTCTTCTCTTCAATATTGACATCCTCTTCCATCGACAGTAGAATTGTTTCGACACCGTGACAACCAGGAAGAACAGTTTCATCGATTTTAAAATGCTCCTCGATCTTAATGATCTCTGGCTTTCTGGCGTTCTTCTTGCTCTTGATGAAACAACAGAGAACAAGAGAGAGAAATGCAAGGATGAAGAACACGCCTAAGGATGAGAGCACGATGATTATGACGGCTGGATGGTGTGGAGGGGTGGGGGAGGGAGGAGAGACATTGGGATGTGAAGGTGACAGTGGTGGTTGGAAGACATGTGGTGGTGGTGGGGAGATATGCGAGGGAGGCAGCTGTGGTGTTGATGGTGGAGGGGGACAAATAGAGCCGCCATGTGGTGGTGGTGTAAAAAAAGTAGGGAAATGGAATGGTTGGAAGAGAGCCATGGTGAAGAAGAACGTGTATTTGCTGCTGAGAAAAAGGAATAGTATGTGTAATATCTGTATTGAAGGTGTATGCAGATCAAAGGTATTTGTACTTGAGCAGAAGTTGCTGCTTCTAGTGCTTGAATACTTGTTTGAGGTTTGAATCTTACCTCCCATGGCAAGATTTACTGTCATTTGTTGCATTGCAGTGCACTCCTGGGTCTTGAATTGCTTGCTTAAGTCCCACATCTCACATGGTGCCGGTGCGAAAGCATAAACAGGTGGAGTACAGGATACTGCAATTTTTTTAAATCACGTGTGAAATTACACACGTGCTCACACATGCATATATGTATATATATATATATATATACATATATATATACATATATATATATATATATACATACATATATATATACATATATATATATACATACATATATATATATATACATATATATATATATATATACATACATATATATATATATATGTATATGTATATATATATATATATATGTATATATATATATATATGTATATATATATAAAGAGAGGACAGTGATATCAAAACTAAACAAATCTCAATAATCCTTCATTGACGATAGATAATTGACATTTGAAATTTTAAAAAAAGTACCATGTGAATAAAGTCTACATTCAAAAGTATATGTACTCTTTACTTTATAGATTCAAATATCAATCATCTATTTTTTACTAGTTTCAAATATCAATCTCTCTATATATACGGCGAGAGACACATGCTAGCACACTTAGTTTTAGTAAATCAAGATAAATCTCGATCATTCATATTTGATATTGGATGATTTAGATTTGAATATATAAAATAAAAGTATATGTACTTTTTGTAAGTACACTTTATTCACATTGGTATTTTGTTTTTTAAATTTCAAGTAATTTTTTTAATTTGCTAGTATATAAGATACTATAATATACCACTTTCTCTCTTCCCCCTCAGTAGTAAATGGACACACTTATTTGTGCCAAAACTTCCTTAAAGTTTTTACTTGATTGGTAGATCAATGACAGATTTAAATTGAAAAAGCAGATGTATTATTATAGTTTTTAATAAGTGCATTTAATGCACTTAATATTATTTTGTTTATTTTTGTGCCAAAACTTCCTTAAAGTTTTTACTTGATTGGTAGATCAATGACAGATTTAAATTGAAAAAGCAGATGTATTATTATAGTTTTTAATGAGTGCATTTAATGCACTTAATATTATTTTGTTTATTTCAAATCTCAATAGTTCGTCTCAAATGGTAGAAATCAGTAAGTAGGTTTGAGCATTTATGAGTGTGCTTATGGCCCAGCTCTCTCTCTTTCTCCTTATATATATATATATATTATTGATAATATCTTATATCAAATAAATAAGTAAATGAAAATGTGAATCAATCCAAATCACCATTTTCACACGTAAAATTATTGAGAAAGTAATCCATCAATGTTTATTGTGTCATAATAATATATAGTTAAAAATATATTTAAAAAATAGTGGAGTCGAAATGGGAGAAATACGGCGTCAAACATTGGAATCTTTGACACGAGGGCAGTACCCTAACAGTCTTGCACCTGCGTGAATCACAATACACAACAAAGTACCAAATTGATATATATCCTCATAAAGCTATCACTTATTAGCAGAGACTAGGGCCATCTGATTTTTAGAATGACCTTTCATACAGGGATTATTATACACTCTTTTTATTATGATTTTAATTTTGTTCAATCCTAAAATTTAAAAATTATCCCTATACCCTTAACCATCTAGAACACTCTCTATGGCATCTAGAACTCTCTCTATGGGTTCTCACCTTACCGTCAATTGTCCCATACTATTTTTTCACTTACTCACGACCCGACGCTCAATCCAATACATGGTAGTGAACCATCCACCATTTCGTAGCATTTCGAATCCAATTGAAAAAAAGAAGAAAAAGAAAGAAGAGGAAGAGGAAAAAGACAAGAAAAAGATAGAAGGGGTTAATTCAAAGAAGGTTTTAGTAATTTGGTGGGGTATTTTGTTGTTTTGATATATTTTTCATCATTTATTTTATGTATTGATTTCATTTTCAACCACAATAGAAATAAAAAATGACATCAATTTTCTCATTTAAGACGTGGTACATGTGTATTTCTCTAGTGAGGGAGACACGTCTTAGCCACATTTGTATTGTGTCTCGAGTCGGAAACTTCATGTCATTTTTATTTTCTTAATTTTCATATGTTTCTTGATTTTCTTTTTTTTCTTGATTCTTATTGTTGTTCTTGTTATTGATTTCATTTTTTCTTTTATTTTTCTTTTCTTTCTTTGAAAACATTCATAAAAGTATGCATTGTCCAACTACCTTGAAGGCAACAACACCAAAAATAAAAGAAATATTGATCGTTGGAGTAAAGAGATTCCATGAGAGACCCTTGCTGGAAATAGAAGAATGTGATGACAGGTAATTTCAATATTTAAAAAACAAATGGGTGTGGGATAGTAAAAAAGATGTGTCAAAATATCAAAATTGTATCTATAGTGTTTTCTCTCTTCTCCACATCCAATTCTAATATTTCTTTTCGGCTACCAATATTTCATCCCTTTTTAGTTTTTATACTTAAAGAATACAGGATTATTATCTTATGAATATCACAAGAGATTTACGAATTAGGGAAGAAGAAAAACAAGAAAAGAAAAAGAAAGAGTATTACCTCGATGGATTTTTGGAGGTTGTTTAAGGTTAATTCTTTCAAATATCATCAGATTTTTAGGTTTGTGTTAGATTTTTGTTTTTTTTTATATTTTGGTAAATGTTTCACATTTTGGGTTGAAAGATCGAGACGTTGGATTTTCAAGAGGAGACGCAACCCAAGTATGTCTCTTTCGAAGGAGAGACGTGGCTTAACCGCATCTCTACTTCGAGAGAGACGTGACGGAACAACGTCTCTCTATGTAGGCAGGACATGGTTGTATCGTGCCTCTCCCAATTGAGATATACGGTTAGGGCACATTTTTTGACAAATGCAAGATGTGTTTAGGCTATGTTTCCCTCGAGCGAAAGATGCGCATGGATCATGTTTCTCATATTATATGCATATATATGCTTTGTAGTTTATATCTTTTATGTATTGCAGAATACCAAACAACTTGACCGAAAACACTAGATTTTGAAAAGATAATGATTGATGAAAATATGTCACACCATGGATAAGGAGAGTATATTTGATTATGGTGTAGTGGATAATATGTTCTTTGATTGGTTGGCTGATGAAGTAGAATGCATATTTTTTGATTGTTTGACTTGATTATTAATTTGCATTTTTTATTGAAGTATTTTACAATCATAATGAATTTATTAAGTATGTTAGAAATATTGGAAGAAAGCATATTATTATTATTATTATTCTTTCAAAAAATAAAGAGGTAATGAGAAAGGTATGACTTGGGTATAAAAGGGATAACAAATATAAGGCAAGTAAAACTGTTGGTGGACAAGCACAATGAATGTAGAATACCCATTTTCACTAATAGGAGAAGGTGAAGTTAATAGTTATTAGAAGTTGAATGTAATGAATGTGACACATAATCACCTTCTAGGCTTACATCTTAAAGGTCATGTTTTTTTTTTAAGGTAAATTGACTTAATATGAATATAGTGTGACAAAAGATCTCATAAAAGTCATTGCAAACCTAAACACATTTTAACGAATTTGAAGTGGGTTGATGAGTCAAATGTTGGTATGGCTATTATATTCATTTTCGTAAGTATTAGAGTTTGATAACACATATAAGACAAACATTTAAGAGTTTTTCTTTTACAATTTTAATGAAGTTCCTTGCATGGTCTATAATTTATGTATAAATTTTACACTTTCTAGGTATATGATGCATTTGAGGAATGAGTTTCTTGGCATATCACTTATGTTTTTGAAATTATAATGATTATTTTTTAATGATGGGATGAATGAAATGTCCATATATAAGGTTAAAAGGGTTCTTTGGTATCTTAATTGAAACATTCAATATAATTTAAAAATAGATTTATTTATTGATCGAGTTGTAGATTATAGAGTTGAATAAGTCATTTGAGAAATCTTAAATCATGACTAGACATTACATTGATGTCGCAAAATTATTATAGCAAAATTATAGAAAAGAGTATCTCGACATGCTCTTAACTTGATTGGAAGGAATCACCATCATATTGAGGTAGTAGGTTATTGTATGTTCATGAGATTAACTTTTTTCATAAATATGGAGAACCGGTACAATTGTTAAAAGTTTTTGATCCATTTTAGAGAATGCTACATATAGAAGTGGACATACCGTACATTATCGATTACACAAGAAAGGATGAAGATACATTTATGATGAATGTTGTTTGGAGAAAGTTAAAGCACCGTACACACCAACAAAGATTTGTCAAGAATAGTTGAGTCTTGAGTACATGACTTTATACGAACCATCCATTCGTATTTTAAATGGAGACCATGTAACAAACCATCTAACAAATTGACAGAAGCCTTTCTAAAGATGGGTCATTCCCTATAGAGATGGAGATGATATTATTGGAAATGAAAATTGTAAGTATCCAGTCATTGACACACTTTTGGAATAAGGGAATGAGCAGTTATATGAAGCTCGCAGAGGTTGTTCGAAGAAAGTACTACGCATGCATGACATATATTCACAAGTTTTCATTGACCATGGTGTTACAAAGTATAATATAGTGAAAGCAGACAATTAAGAGGAGAACAGTGTAGATTCACTCATAAATAATACTTATAATAAGTATAATAACATCTACCACGGACTATCATATCGTCCTCACACATATAGAGAGAGGGAGAGAGTTTATTTCGTTAACTTTGTATGAGACTGCACTTGTATTACAAAGTTCTAAGACCAGGGCAGTCTGTTGGGGTATGGAAGAGGACCACAGTAACTGAATAAGCCCCGCAGTTCAGGGCAGCCACTAGGATAAGGGACTGAACGATGAAAAGGATCGCGCTTCAGTTTCTTCCTAAACAAATTCCCCATACAGCCATATGGATCTTGCTGAAACTGAGCCCTTGCAAGTGCTTCTCCTTTCCTGGCTGCATCCTTTGATGCAGCCGAAGCTGGGGTGCCAACATAGAAGAACCTGGCCTCCGGAAAGCAGATCGCAGCACGGTGCAGACCCGCAAACCTTTCCTCCTTGAAAGCATAGCTCACAACCTGAAACACCAATATTTCCATCAAATTAGCAATCAAAGAAGTACATCATATTTCATTCACAGTCATAGGACAGAAAAAGGAAGACCTCTAAAACATATCTAACCTTGTATATTCCCCAATATTTGACACATTACTTTATAAGAACAACGGGCGAGCGAGATTCAGAAAAACAAAGAACAACAAGCAAGGCAGACCCTATCAGTCAGGTATTGAACTCCTGAACTCATCAGAGAGCCGACTCCTAAACCAGTGAGGTGTGCCTCTTTTGGGCCAATGTCTGAGCATCCTTCAGAAGTTAAGCACAAATCACAGGCGCACACACACAAGCAAAGGTTAGACAAGCTAATAATTCCATTGTACATTGGAGAAATAATCTAGATAGAAGACACTTGTGTCATTTTAGATGAAAGAAAATGATTTAGTTAACAGACGAACTTACTGTTATATTTTTGGGATATAGACCAGTAAGCTCACGAAATCGACAAACACTAAAGAGGAGATTCTCAAAGCTGTCCCTCGCGTGCTCTTCTGTAAGTGCCCGCCATCTTACAGTTGCTTGATTACCTGGACATTTGGCAACAAAGCGTACTTGTTACACCAACATCTCCAGAGACGAACACACAACCTAAGTTGACATCTTACTATCTGGAAATTTTTACCAACATTCTAGCATGACCTTATAGGATTGGCAAGATGGGGTATGCAGACTACTATCAGATGCAACACAAGGCATTGAACTCCTGAATCACATCACATGGTTGGGGCCAAACAGCTACGCAGGTGAGCTGTGCCCTTGTGGCAGAAAGATTACACACATTAACGGAATGAAACAAGCAAAAAATTAATGCAGTCAATGGAGCTGCGAACACCAATTCTGTTGGAAGGTATCAAGTACAAGATGACAGCACTGTTCTGATTTTGTGAATAATAATGCACCAAGGTAATAATTAGCAAAAGAAACAAGGGAATAGCGAGTAATGGCAAAAACTGTTGAAGACAAATTTAAAAAGTCGCAGGGTCTAACTGTTAAGTCCTTCCGTAAGATTAAACACCCTGGCAATCCAGCCACAACAACAACTAAGCCTTTTCCCATACTAGATGGGGTCGGCTACATGGATTCTTTGTTTCCACATAGCCCTATCATGTGCCATGTTAGCAGTTAACTCACAATAAGCTAGATCATTCTTTATTGTTTCTTTCCAACACTTTTGTGGTCGTCCTCTATCTCTTTTAATACTTTCAAAATCTAGTTTTTCATACCTTCTTAGAGGGTTTTTTTATCTTCTTTCTATATGTCCAAACCATCTTAAATGATATTCTCTCATTTTATCCTCTATGAGCCTGCTTGGTAGAAGTGCTTCGTTTTAGTAAAAAACAAGGCATTGTTTCAGGAGGTATTCCAGTAACATTAACAAGCATCTAAGTAATGAGGATTACAGGAAACAGAAAGATTTGTATTCTTGATCCAACTAATTTTTCCAGATCATTGGTTGATATGAACGTACGATCACTTGATTCACTGTGAAAAGCCAGCCCTACATGTAACGAGCCACTTAACTACTAGGTTATAAGTTCTAAATCGTCAATGTGAGCCTCATAACAAAGATGCGGAACAAACCATAGAATATAGTAATATAGTTTATGTTCCCTAACCAAAGAACGACCTCTACAAACAACAACAACAACTAAGCCTTTTTCCATACTAGACGGGGTCGGCTACATGGATTCTTTGTTTCCACAGATCCCTATCGTGTGCTATGTTAGTAGTTAACTCACAATAAGCTAGATCATTCTTTATTGTTTCTTTCCAAGTTCCAACACTTTTATGGTCGTCCTCTACCTCTTTTAATACTTTCCAAATTTAGTTTTTCATACCTTCTTACTGGTTTTTCTTTTGATTTCTTTCTATATGTCCAAACCATCTTAAGCGATATTCTCTCATTTTATCCTCTATTAGTGTCACTCCTAATTTGTTTCTAATAACCTCATTATGTATACGGTCTTTTCTTGTATGACCACTAATCCATCTCAACATCTTCATTTCTATCACATACATCTTTTGTACATTTTGATGATTAACTGCATAATCATAAAACATGGTAGGACTAATTGCTGCTCTATAGTATTTACCTTTAACTTTAATGGTATCTTCTTATCATAAAGAATACTTGATGCTCCTCTCCATTTTAACCAACCATCACTAATTCTATGCGTAACATCTCCATCAATTCTTCCATCACTCTGAAAAATTGACCCTAGGTATTTAAAACTTTCCTTTTGGGGGATGCAATGTGTGCCAATTTTAATTTTTATGTTCTCTAAAGTAATCAAATGATCAAACTTACATTCCATATATTTTGTCTTTGTTCTACTAAGTCGGAAGCCTTTGCTTTCTAATGTTTCCCTCCATAGTTCTAATTTTCTATTAACTTTTTCCTTAGACTCCTCCACTAACACAATGTCATCTGAAATAACATACACTATGTTTTGTTAACTCATCAATCACCATTATAAATAAGTATGGACTTAAAGTTGATCCTTGATGTAACCCAATATTAACTTCAAAGAAGTTTGTCGTTCCTTCACGAGTCCTCACACATGTTTTTTCACCATCGTACATGTCTCTTATAAGGTTAATGTATGTCAATGGGATACCTCTTTTTTCTAAAGTTCTCCAAAGAACCTCCCTCGGTATCCTATCATAAGCTTTTTCTAGATCAATAAATATCATGTGAAGGTCTTTCTTTTTTGCTCTAAAATGTTCTATAAGACGTCTCAAAAGGTGAATCGCTTCAACAATAGATCTGTCTAGCATGAATCCAAATTGGTTCTCTATTGTACTTGATACTTGTCTTAACCTACATTTGATAATTCTTTCCCACAATTTCATAGTATGACTCATTAACTTGATACCTCGATAATTCGCACAATTCTAAATGTCTCCCTTGTTCTTATATATGGGTATCAGTGTACTCGCTCTCTATTCCTCGGGCATCTTTTGGTTTCTCTATATTTCATTAAATAGTCTTGTGAGCCAAGTGATTCCTATTTCTCCTAGTATTTTCCAAACTTCTATAAAATATTGTTTGGCCTTACCGATTTACCACCCTTCATATTTTAAGAGCTTCTTTGACTTCATACTTTTGAATACGTCAATAGAAATTGTGGTTTATATACTTTCTGATTTAGCTAACTCTCCTAAGTTAATACTAGCATCTTTATTTTCATTAAAAATCTTATAAAAATAGTTCTTATCTATTTCTTATATCATCATTTGACACTAGAATTTTTTCATCATTGTCCTTGATGTGTCTAACATAATTAAGATGTTTAGTTTTCTTATCTCTAGCCCTAGCTATCCTAAAAATATCTCTTTCACCCTCTTTTGAGTTGAGTTTTTTTTATATAAATCCTCCCAAATATTAGCTTTTGCTTCACTCAAGGCCTTTTCGCTTCCTTCTTTGCTTTCTTATAAGCCTCTAAAGTTTCACAACTTTTCTTAGCATAATGTAATTTATAACATGCCCTCTTTGCCTTGATTTTATTTTGCACTGCTTCACTCCACCACCAAACTTCTTTTTGTGCCGGTACACCTCTCTTAGATACACCTAACACATCTTTCGCCACTTTCCTAATATGTATAGCCATATTGTTCCACATATCACAGGGTATACCAACATAATTCCAAACATCTCTTTGAAGGACTTTCTGTTTAAATATATCTTCTTTCTCGCTTTTGAGGTTCCACCATTTAGTTCGAATAGCTTGGTGCACTCTTTTCTTTTTTGTTCATTTTTTTATTTGTAAATCCATAACTAAAAGTCGATGTTGGGTGGTTAAGCTTTCTCCTGGAATTACCTTGCAATCTTTACAACACGCTCTATCTTTTTTTTTATAAATAAAGTAATCAATTTGTGTTTGTGATAAGCCACTCTTATAAGTAATTAAATGTTTATCTTGTTTTTTGAAGATTGTATTGACTATAGTATAAAGAGATCAAATGCCAAAGCAAAATTTAAAATCTCCCTACCTTCCTCATTTATATCCCCAAAACTAAAGTTTTCATGAATATCTTGATATACTAATGCCTCTTTACCGACATCTCCATTTAAGTCTCCTCCTAAACAAATCTCTCCCTTTGTGGAATCTTTTGAATCACCTTACCTAACTCTTCCCAAAACTTGTCTTTATACTATCTTCTAGTCCTACTTGGAGTGCATAAGCACAAACTATACAAAACCTCTGTTCCAAACACTAATTTCAACATCATGATTCGGTCACCATATCGTTGTATGTCTACTACACTATTCTTTAAATCTTTATTTATGATAATACCAACTCTATTTCGAGCCTTTTCTTTACATGAGTACCATAATTTAAAACATATATCCTCTATCTCCTTTGCTTTTTCTCTAACCCATTTTGTCTCTTGTAAACATAGAATATAAATCTCCTTCGAATCATAATATCTACCACCTCCATTAGCTTACCGGATAATGTTCCGATATTCCAATAACCAATACGAATCTTATTATTTAGGACTAGCTTCCTTACCTCACGCATCCGTCCATATTCAAAATGTGGACTCTCTGAAAATTATTCACTACATTCGGGCGATAATGAAGCGGACTAACTTCTTTACCCACACCCGTCCATGATGTGGGAACCCTCTCTGCAATTGATTCACTACATTCGAGCGAAAATGTAGTGGCCCTTGCTTATTTATCATTGCATTCGGGCTCTACAGCGTGTCGCTAAGCGGGGACGCACCAAAATAATGCTCATAATTTTTGTAATCCATGTTATAAAAATATGATGAAGTTTTACACTGGCTGTCGGAAGCCTAACACAACCCTCCTCCTTTATTCGGGCTTGGGACCGCAATGCAAGGGTGATCCCTTAGATGGGCGGAGTTAACCAAAGAATGACCTCTGAAGAGAAAAATTAGTACTGAAATCAGGAGTAAAATACAAACAGTGGCAATCCAAAAACAAATTCTAACATTGAAATTACTCTTCTCACCAAAACAAACTCACCCAAAGTTCACTGTAAAGGGTTTCACATCTCTAGCATAGAAGACTAATAATGCACACCAGTTGGTTGCAGATCTACATTGAGCTGAGGTGGGACTGTTAACATATAATAGGGCAGGCCACTAGGGCCTGGCCCATGTTTAGGTACTGGATAGCCATTGGGGAGAGCCAATCCCCAACAGCTAAATGATGGCCCTCTCCTTACTCCTCTCTTCTCTCTCACTTGTAAATATAGCTCTATAAATAAAGCCTCACTTCATTAATAAATTAAGTTGTCTTATACCTTTTAACTTTTAGATTTGCCTCTTTCTTGACTCAAGTTGTGTATTCTTGACTTGAAACATCCATATTTGGGTGTTGGTATCTTGACGATTTGATCGACACATTGACGATTTGTGACTTAGTCGCTTCAACATTCATACGTCAACAAATATTTACATGGTATCAGAGCCTTATTTTGAAGAAATTGGGCATATCAGAAAGCATGCCAAAATTGGAAAGTTCGTGATATTGTGTGCTTGACATTCCAAGCTTAAGGTAACATCAAAAATTTTGTTTGTTCCTTGAAATAGAGAATAAAAATAAATTTTTTAAATGCATTCTTGAGCCAAAATGCTATTAAAGTTAGCAAGAACTATGAAAAAGTATCTTTTTATTTAAAGATTTTTGGGATTACATAGACGGGACAATTCAAGAACCAATTTTAGATATTAAAGATTTAAACAATGATGATACTTTTAAAGTCCAAGAAAAATACAAACAAGATTTAAAACTTGGAAAAAAATGAATGCAAAAATAATATGGATAATTCGTCAAAATGTGGATGAAAAACTTATAAATCAAATTAGTGTATTTGGAAAAAAATTCATTCTCCACGTGACTTCGTTTTTTAAATAGATTTGATAGAAAAAATGATGATACTTAAGCAAGGTAACCTAAGAATTAGAGAGTATCAGAATGGGTTTTTCGAGTTGTGGACTTAACTTTGAGGTTTTGATAAATTTGGAATACTTCACAAAATGGTGAATTTCAAGAGTTCTTCAACAATCAATATTTTTTCTTATTTATGTGAGGATTAAGGAATGAATTTGAAAATATTAGATCAAATTTAATCCATAAAAGACTTAGACCAAAGGGAGATACATTTTTGAACGATCTAGTTATGGAGGAAACTAGATTAAAAAACATAAGTGTTGCAAAAGAAGTCATTCTTGTAGCTTCTAAGCTGAGAGCAAATATGAAGACATACAAGCCTTCTCACGTCAAAAACTTCAAAAGACAAAAAGGTAATTGATGAAGCAAAAAAACCATTGTACAATGGCCAAATAAAGACACGATATGCCACTATTATAAGGAAAGTAGTGACATCAAGACCACATATCCTCTTCTTTGAAAGAGATATGGAACCGTGGAAGACAAAGTTTTGCCTTCTAACATCAAAGCCTATATAGAATAAATGTTTAAAGAGAAGGCAAGCATTTCTGAAAATGCTCTCTCTACTTCTCAAGGTATGTCTTGTTCTTAGACTCAGGTGCTTCTTTTCATGACTCATAGTAAAAAATCTTTGAAAAATTCTCTATCTTTGAAAAAAATGTTTTTACAATCGATGGTACGAAACTTTAAATTAAAAAATTTAAGAATTTTGAAAAAGAAGATTTCAAAATTCAAAATGTAAGTTTTATACCTAAGTTAAATCTAAATTTTCAATCGGTTGCTCAAATTTGTGATAATGGTTATATAGTAACTTTCTTATGTGTGGTGCAAGATCACTAATCGAAGAAGGTGATTGGTCAAGGCCATAGAAAAAGTGGACTACACAAAATGAATAGTTTAATTATGCCAAATTTTAAATCTTATAATTTAGTTCATCATACTACTCTTTAGCATAAACGACTTGGACATTTAAATATGTATAGACTATGTAATTTTTCTTTAATGAAGAAAAATGATATTCGTAATTTTGATTGTAAAGAATGTATCCTTGGAAAAATGCATCATCTACTTTTTGGTGAAAGAAATTTTGTAAAAAGTAAATCTTTTGAATTAATACATTCTGATGTTTGGGGACCAACGCTTGCTGTTTCTAAAGGAGGAGTACAATATTATATAACCTTACTTTACTTACTTTACTTTACTCACTTTACTTGGATATATCTATTGAAATATAAATTGAAAATATTTGAAAAATATTTGATCTTTCATAATATGATAAAGAATCAATTTGATTCTCTTATTAAGATTTTTAGATCCGACTCAAGAGGAGAATTCTTATCAAAGGATTTTCAATTTTTTTTTTAAACAAATGAAGTCAAAGAGGCTCTTAAACATATGAAGGGTGGTAAATCGGTAGGACCAGATAATATTCCTATAGAAGTTTAGAAAATACTAGGAGAAATAGGAATCACTTGGCTCACAAGACTATTTAATGAAATATGGAAAAACCAAAAGATGCCCGAGGAATGGAGAGCAAGTACACTTATACCCATATATAAGAACAAGGGAAACATTCAAAATTGTGTGAATTATCGAGGTATCAAGTTAATGAGTCATACTATGAAATTATGGAAAAGAATTATCGAACGTAGGTTAAGACAAGTATCAAGTACACAGAGAACCAATTTGGATTCATGCCAGGTAGATCTACTATTGAAGCGATTCACCTTTTGAGACGTCTTATGGAATATTTTAGAGCAAAAAAGAAAGACCTTCACATGATATTTATTGATCTAGAAAAAGCTTATGATAGGGTACCGAGGGAGGTTCTTTGGAGAACTTTGGAAAAAAGAGGTATCCCATTGACATATATTAACCTTATAAGAGACATGTATGATGGTGCAAAAACATGTGTGAGGACTCATGAAGGAATGACAGACTTCTTTGAAGTTAATATTGGGTTACATCAAGGATCAACTTTAAGTCCATACTTATTTATAATGGTGATGGATGAGTTAACAAAACATATTCAAGATGAAGTACCTTGGTGTATGTTATTTGCAGATGACATTGTATTAGTGGAGGAGTCTAAGGAAAAAGTTAATAGAAAATTGGAACTATGGAGAGAAACATTAGAAAGCAAAGGCCTCCGACTTAGTAGAACAAAGACAAAATATATGGAATGTAAGTTTGATCATTTGGTTACTTTAGAGGACATAGAAATTAAAATTGGCACACATTGCATTCCCCAAAAGGAAAGTTTTAAATACCTAGGGTCAATTTTTCAGAGTGATGGAAGAATTGATGGAGATGTTACACATAGAATTAATGCTGGTTGGTTAAAATGGAGAGGAGCATCAGGTATTCTTTGTGATAAGAAGATACCATTAAAATTAAAAGGTAAATATTATAGAGCAGCAATTAGGCCTGCCATGTTTTATGGTTCTGAGTGTTGGGCAGTTAATCATCAACATGTACAAAAGATGTCTATTACAGAAATGAAGATGTTGAGATGGATGAGTGGTCATACAAGAAAAGACCGTATACATAATGAGGTTATTAGAAACAAATTAGGAGTGACACCAATAGAGGATAAAATGAGAGAACATCGTTTAAGATGGTTTGGACATATAGAAAGAAGATCAAAAGAAGAACCTGTAAGAAGGTTAGAAAAACTAAATTTGGAAAGTATTAAAAGAGGTAGAGGATGACCACAAAAGTGTTGGAAAGAAACAATAAAGAATGATCTAGCTTATTGGGAGTTAACTGCTAACATGGCACACGATAGGGATCTATGGAAACAAAGAATCCATGTAGTCGACCCCGTCTAGTATGGGAAAAGGCTTAGTTGTTGTTGTTGTTGTTGAAACAAATGGTATTATACATAAAGAATCTTGCACCAAAACCTCACAACAAAATGGGTTAGCGGAAAAAATAATAGGCACATTATAAAAACTTGTAGAACACTTTTAATTGCTAGTAATGTTCCTAAGTTCTTATGAGCGAAAACTACTCTTATCGCCATATATCTCATTAATAGAATGCCTTTAATCTGTCTTGAAAATATTTATCCTTTTGAAAAATTGTATAATCTTTCTCCTTATTATAAAAGACTAAGGGTTTTTTTTTTGTAAATGTTTTGTTTATAATGATAAAATTGATAAGTTGTCACCTAGATCTATTGAATGTGTTTTTCTTGAATATGAAATTGACAAAAAGGAATATAGATGTTTTGATCCTATCAATGATAAACTATATGTTTCTAAAGATGTAAAATTTCTTAAAGATAACTATTATTATAAATTTAGTACTATTAAAAATAATTCTTTGTATGATTTTTTCAATTTAGAAGATAGTGAAACTAATGATAAGACACACAACATATTATTCACCCTTTTCCACTACACTACACTAGAAGACCTTGATTAGAACTTAGAATGTCAAAACCTCCTTAACGCTTTGTATCTTATGAATCTTTTAAGCCTTAACGAAAAAACTTGATTGCCACTCTTTTACCCTCTCCACGTTGCAAGAACCCCTTCATCACTAACAATATGATACAATGCAAGAAAAGCATTTGAGTAATTACAACATTGAGCAACTGGTACGGTAGCATCAACATGCATGCGGATGAGTGCCAAATCAACAGGACTGCCAAAACATGCACCAATGGCTCCAGCTGGAAGTCCACAAAGAGCTTTCTGGTAGAGAGGAAGTGACTTCCCATCATTAGCAGTAACAACTTTGTTGGTTAAAACCCTGAAAGATCCAAGCCTTGTTGTTATATATGTGGCCTGCCTTAATAAACCTGCTAATAGTCCCTTGTAGAAAGCACATAATCCACACAAAAAATAGCTTCAATATCTTACTCGTTGATAACACACTCAACCTTACTTCCTTGGCCTTAGAATCTCTATTAGTGCATGCAAACCAAAGACGATACCCACATTTTCCTTTGAACTTTTATTGTAGGCATCACCAAACAAGATAAAAGGTGACAACTGAACCACACAAGCACCCCATTCCCTTCAACAAATTTGTATATCACTTAGCATCAATCAGTGTCCGCAACACGACAATGGTTGAGAAGGGCCGAAATGCCGCAACCACCATGACTGCCACTTGAGCCCACCCGTTTTGATGGTTGCCGGACCTTCCACATGTTCTAGTGAATCTGTCGCCACCTGCTACTGTTCCTAAGAATCAAAATAGGCTCTGATACCATATTGAAATTCATGGGAAGCACATCGGATAATCAATAATGAAAAATATTCAGAAAAGATTAAGAGAAAATGTTGGGATTGGAGGAGGGGGTAGGTCCCCCCTCTCTCTTTCTTAATCTCAATCTCTTAACCCTAATACAAGACGACCAGCCCTTATATAATGTGTTGTTAAACATAAAATGATCAAAATGCCCTTAGATACTATGAGCAATTAGAATAATACCTAAAACATTAAAATTACTAAAATAACACTAAACATGAGATTCTTCAATAGGTACATGGTATAAAAGTGGGTTTGGATCTCAGGAAGTTGTCTTGTTTTGTGTGCCTACTACAAGCTTCTTAAAGGGTGTCATTTTGAAGCTTATCATTGGTTTTTTGTTCTTTTGATTGCATTTAAGGGTTATATTCACTCTTTAAGTCATCCTACTTTGAGAATATGGAGGAGAAAATTAAAGTGAACAATGGTTAGCGGTTCCACTTCCAATTATAATACTTGGAGCAAAACATGGAAGATCATTTGTATGTGTAAAAGAAAAATCAACACCCAAATACTTCTAGATGCACAATTTAGAGAAGCATCGAAAAATACTTTTGCAAGAGATACACTTTTTCAACTGAGAAAGGCATCCCATGGCAGCTCCTCACAAGAATTTAGGTTCTCCACTACCAATGGGAAGAGTTATGGTAATTTCCAAGATGCCTGTTTGTGTTCTACAAGACTACTTTGTTGTGAGGTTGTTTCAACTGGGAAAGGCATCCCACTGCAGCTCCTTCCCACAAGCATTTAGGTTCTCCACTTCCAGTACGAAGAGTCATGGTAGTTTCCAAGATGTCTCTTTATTTTTCTTTTTTGTTTCTTGACAAGATGGTCAGATTTGGGAGCCTAGGGCTTTGATATCCTAAATAATGTACATTCCCAAGGGCTGGAATGTGTAGCAGTTGGGGCTAAATCTGGTTTCTTTTATCCATTTTGCCCCATTGTATCTTGGCTTTTATAAAGGGCTCACTCTTGTATATCTTTTGATCCTTTTTGTCTGATTTATGTATAAGTTCTACGTTTAGGTAAGGCTGATTGTCTCCATTCAAGATTTGGCCTTTGTGCTGCAACTGTGAGCTTCTTCTTGGTCTCTTGTGTGAGGATTGACTTTTGCATGTTGAAGTTTTTAGTCTTGCGATTGTTGAGACTGCTTGCTGGATCGTTTCCTGGCTATTAGTGTGAGGACACTGATTTTATGTACCTTTTTCTGCTAAAAACCCGAATCTTAGCTGCTCTCTAAGTTTTTGGCGATTACAACTAGTGTGGGTTGTTTGTGTGATCAAGAAGCAGACAGAGTGCTGTTAATGACTGTGCCACTTTCGAAATTCAACTTATCTGTTCTTTCCTGCACTGAATTTGGGCTGGTCGTGTGCCTAAATCAAATTGTTCCAAGGAGGGATATCTCTCAACTGCTGATTTGAAGTGAGGTTGTCTTCATGTGCTCTTTCTTTGTATTCTCGTGCAGAAGGGGCTGATTCTTGGCATCATTTTTTTCTTCGTTATGAAACACACCCTCTCTCAAGGTTGATTCTTGACTTCTTGTGTTGATTACAACGTGACTCTTGTGCGTGCTATTTTATCATAGAGGATAAGTTGGAAATGCACAAGTATATGTTCACGGCTTCAAACTACTAACACTTGGGCTTTTTGCATCGATGATTACTACTTGTATGCAAAGGACTTTTGTAATTACACGAAGGTTCAGGAGCCCGTTCTTGATGAAACAAAGAAACAAGATGCTAAAGCAAACGAAGAATATAACAAGAAAAAGTGTTGGAGATGAATTGAATAATCAAGTGGACCTCTATTCATGTTGATCATAATACTGACAATCACATCTCTAATATCAAGATTACTAGGATGTGTTGGATTCTTTAGAGAGTCTCACATGTAAGATGATATGGTACATCGGTTTGTTCTAGAGTACAAGGTTATGAATTTAAAGCAAAGCAACAAAAAACGGTCATGAATATCTTAAACAATTGACTGACATTTAGGACCAACTCAAGTCTGTTGATGTGTATTACAACAAAACCGATGAGGAATCCGTAAAATGGCAAGATGAAGAATGTCTTTTCTTATTTGTTAAAGGTATAAGAGGAGAGTTTGAAAATATAAGAGCAACTTTCATGTATTGGAAGCCGCTTCCCAAGCCTAAAGAAATTCTTCCCGAAGATTTGATGGTTGTGGCTGAAGCAGGAGTTAAAACTAGCGAAGTTGCAGTATTGGCAACTTCTAGGCCGGGTGCGAAGATGAAATCTTATCTACCTCCACGTCTCAAGAGTAAAGAAAGAAGGGGAAGAGAAATCATTTAGTTCCATTGCAAAGAACATGTGCATATTCGTTTTGAGTGTCCTAAGTTGAAAAGGAAGAGAGTTGTCTATGTGGACGGAGAATGAGATAGATCCTTAGCATTTACATTTCTCTAAGAAGAAATGAAATTCTGAGACAACTCAAGGAAGTAATGAAGGAAAAGATGTCTATCTCCATGTGGCATCATTTACTACTCCTCTAGGGATTTGAACTTGGTTTTAGACTATGGTGCATACTTTCATGTGACAAGCCAAGAGTGTATCTTGACTGAATGTACAAGTGAGAAACTTGGTTCTTTTGTTTAAACCGCCTGCGGATCAAACTAAATTGCAAGTTGAAAAATTTGGAAACTTTCAAAACAAAAAGTTTAGTATTTGTAAGGTTATTTTTGTTCCAAAGTTGGATTTGAATATTCTGAAATTAGTTTCCAAAATCTCTGAAAGTAGTTATGTTGTCTCCTTGTCATCTAAAAATTGTACATGTAGGATCACCTATTCAAAAAGGTGGTTGGGTGGAATAGGTTTGGAAATGATTGCCCAAACCTTAGGGATTTTACAGTCAGAGTTCTGAGTCAAACCTGTAGTGCAACGGGTTGTGAAAGGAATTAAAGTGTCTTTGAACACGTTCATACAAAAAAGCGCAACAGGTTGGAACATAAGCAGCTAAATGACTTAGTTTTTATTCGTTGTAACATGCGGCTTTCCGAAAGATAATGTTGTTTTAGTTAGTACTTAAGGATTCAATTCAATATATTGTTTGACTTCAATTGTTAATATTATTTACTAATTGCTTATCTTTCTTTCTTGTAGGCAATTGAAAAAAGTAAATAGAGAAGAAAGTCAATTTGATCCAATAAGTTTGGATAATTTTGATATATTAGAAGACTGGATTATAGAAGATAGTGAAGAAAATGCCCTCCTAACTGAAAAAGACATTGCATGGATTAATTTGGAAGGAGCGCAACAACAGTATCAAGGAGATAAAAGATTTTGATTTTTAAGAAGGTGGTGATGATGAGGATGAGGATCTTCAGCAAGGAGAAGATGAAGATTATGTAGTTGATGATCTTTATTACAATATGTAAAATGTAAATGTATTTCATTTTTTGCTTCAAAATATGTAAATTTGGATGTAATTGTTCAATGTTGAATGCTCAATATGTATTAAACTTTGAATTATATGAATTCAAAGCAATTACCATATTTTCCTAATTTTTCTTGATTTTTTCAAATTTTTACTAATTTTTCTTGATTTTTTTAATATTTTTTTATTTTTTTAATATTAAAGTACGTTATGATACGCGCATATCGTGGAGCCCAGCGATACGCGTCAGACAACACTGGTTTTCTCCACCCTAAACATTTTCCTAAGCTATTCTCCCCATCCTAAAACAACTTCAGGATCCTCCATTGATGCACACCAGTAATTTCCCAGCTTAACTTTAGGAAAGCTTGAAATGTAGAAGCAAAGGAATAAGTAGAGAACATAGGAAACCATGAAAACTTTGAAGCAAAAAGAAGGTAGAATGATTAACTCACCAAACCAACCCTTAGACTCTGCAACACTCCAGTAACTCTGCGCCTCACTACGAGGCCCCGCATCCTTACGAGTTTCACCACCACTGAACAGCAGCAAAGCAGCCTTATCCTTTGCAGCAACCTCAACCCCCTCCTTGATGTGCTGCAAGAAAGTAGCGGCTTGGCCAGGATGCTTCTGATACGACTCTAGGAACCATGAATTTTCTCCCTCAGCTTTCTCAAAACTAGTACTTGTATACACTGAATGCCCTGCAACCATAACAAGATTTCGGAGATCGGGATACGGGTAGGCAACCAAATCATTTTCAGATTTTCCCTCAAATGCCAGACCCTTAAACCGATTCTCATACCCAGCTAGGGAAAAGAAAATTACAAACACCACAATCAGAGAAAGGAGGAAAACAGCACTTGGGTGGACTTTGTAATGATAGTGAATTCTATGACCGATTGATTTGATCATTTTGATAAACTCTCGCTGAGAATTCTTGGCTTTCCTTGTTTTCTTGGTAATCCCAGATTCCAAATCGAACTCAACCCTTGGGTAAGCATGAAAGGAATTAGGGCTTCCTGGCCCAAATGATTGACTCATACTGCATTGGAACTCAATGTATGGTGCCTATGCAAAACTGAAGCTCAAGGCCCAGACTGAATAATACTAAAAGAAGAGGTGAACGAAAGCAGGAAGATATCAACATCTACATAAGAGTCTACGTCGTGTCGCTAACAGATCTTCGATCCCCTGTATGATTCTCATAGGCACCATAAATACAACGGTACCAAGACAAACTCTAAATTAAATATACAAAATTCAAAGAGATCAAAAGATACGGCCACTGCCAGAAAATGTTTATATTTCTTATGCTGCGTCAAATTTCCATTCTGTAATCACTCAGAACCGTAATCATTCTAATGTCAGCACCAAAAACAAGAAAATTCAACAGGAACCGTCATGAGAAACGGTTTCTGAGGGAGAAAGAATCAAAATAAACGATAGCCAACAAGTAAGAGACCGGAATCTTGAGTTGGAGATCTATGATTTTTTGCAAGTTTCACGGGAGGGATCTCACCTTGCTCCTAACGAAACAATTGGGGATCTGTTAGTGGGGTAGCATAAAGTGGGGATCTCTGAGAAGAGTGGTTTAAAACCCAACGAGGAGAGGACCTTCCAATGAAAATTAAATAGCGGTCTTCTCCTCCTACCTGTGGAAGGAATTGGGGCACAAAAGGAAGGCCACAATGTATGATCCGGACCCAAACCCAATCGGCAGGGTCGTGTCAATTTGTTTCCGGACGTTTTGATCACAACAACCATCGATTCGAACTGTATCGAAATCTGGATACGCTTTTCGGTACCAAGTTAACCGGTAGGGATGCCATCTCTCTCTGACACGAGAAATCCGTGTTCAGGTCAGGGTTAGGTACCCGGTCTTCAAAAACTGACCATAGAAAAGAACTGGTAAGTCCGAGTTCTCCCAGATCGCACCTGGACCCAGCCCAAAATATACCAAGATGGTCCCATTAGAAAGAAGAGATCCATAACTTTCTAACAAGTCTATTTTTATAAAAATTAGGGTTCTCAGTATTGAGATACGGTCCCTTTTCTAAGCCTTTGTCTCTCTATCATAAATTTGTCCCGAATACCAAAGTAAGGGACACTTTCGGATTTAATTGTACATATCTATAGTATATCAAATCAAAATAAAAATAGTTTGAGAATCTCCACATTCCACTCTGCTTTCTATGAATGATTGAGGATTTTGAGTTAAGAGGTAGATTCACGATTTTTGTAAATTCATCCGAATTGAAATATGATTTTTAAACTTATCAGATCTCAAACAATTTTCAAACCACCTAGATCGACCCTTGAGCATCAATTCAAGAAGATCTACGACGAAAAGAGTTCAATTACTCACAATCGCCAAAGAGTCAAAAATTTTTATAAAACTTTGCTAGTTTGAGCAAACTAGCTGACACACTCGGAGACTTATAGTTTTGTGAATTAAGTTTCAAGTCTCTACATAGACTTTAGAATGAAATTCGCATCTACAACCGACTTTGTACACTCTTGTAAGCACGAAATTTCTTGCTTACAACTCTCATATGAGTGAAGAGAAGTGATGTACCACTCGTAGATGAATGTTGTGCGGAAGCTTAGGGAACCAAGGAAGAGAAAGAAGAATGAAAGTAGATAAGTATGAATCATGGTTACTTGTAGAGGATTTTCAAACAAGAAAGTTGTGTTTGTTTTTCTTTGATTCACATATAATCTTACACAAACTCTTTGTTTAGATAGTTGGTTTTTACTTCCCTGTTGTTTTCCTCTCTAAGTTTTTTGCTAAAACCATTATCTCTTGTGAGAGATTTTTATAACTTTCAATAAAACAAAATACTTTTCTCTTTTAAAATGTTTATTTTGTCTTTTGAAACTAGCATCTCATGAAATTCATGAAGAGAGCCCTTCTTCCTATATTTCATGTAAAATCGAGAATGATCACTAATAACTTATGTTCACTATCTGATAAATCATGCTTCCTTATAAGGTAGATCTTGCTTATACATATTGAACTGCCATTTCCTTTGTGTTTTTGCTTTCCACTTTTCATGTATTTGGTTTACCGTGGGGGGACTTTGAAGTTGTTGAGTAAGATGTTTTTGATAATTATCGCCTAGCTGTAGGTTTCTATTTATCCAATAAATGTTGGAGGTATTCCTTTCCTTTTCATATGGAAAGTACCCCAGGTCACACTAAAGGAAAGCTTCAATTAAAACTCTGATATAATCTTTTACTAGCCTAGCTGAAAACTAAACCTGAAACACCTATGACCTTCAATTGGCTGGGCTAAACCTGAAACACCTACCACTCGTACAAGTAAATGAGAATGTCATATGAACCAAACAATTGTTAGGCGTTCTAGTTGCAATGATTTCTAGACTTCTAAGAGTTTTCCATCACAACTGGAACTAATAAGGACAATGAACCTGGTAATCGCCACTAAACCCAAGCTAGACAAGTTTAGATGAGATAAGAGGAAGAGAGATACTTCCACACAGTAAAATGCCTTCAAAATGCCTTCAAACAGGACTTTTTGTTTCATTTTAATGGCTTAAATAGAGATTATAGAGTAGTAATGATAGGCACTAAAACCAGTTTAGAAATAGCACCAAAGAACTAACACTACATGGTTATCCTACAAGATAAGAGAAATGATTCTCATTTAATAGTCAACCAGCTCATTAATTAGCATAGTAATCTGCTGGTATGTGTTTGGACGATCATTTATGAAATCTTCCTAGGTTGGATCTATCACTACTTGACTTGTCCTGGACTTAGATTGTGTTACTAGTATCGGGGCTTGGATGAATTATGTCCTCAACATTACAATAATTCCTAGATATGTATATATATATATATATATATATATATATATATATATATATATATATATTCATATCTTATTCTTGAGATTTGAGTTTATTAAAACTTGATTCTACAGTATTTTTCAATTTTTTATTTTTCAGCCTTGATGTCCACAACATACTCCCCGAGTTAGTAAGGATTTGTCTTCAAATCCAACAATTGGTGATCCTCAATTTTCATGCCAAGGTGATCTCCAATCAGTTGCTTGGAAAGAGTTTTCGCCACTATTTGTTACAAAATTTTCCTACCAAGACACTTACATGACTCGAGACATACTACACTTAACTATTAAAAGATACAATATAAGCAAATACCTACTATGGCTAGACTAGAGAAAACTATCACTCAAGAAGTAGAATTATTCTACTCTAGGTACTATGTACCAAAAATAGTGGGACTACTCTTGGAGCTTTAATCTCCATTACAATGATAAAACTTTCACACATTCATCTTGAGTAAATTCATTAGGCTTGCAACAATATCAAGTGCAGAGACACGAGATAGTATGATTGAGTATACCATATCATGCAAAACAATGATGATATCTTTTGTGCCCAACTCTGTCGTGGCCTTTCCTTCTTAGTTAAGGTCAGGAATAAACAAGTTCATCTTAATTTTTGGACAAAGAGTTGTAGCATGTACTTAAAATATATCATTTACCACATGCAACAAGCAAAACTCCATAACAACACTTACTCTGGTCGCACACTCATTCAGTGAAATGTAATATTCTTGATTCTTGAGCTTTAATCACGAAAAACTTGCTTGGATTGCTTGCTTGACATCAGGGTCTTTGCTTAGATGAACCTTATCATTGAACTCAAACTCGTACACTTTACTTGGAAACAATAGGCCAAATTCTGCATTCTTTTGCTCACTTTCATTTTTTAGCTAGGTTGGAATCTAACTCCTTAAAGAGAGCATCGGTGGTTTCGCAAGAAGATTGAGTCTCTTCTAGTGTGCAACACTCTTTCCTTGAATTTTATTCGAGATTGAGAGAAACGAGATCATCCTTCTTTTCTTGCTCAAGAACAACAAGATTTAGCTTAGAATTATGACACTATTGTTCTTGAGCTCCTTTTCTATCTACTCTGGACTGAGTGATATGAGAGTGATTTTCTTTCTATCTTTCACGAAAGAATAAGTATTGTAAAACCCATCATAAGTGGTCCTTCAGTCAAACTGCCATTGCCACTCGAGTAGAAAGTGACCTACTTTCATGGGAACTACATCACATAGTACATCTATATAGTTCTCTGCAATGGAGAATGAAATGTTAACCTGCTTGATGATATCAAACCCCTCTTCATTGTTTAACCAATATCTTGTATGGATGAGGATGATCCTACATAATCAATTCAAGTTTTTGCACGAGCTCAGTTTAAACTACATTGGTGTAGCTCCTACTATCTATGATGACATTACGGGCCTTGTTCTTGATAGTGCAACAAGTACAGAACAAGTTCTCTCGCTATTCATGACAAGGTTAAGCTTGCAACTCCAAAGTTTTAGTGACCAATATTTCATGCTTGTGGAGCGTGACAAAGCTGCCTTTGACTTGAGTCCTTCTACACGCCCTTCTACTAATGTCCCAAGGCAAAGACTGATTTCGGTTTTGTTCAATGATGGTGAGGACTTTGGAGGGAAGTATGACGTTAAGGTAGGTATAGCATTAGTAATGAAAGGAAAAATGCAAGCTATAGCTTGATGCATGCAGGGATAATAAGGAGGAAAGGATTGGGCTTGTAGGAAATGAAAGCGCAAAGGATAATGAATAAAAACTTCGCGAGTGTTGGATACAAGTGAAAGAGGCAAGATGATGATAATGAATGGCAAGGGACGTGGGTAGAGTGATAATAATAATGAGAGAGAAAAAAGAGAAAGATGAGACACATTAGAGAAGGTAGAATGAAAATTGGTTACATGGTGTTGTGAATCCTCTCTATCTCAATGAAAGCACCAAATGATGTGAACCAAATGGTTGTTAGGCGTTCTTATTACAATAGTTTCTAGTCTTCTAGGAATTTTCCGCTACAACCAGAACTAATAAGGCCAATGAACCTTGTAATCGCCACTAAACCCAAGCTAAACGAGTTTAGATAAGATAAGGGGAAGAGAAATACTTCCACATAGCAAAATGCCTCCAAACAAGACTTCAGTTCATTTCATTTCAATGGCTTAAATAGAGATTATAGAGTAGTAATGATAGGCATTAAAACAAGTTGGAAATAGCACCAAGGAACTAACACTACATGGTTATCAGCTGGCTCTATCTCAGTTTGTCTCATTTAAATGGATTTTGTTCTCATTACAATAATTCTTAGATATGTATATATACATCTCTTGTTCTTGAGACGTGAGTTGATTAAAACTTCATTCCGGGGCATTTTTCAGTTTTATGTTTTTTCAACCTTATGTCCGCATCAGATTGAAGGTCGTAGGTGTTTGAGGTTTAGTTTTTGGTTGGGCTTGTGAAAGATTATATCAAAGCTTTAATTGAAGCCTTCCTTTAGTGCGACCTGGGAATTTTAACTATGGCAGTTCTGGCAGCGACATTCATAAAAGAATGTGTGGAGGGCATGGTAAACCAAAAGGGGTTCGCAGCCATGGGGCTTGGGATAAAAAGGGCGAGGAGCTGGAGTGTTGGTTCGAGGAGCAGGCATTGTGGTCTGTTGGAGGTGCCTTATCAAAATTTTGCTCAAGGAAGAAAGGTCTTGAATGAAGGAATATTCTGCATGGAGCAGCGATCGTTTTGGATGGCTCTGAGATAGGCGATCGTCAACTTTGTTCAAGGGGTTCTTCCTCGGGGCTTATGGAGGACATCTTTTCTCCTACAGGGGTTCCTCTTGGTGGGGTCAGAGATTCTGTTCTTGTATTTTCCTTGAGAGTCATCCCATTCGTGTTCAGGGGCTTCCTCCATTTTTTCTCGTACAGGGGTTCCTCTTGGTGAGGTCATAGATTCTGTGTTCTTGTATTTTCCTTGTGGTTCAATAATATTCAAGCATTTGGACTTAACTCTATGAGTCTGGTCGCGTTTGTGGGAGTGTTACTGAATGGCCTCTGCTATGGTGATATCACTCGCCAACTATCGCACTGAATGACCAGACAATAGAACAAGATATGCGCAACAAAACTGCCCTATATCAAACCAAGAACAGCAAGGATTCTTCCTCGACTCTACTGCTGATGGAGATAGCACAATGAATCCCTCCCTTGAGCGAATGACTAGGCAACAGGCAAGCTACTTGACCTGACAGGGATGGCAACAGGGCGGACCCAGGTTTGGGTTCTCTTTTTCCCAACAAGGACCTATATATATATATATATATATATATATATATGTGTGTGTGTGTGTGTGTGTGTGTGTGTGTGTGTGTGTGTATGTGTGTATATATGTATATATATATATATATATATATATGTATATATATGTGTATATATGTATATATATGTGTATATATGTATATATATGTGTATATATGTATATATATGTGTATATATGTATATATATGTGTATATATGTATATATATATATATATATGTGTATATATGTGTGTGTATATATATGTATATAGATGTATATATATGTGTGTATATATATGTATATATGTATATATATGTGTATATATATGTATATATATATATATGTGTGTATATATATATATGTATATATGTGTATATATATGTATGTATATATATATATATATGTGTGTGTGTGTGTGTGTGTGTGTGTGTGTGTGTGTGTATAACACGGTCTGAAACAAATATATCCGGAACTGAAGGTTATACCCACCCATGGAATATTGAAGCATGTCAAAAATACAATTTCTAGATATACTCAGACTAGCTAATCCTGAACTTGATCACCTTTCTAAAAGCATGACCATCTCACAGTGAGGAGTACAAGGGAAACAGATCAGCAGCCACAGCCTTGACAGGTTGAAATGGTTCAGACATGGGCATGGATTTCACCGTGCAGTGCAAACCTGCACCACTCATGTTTCTCCAGTAACCTCTAGTTTTACCCTCTTCTGGTCTCAGTGGATGGTGTGTACAGCTCAATTGCATTAGCTACCAAACTTTCTGGATTGCATGAGATGTAGCTGAAAAGTTGCCAAATAACCATATTTTAACAAAATCGTCTCCAGTGAAATCTGTGTTGGATTTTAATGTTAATTATGGTTGGGTTAATTAAAACCATGTACATTAATAATATTTAATTCGTGTTTAGAATCATTAAATATTCAATTGATGCATCATTGATATATGTGAAAGTCGTAAAGTATAAAAAGTCAATGTGAGGGACTTATGCATAAGAAGATCAAGAGAAGACAAAGTTGTCCCATATTGAAAAATGAGACAAACTCACATATCTTTTTATATAGTTGGTAGACCACATACATGCATGCGTGTTGAGCTTAGCCGAGTGAGGCCGGGCTTGGGCTTAAGCTTGAGAATTGTCTTTGATCCATCTTTTTGCATGAAAAACTTTTGATCTAACGGTTAAAAGTGTGTTTATGTAGGAACAGTTACAGAATGAAGAGGTACGTTGTTTGTATTGGATTTATGATTCATGGTCCATCACGCAACCTATAAATAATTTATTAGGACTCTCTAATTCATACTTGTACGATGAACACTTTCTCCTCCCTTCTGACTATGGTGTTGTAAGTTGTGTGTGCGTTTTATCCTATGAGAAAAGCACAGGAGCTCGTACTTACATGGTAGTGGGGTTTTGATTTCTCTAGGAGAAATCCACTAAAGTAACTTGCACAGATAAGTTTCTTTTTAATTTCTTTTTGCTTGTTGTTTTCCTGTATGGCTTATTTATTGCTTACTTTGGATATGTGGCTGTATTTGATTGGGGCATGTTTATAATTGTTGCATATTAGTTTCTTATGCATGTATTTCTATGGTATTTCACAACAATTTGCACATAATATTTTACAAAGGAAGAAACTCGCTTACAAATGCATTGTAAACTTATATGAGTGGCTTTGATCACCTGAATGTCAACGCATGGATGATATCACAAAAGTAACTTCTTTTGAGTGTAAGAGTAACTTCTTTTGAGTGGTAGAATTCCCAAGGTCCACCAAACAAGTCAACGAAAATCTTCTTCCCCCCCCCCACCCACAAAAGAACTTCTTTGTTTGGAGAAACAACTGCCTTAACAAACTCTTGCAAGGATGATATCACATTCAAGGGATTGATTGTACTTTTACAACCATAATAAGGAATGATAGGTTCCTAATCTACCAACTAAATTACCCCTCAAGCATATATTAAACAAAATATATACAAATCCAAGCCTGTGAAATAATAGGGAATTTTCCACATGTGATTTAAGCAATTCTGTTAACTTGGGCAGTGGTTATAACTCAAATGTGACGGATATGGTTCATGAAACTAGAGAACACCAAGGACATACTGACCTTGAAATAGGCAAATCAAACATACCCAGTTCTGAAACTTGACATACACATAGGTGAATCACTTTATTTCCAAACATGTGATGGTTCAGAGGACGTAACTACTGTAAACACCCAAAAAATTTTCAAAACAATTTTTTTTTTATCTTTTAGAAATTTTGCCTCTTTCAAAGAAAAATTACAGTTTTAGGTCTTTTAAAGGTTTTTCAAATAAAAACACTTCAAATGAACTCATTTCTGTACTAAAATTTTGTATCAACCTCAAAATAAGGGTATATTGCATCCTTCCCAACAAAATCAAATTTTGATAAAAGTTCAAAAAAGTGACTACTTTACCCTCACAGCCAAATTGATAGGATTTTACTTTTCAAAAGATTTCCTTCAAAGAAAGAATAATTTTAAATAATTTTCCTCAAAAAACAAATAAAAATGAGACATTGAGAACCAAACCCAAAAATATTTGCAAATTGACAAATTTACAAAATTACAAAAAAATTATGAAATTACAAAACAAATCAAATTCAAACAAATTGTCCAATCGAGAGTAGTCTCATTTTGAGACCTTATACCGAAGGGTTAAAGTGGTTCGAGACCCTACACCCATCAACAAGGGTTAAAGTAGTTTTATACCCTACACCCATCAAAAAGATTAAAGTGGTTTGATACCTTACACCCATCAAAAGAGTTAAAGTGGTCCGATACCCTATACCTAACAAAGGGTTAAAGTGGTTGAAACGGTAAAGACTAACTCTCGGAGTGAAAGTAGATCACCGTGCAAACAAAAACTCGAAATGAAACTCAGTGTTTTCCAAAAAAGAATATTTTAAGATTTTATTAAACTCAATATTTTTAAATATAAAAGAAATGGTTCTAAAGAAAATGTTTGAAACCATACTGTAAACACCCAAAATTTAAAATATTTTCAAGACTCCTAAATCTCGAAAGTCAATTTAAAGCCTTTATGAACCTTTAAATTCAAAAACCCCAACTTTTTAAAGTTCAAGTCTTTTGGAAGAATATTTCAAAATAAAGGTTTTAAATTCAAGATTAAACAACCCATGAATTTCGAAACAAAGCAGATAAACAGGTGAGACCTAAGTCGGGATCAAGACAAATTCCAGAAAACAAAAGAAAGATCGAGTCAGGTAAAGCAAGTAAGATTGAAGTCTATCAGAAGTAGATGAAGATCACAAACGGATTGGTCTAGAATCATGGTTGAATCAAGCTTCACCAGGCAGTTCAAGGCAATTCAAATTTAAATGCACGAGTCAAGCTTATCAAAAGAAGCAATTCAAGTACATCCAAATCAGGCCGAGATCATGGTGGATCCAAATCAAAGATATGGCTGAGATCAATCATACTTTTACCAAGTGATATAGTTTGAAATGTGGCAATTAAAGCATCACCAAATGATCGAGCCACAACAAGATTCATACCATGGGCCGGCCAAATAAGAGAACACGCTTGAGCTTGAGCAAGACCTAACTCACCTACACCATCATGAGGGAAGTGAGCTTACAGAATTCAATTCGTAAGGCCATGATCAAGTCAAGCCAAAATGAGTTGAGTTCATAGCACTATGGGCTAGCCAACATGGTGCAACCGGCCAAGCCAACCATGCACCCGAATTTGATCAAGTCCAAGACCGATCCAAAATCAGAGGTATGGCTAGAATGAATCAGATTTTATCAAGTGGTATGTGGCAATTGAAACAACACCAAACGATCAAGCCAAAGTAGGCCAAGTTCATAGCATTGGCCGGTCAAAATGAGGCATTTTGTGGAACCTAGCCAAGGCCGGGCTCACCTAGAATCCAGCCCACATGGGGCTGGTTCATTCCACCACTAAGGGGACCACCACGTGGACCAAGGAGCTAGACTTAGGAGCTAATCCAACCCGCCCCAAAGAAGGGCCTAGAACCAGCCCCTTGGCCTATAAAAAGGGTCGGGGGGTGAAGCATCTTGCAATACTTTTTATCTTTCATCAATTGGGGGCTAGCTAAGGGAGAGAAGAGCTGGTTTTTGACTGAAAAAAGAGGTGTTGCACAATAAAAAACATGGGCTGCAAGAAGCTTAGGAGAGAGGGAAAGAGAGTGGGGTAGTGTTAGGCTTGAGTGCAAGAGAGTTTGAAGCAAGAAGAAGAAGGGAAGGGTCGGATTCCACTCTTGGAATTCCGGCCGATTGGATGCAAAACCTGTAAGTATTTCATCCTTTGTTTTTAAATCCTTCTTCTACATTGATTCAACTGAAATAGGGTTGTATTAATAGAGCATTGTCTCCCCCCACGTTATAATAGTGATTAGATTTGATGAATTTCAATTATGTTGCTGAATTTTCACTCTTACACACACGCACTCTATATATTTGATTATGCAATTCTACCCCAATATACTCTATAAACACTTTATACTCTCTACTCCCTCTATGCTTAAGCATTTATGAATATTTCCTTTCATTTCCTTCATGATGTAGAGTTGTTGCAATTTCAATTCGTGTGAGTTTGCATCACGTATGTTCTTAAAAATCTGAAACTGAATTTTTGCATCTCTGCATATATTGGTTGCTGTATTTTTCATTCACGATTCTATATTCCAATTGATCCAAAATTTTGTACACATATAAGCCCACTCATAATAAAATTTTCAAGAATTTTAGGGTTATGGAGCTATGTAATTAAAATTATGCAAAATCAGGTTAGTATCTATCAACTGTCTGAACATTCTGTTTTCCTGCAATAGAACTTGGGTTTTCATCCCATAACTCTGTATGTAGGTATCCAAATCTGATGACTTTTAATATATTGGAAAGATGATATCCATATCTTTCCATCAAAATCAAATTCACTAAATTTGAAACTCTGAGCACTGAGATAAAGGCTCATCTTTGAGCCTCTATATTTCTGTGAGAGGACAGTTCCGGGTACCTGAGCAGAGGTAATTCTATGATTTAATTATGTTTCAATACAACTCTGAATTACGATCGGTAAAGTGTTACAGATTTTCCACATCATATGCTAAAACCTGTAAAAATTTGGTGATTTTTGGACGTCTATAAGACATTGGTATTGATTCGGGAAACAAGGCCTGAAAATAGAACATTCTATTTTTCAGGACTTGTTCATTTTAAAGCTTTAAATCAAGTGCACTTGTTTCTTCTTTGAAAAATACCACATCTTCACGTGAATTGGAGTCTTTCACCTATAGCATTGAAGTTTCTAAGCACTTAGGCTGACCCTTGAGCATCAGTTCAAGAAGGCCTAGATCGAAAAGAGCCCGCTTAGCTACAATCGCAAAAAAAGTCAGTTTTTATTAAAACTTTGCTAGTTTTTGCAAACTAGCTGGCACACTCGTGCATCGTGTAGATAAGAAATTATCATTTCAAGTCTCTACATAGGCTTGGAGTGAAAAATTTTGTGTCTACACATACCTACCATACCTGAAACTCGAAGTGGAAAGAGACAAATTCCCTGCATAGAAGAGACGGTAAGAACCAAAAAGACAACAACCGGACAAGGTAACCTACTATTTTAGATCCACATATTAGGCAAGTGGTCTAGGGTGACTGTCAAAAGGAAGGAAAGTCGACATCCAAGAGAAAGGAAAATCGACATTGAAGAAATGAAAGTCAGCGTTCTGGAAAGAAAAGTTGGCATCCAAGAGAAATAAAGGTCGGTGTTCAAGAAAGGAATGTCGGTAAACAAGAGAAAGGAAAGTGGCCTGACTTAGCAAGATGTGAGCAGCTAAGAGCCTTGCCGATTTCAGCTTCATGGGATAAAATCACTTACCTTGCACAACCATGGTGCTCGATTTGGCAAGTCATTAAGGTGGGTTGACCATATAACTTACCATGGGCAGCATTGGTGCCCAATTTGGTAAGCTATCAAGTCATGGGATTGTCGACTTCGTGCATGATCGATTGGAGAAGGCAACTTGCCATCCCAAGCCTTACTGACTTCAACATGGAAGGAACAAAGAACTTACCATCTTAGGTCCAGCCATGAGATAGCCATGAGCTGGATGATTTCATCATAATAGATTTGGTAGCTTACTATAGATGTGAATTTTTATTCCAATGTCTATGTAAAGACTTGAAATTAAATTCGCAAACTACGTCGTGTGCGTGAGCATACCAGCTAGTTTGCTTAAACTACCAAAATTTGTTTTCTGATTTTTGTACCGATTGTGGATAAGTGAATTCTTTACGACGTAGGCCTTCTTGAACCGATGCTCAAGGGTCAGCCTAGATGCTTTGAAAAATCGTTCGAGATCGGATAAGTTTTCAAAACCAGATTACAATTTCCAAAAGTTTGACAAAAATCATGATTTTACTTCTTATCTCAAAAACATTCCAAGTCTTAAAAAAAATAAACTAGTTATATTTTCAAAGACTTATTTCTGATTTTTTTGAATAGCCTCTAAATCTCCAAAAAATCTTAAGATTTTGTAGAAGATAGATTTTGATCTATGATTCAAAAACTATTTTTATTTTTATTTTATCCATTACCCATTTACGTAATTAAATCTGAGAATATACCCTACTCAGATTTTCAGGATAGATCTATATTAAAGAAACAGAGGCTCAGAAAAGCAATTGTATCTTGATGCTCAAATCTTTGATTTCTATGAAATTAATCTTGTTGGAAAGCTATAGATTTTACCTTTCCAATGGAACTATTTTCAATCAAAATGGTTTAATGTATATAAAGATATTAGATTATAACCTAACCTCTATTGTAAAAACTTCTGGTTTTATAGATTCTATTATGATTTCATTAAATCTTATATGATTTTATTCACAATGTTACACGATTCTAAAATTCTTGAAAATTTTATCAATAGTGTATTTATGTGTGTATATTGGGTATACAAAATTTTAGAATATTCAGAGCAAGGGATAATGAAATATAAATCATTTATCAGACATATACAAAGTGTAGAAAATATATTTTCAGATTTTATAAGATTTGTGCATGCATATCGTCTGAATTAAAAATAATCTATAACAAATTAAAATAAATGAAATTATAATTATATCATAAGCATAAAGGGGATTAAGAGGTATATGATATTATATTATATATCAGAGTAGAAAAGATAAAAAATCAATCACATAACAGATAATCTATGAATGTATAGGGAGGGGCAATATTTACATCAATATGGAGGCATGAGCTCCTTAATTACAACCTCATTAATTTTAATGAAAGAGGAGATAATAATTAAAATGTAAGGGAAGAAGGGACCTGTGGCGGAAGGATAGGATGATGGCCGGCGGTTGGTGGTGGCGAACCTTCTTCTCCTTCTTCTTTTTGTCTTCCTCTTTCTTTCTCTCCCTCTCTTTTTCTCTCCCTCTCTTAGACCGTGGGATGCTGAGATTGATGGATGAATGATGCTGTGAGTTGATGCCTTTGCGGCTCCCCTCAAGGGCCCTTTTATAGGCAATAAGTTGCCTCTTGAGGCCACTCATTGTAAATCAGCTTACCCAAGTCATATTGTAAGTTATTGTAAACACCCAAAATTTTTTTTCAAAATAAAATTTTTTTGTCTTTTAAAAATTTTGCTTTTTTTTACACCTTTGGGTTTTTAAATACAAATACATCAAATGAACTCATTTTGGCATTAAAATTTTCTAGCAACCTCAAAAATAATGGTATGTTGCATATCTATTAAAAAAAATTAATTTGGACAAAATTGCATGAAAATGACTATTTTACCCTCATGACCAAATTGGTAGGATTCTGCCTCTTTAAGTGATTGCCTTCAAAAAAGTGATGATTTCAAGCAATTCTCTTTAGATAAACAAATGAAAATAAGAACATTGAGAATCAAACCCAAAAATATTTACAAATTTATAATTAAGAACCTTCGGAGCAAGGGATAATGAAATATAAATAATTTATCAAATGTATGTAGAGTGTAGAAAATATATTTTCAGATTTTACAAGATTCATGCATGCATCGTCCGAATTAAAAACAATGTACAACAACTTAAAATAAATGACCAAAAGGAAAGTTTTAAATACCTAGGGTTAATTTTTTAGAGTGATGGAAGAATTGATGGAGATGTTACGCATAGAATTAATGATGGTTGGTTAAAATGGAGAGGAGCATCAAGTATTCTTTGTGATAAGAAGATACCATTAATAGAGGATGAGTGGTCATGCATGAAAAGACCATATACATAATGAGGTTATTAGAAACAAATTAGGAGTGGCACCAATAGAGGATAAAATGATAGAATATCGTTTAAGATGGTTTGGACATATAGAAAGAAGATCAAAAGAAAAACCTTTAAGAAAGTATGAAAAACTAAATTTGGAAAGTATTAAAAGAGCTAGAGGACGACCACAAAAGTGTTGGAAAGAAACAATAAAGAATGATCTAGCTTATTGTGAGTTAACTGCTAACATGACACACGATAGGGATCTATGAAAACAAAGAATCCATGTAGTCGATCCCGTCTAGTAGGGAAAAAGGCTTAGTTGTTGTTGTTGTTGAAATTATAATTATAAATAAATAGAAGTATATGATCTTATATTATATGTCGGAGTAGAAAAAATCGAAAATCAATCACATAACAGATAATCTATGAATGTAAAGGAAACGGGGCAACATTTACATCAATATGGAGACATGAGCTCCTTAATTACAACTCCATTAATTTTAATGAAAGAGGAGATAATAATTAAAAGGTAAGGGAAGAAGGGACCTATGGTGGAAGGATGGGATGATCTTCGGTAGTTGGTGGCGGCGAGCCTTCTTCTTTTTGTCTTTCTCTTTCTTTCTCTCTCTCTTTGTCTCTTTCTATCTCTCTCTTTCTCTCCTTCTCTCTTTCTCTCTCTCTCTTGGATCGTGGGATGCTGATATCGATGGATGATTGATGCTGTGAGTTAATGCCTTTGCAACCCCCTCAAGGGCCCTTTTATAGGCAATAAGTTGCCCCCTTGAGGCCGCTCCTTGTAAATAAACTTACCCAAGTCATATGGTAAGTTACTGTCAACACCCAATTTTTTTTTTCAAAATAAAAAATTTTCGTCTTTTAAAAATTTTGTTTTTTTGGTAGCTTTGGGTTTTTAAATAAAAATATATCAAATGAACTCATTTTGGAATCAAAATTTTTTAGAAACCTCAAAATGATGGAATGTTGCATCTCTCTTGAAAGAAATTCAATTTGGACACAATTGCATAAAATGACTATTTTACCCTCATGATCAAATTGGCAGGATTCCATCTTTTTAAATGATTGCCTTTAAAGAAAGGATAATTTCAAACAATTATTTTTAAAGAAACAAATGAAAATGAGAATATTGGGAATCAAACCCAAAAATGTTTGCAAATTGATAAATTTATAAAATTTTAAAACCCCTAATATTCAAATTAAAATTAAATTCAAACCAAACCTCAGAAATTTGCCAAGTTGAGAATAGTCTCATTCTGAAACCTAATACCTATAGATATAAAATTTTATTCCAAAGTCTATGTAGAGACTTGAAATAAGTTTTCAATATACTTCGTTTTGAGTGAGCGTACCAGCTAGTTTGCTTAAACTAGTAAAGTTTATTTTCTAACTTCAGGCAGTGATTATGGGGAAGCGAGATCTTTTCGTCTTAGGCTTTCTTAAATTGCTGCTCAAGGGTCAGCTTAGACGCTTTGAGGATTGATTTGAACAAGGTTTCTGCTTCTAAAATTTACTTTTGAATCAATTTAAATCAACCAAAAATGAGCATTTGGCATATGAAAGAAAAACTTTCCAAGTTCTTAAAAAGTTATGTTTTCAAAGCTTGTTATCAGATTTTTCTAATCAACTTTGGAATCTCAAAAATTCACAAAAAATTTATAGTATGCAATCTTGGAGCTATTTTTATTTTATTTTTGTGTGCTATGATTGTATAGAATTAAATCTAAGAAGTATCTCTACGCAAGCGTTTAGAACTGGTCTGTTATAGAAACACATAGGTTTAAAGAAACGTATGTATTTCGGTGTACAGAGCTCCAACTTTTATAAATTTAGTCTTATTGGAAATCTATGGATATCAACTTTCTAATGAGACTATTTCAATAGATTTGGTTCATTGGAAACAAAGTTATGAGATGATTACCCAACCTCTATTACAGGAAACACAGACTTCATATCTAAATTTATCTGATTTTCTCCTATTTTATTTACGTAGTTGCATGACTCTAAAACTCTTGAAAATTTTATTGTATGTGGTACTGTGTGTACGGATTTAGTATACCAAAATTTAGTTTATTTGGAGTAGATACACATAAATGAAAAATAAAACATCAGACGTATAAAGGATGCTGAAAACAGAATTTCTATGTTTAAAGCATACGTAAATGCATTCATCCGAAATTAAAAGACTAATCACAACAAATTTAAAGTGAATGACTGAAAGAAAATGAATTAAAATATGTTTATAGGCAAAATTTTGAAATTTTCAAGGATAAAATTTGGATTGGGTCGAAAAAAGATAAAGACGAATCATCCTTGCCGAAGATTCAGGATGGGAGCGAAGATAAAGGCAAAGATCAAGTCAAGCTGGCATTGAGCAACGACCGAGCTCATGTGGATCAAGACGAAGGACTCATCAAGTAGGAAGAAGACTACTATACTATGGCCAAACCCACCTTGTCCGAGCCCACCTACCTTGACCGGACCCATGAAGAATGACACTTGGCTCGACCGATGGAGGCTCACTTAGCAAAGGAGCAATGAAGAATCACCAACTCAAGTCAATAAATAAAACATCATATTCGTCTTTATCTTTTTTCGAACCAATCCAAATTCTATCCTTGTTTATATTTTTAAAACTTGATTTTGAAACTTAAACCTTTAAATCTCAAAATCTTTATTTTTGACATTTTATGAAACTCGTAGGCCATATTTAAATTATGAATTTTTAAAATAGCCTACGGTTTTTAAAGCATGATTGGGTATGATTTTGCAAAACATTTTGGGGTGTTTACAGATACCCCTCTTTCGCATTATTCCAAATTTATTTGGATAATGGCAAAGAAGAAACACACCCTTTTTTATTTTTCTTCCTAAAATTTAACTTGAGAGTATGGATCTTTCTTCATTTCATAGCATCCGTTTTCTCGGATTTTTGTGAAGGAAGGGGATTTTGTGCCAAAAGGAGACTTAACAAAGCCCTAGTCCTAGGACAATCATGCATACCTTTTGATGGATGGATGTATGCGTGGTGTGTGATGTAAATGGGGTGTAATGTTTTAGAAAGCCTACTCATGAGGTGTATGAGCTTGAGGAGAAGCCGATGAAGGCCGGCTGCCCTAAGTGAGATAATCCCATATTGTTTTTTTGGTGTTTTGGGTTTTTAAAATTCCTTTTCAAATTGGAAGTCCTTTTAATTTCTATCAAAAAGGACTTCCAATTTCTCATATTTTCCCTCACTTGGATTTCAATACCCACTACTTAGCAATGGTTTTGTAGAAAATTTTGGATGACATTTCAAAATTCAATTTCCCACACAACAAAGTCTAATTCTCAAACAAAATAAAATCCAAATAAGTAGGTCCTATTCCTACTTTGGGATTTCATTGATCAAACAAACCTTGGCTTGAATAACGTGGCTAGACCGAATTGCCTTGACTTAGTCTTGATCAAACAAACGTGGCTAGACCGAATTGCCTTGAATCACACTAACCTTGGCCGATTGGACCCATTTGGCTCAAACCAACCTAGCCTACCTTGGAGCCACACCTAGCCATAACCTAGCCCACCTAGGAACTAGGGACTACACCGTGGCTGGGTAGGACTTACTTGGTTAAAAGAGCACCTAGCCGGATCATCAAGGCAAGGGACCGCACCTTGCCTAGCCGAGCTCGCCTTGAAGATTGTGGGTTGCACGTTGACTTAAACAAGCCCACTTTGGCTGGACCGAAATGGGCCACATGGAGGCTGGGTGGACTCACGAAAGAAGGGGCCACAAGGGGCTGGTCCAACATGTGATGAAGAGGGACCACAAGAGTCCATGTGATGGCTTTGGATTGGATCAAAGCAATGGGCCAAGAAGGCCCATCTCCAACCCGCCCCATGGAAGGGTCTAGCACGACCCTCCATTGGCCTATAAATAGAGGCCAAGGGAGGATGTTTCCAGCATCTTGCACATAGAGAGAGGCTTCCCAAGGCTGGAGTGAAGAGAGAGAGAGAGTCTAGGATAGGTAGGAGTTTCTGCAATTAGAGAGAGAGAGAAAAAGAGAGAAGAGAGAAAAGAGAGGAAGAAGAGAAGGTTGCTCCAAGAGAAGAAGGGGACGATCCTTCTTATATCTGGTTGTTCTTGGAGGCTGTTAAGTAAGTATTTATCTTCTTTTGTAAATCTTGATTTTCCTCTTAATATTCAATTTAAGAAAGGGATTGTAATAATGGAGCTTCGTCTCTCCCCATATTGTAATAGCAAGTAGATATGCTGCCAATTTCGTTTCCTACTTATGCACTCTACTTGTTGACTTTCTTGATTCTACCTCTTTATATTCTATAAACTCCTATAACTCCTGACCCCCTCTATGCTTAAGCTAATACATATATTTTACTTTCATTTTCCTTCAACAATTTATTTTAAGTTTGCTATGATTATGCCATTTAATTTTGGAAGCATGCATCACGTATGTTGTAAACCCAGAAAATTTGTTTTTAGTCAGTATATGTCTGATGTTTTATTTTTCATTTCCTCATTTCTGCTCTAATTGACCTGAAACTTGGAACACTTCATCTAAACACAAAGCCCACATAAGATAAATTTTTAAGAATTTTGGGGCCGTTCAACCATGTAATTAAAAGTATGTAAGATCGAGAAAATCCAAAATCAATTCTGTCAAAACTGTATTTCCTAAAATAGAGCCTGAGTAATTATCCTATAACTTTTCTGTAGAAGTCCAATTTTAGTGAAACTGGTCCATTGGAAAGCTAACATCCATATCTTTCAAACAAGACCAAATTCACACAAATATGATCTCTGTGTACAGAGATATAAACCTTTCTTTGAGTCTCTGTGTTTCTATAACAAAATAGTTTCGAGTGTTTGAGCAAAGATACTTCCCCGATTTAATTCTAAATAATTAGAGCACCTAAAAATAAAAAAAATAGTTTTAGAAGTTCTACATTTGTGCCTGATCACTGTAAAATTTTCATGATTTTTGGATACTCGAAAGTCATTGAAAGAAAGGTTTGAAAACAAAACTAATATATGTTTTTTAGAACTTGGCAAAATTTGTCTTCCAAACACCTAGTGCACGAATTTGATCAAGTCTCTCGGATTTTTCTTAAAGTGGATTTAAAATCACACATGCACAAATGAATCCTCAAAGCACCTAGGCGGACCCTTGAGCATCAGTTTAAGAAGGCCTAAGATAAAAAGATCTTGCTTAGCCACCATTGCCTACAAAGTCAGATTTACAAACTTTGCTAGTTTTGGAAATTAGCAGGCACGCTTGCACATAAATGAAGTAAGTTGAAAAGTTTATTTCAAGTCTCTACATAAGCTTTGGGATAAAATTTTCACATCTACATCCCTCCCAAAATCACATATCGAGTTGAAATTTTTCGAATAAAAGCTCTATCTTTAGAGGAAGCAAATTCGGGAAATCATTCATTTTCTAAAAAGTTTTTAATGTCTTTAGATCAAGGTTTTTCATTTGGATTTTGGTCATTTTGGCAAATCTCTAAATCATGGGTAGATGGAATGGGTAAATGGAGGATCTCTAGGGATCGAGTACCCATGGTAGGGTCAATCCTTAGAGATGACCCTAAAGAAGAGAGGGCATCGACTATGGTGTTTTCCTCTCTACCTATGTGAGTGAGTGTGCATGATTTGAAAGAATCGACCAACTGGGTGGCCCATTCGTGGTATGGAATGAGTTTTTCATTTTTGACTTACCAAATTTTTGAAACTTTATTTATAACAAGCATAGAATCTCCAAAGACTTCAATACATGATGCCCCTAGATTTTTCAAAACCGTTAGGCCTCATGAGTGCTTCATATTCAGCCATATTATTTGAACATGAAAAATATAGTCGAAATGCTATTGGGATCTCTCCTTTCTCGGGGGATATAAGAATGATTCCCATGCCTGCCCCTTGTTGAATCTTTGCCCCATCAAAGTATATTTTTCATACTTGATCTTCATTACAACAATTTGATAAAACATGGTTTTGAAATTTGTTTGCAAAGATGCCTTCATCGGGCATTTCATCAAGTATGGGATATGTATCTTCAAGGGGTAACTCAGCTACATGATCGGCTAGGGCTTGTCCCTTAATGGAGCTTTGGTGATAGAATTTTAGATCATACTCCATTAAGAGGAGCTGCCATTTACCTAGCCTATCCGTTAGGATAGGTAACGGATAGGTTTTTCAAAGAGGTGCTTAATTGGGTCAAGTTTAGGCCCTCCAATCAAATTTAACCCCTTTTCTCAAAAATGTATTGAAAGGTTCGCATCTTGTTGCTAAGTTAGAGAAGAATCTCCTAATTGCTTGGAGTTGACCTTGGAGGCTTCAAATTTCGGTCAAGTTGGAGGGTGGAGGCATATCTATGATGGCTCGACACTTAGAGGGGTCGACCTTTTGGTAAGTGGTCTCAACTTCCTTCTTAGATTTATCGTTCTATTTTCGTGATTCCCATCATTCCAATCGATGAGGTTGTTATTGGTTGAGTCCTTCAGATCACATGGTAGCCCAGGACTTGTGCGTGGTGATACGAGTTTAAGAAAAGTAGTTACAGCTTCACTCTCTTGTTTATCCTTGCAAGTCACAAATACATCTCGGATGCGGGCATCTCTCTTCTAAAGCATCGTTCAGTGCTTGCCTCTCAACTAATAACAGTGGAACTTGCTGCTCCACTTTCATATTTAAGCCTTAATAAAACTCCAGTATATCAAGGTATAGAGGATAGTTTGCCTTCTCTTCGATACCACTGTAGACACACAAAAAATTTCACTCCGGGTTCTTAGGCCTGAAGTGAACCTCTTTCATGTCTAAGTCGCTTTTAAAGGGCATGCTAGCTAGTTTACTCAAACTAGCGAAGTAAGTTTTGAAATATTTGACTTAGGGGAAAACTGTGGACAAGTGGGCTCTTTTCGTCGCAAACCTTCTTGAACCAATGCTCAAGAGGTAGTTTGTACGCTTTAGAAATCTCAATTTTAAACAAGCATTGCCTTTTTGAAAAGGTATGAAAGTATTTGATCGATTTGTTTGTCTAATTGCAGATTTTATTTACGTGGGGTTTGCATGTATCTATGTCTTTTAGTTTTATCTACTTAGGCGTGAGGTGTATGCATCAAGTGCCTAAGTCTTGGCGTGTTTGCACAGGTTGTTCGGGGTTTTGTTTGATGTAAGTATGCGCACTATCTCGAGTATAGCGGATATGCAATGCAACTCACACAATTGAACCTTAAAACCCGAAATTGAAAGACATAGCTGAAGGGAAATTGCGGAAGGGAAATATAGCTATATCTTAAGAGTGGAAAGGCTCAATGTGTGCGTGTGTGTTGTGTATAAATTGAAAGACAACTCACACGACTTAAATGTAAAGCCACCCGACTTAAATGTAAAGTGCGGAAATGGGAAATACGTATATATATATGGGCCCGAAGGTCACCAACATGTGCGTGTGTGTTGTGTGTAAATGTAAAGACAACTCACACGACTTGGAATGTAAAACCCAACCGAAAGGGAAATACAACTATATATATATGAGCCGTTAGGCATCAACGTGTGCGTGTGTGTTGTGTATATATTGAAATGCAACTCACACGACTGAAATTAACAACCCGAAATTGAAAGATGTACACAACTGAACCAGGAAAACTCATGCAGCTGAAAATATATAGATATGGCTATATCTTAAGGGTTGCCGGGGCCAAAATGTGCGTGAAGGTGCTTGAGCAAGAGCTCGGATGTCTTTGGGTGCGAGTGTGGAATTTTAAATGACAACTCACATGACTTAAAGTAACAACCCAGCTGAATGGAAATACATATATATGATAAGAGCGAAAGCTCAATGCACGCGTGGGTGTAATGTGTAAATTTAAAGACAACTCACGCAGCTCTTACTAGAGTCTTTGGAGTAAGAGCGAAGGCTCAATCGTGTACGTGGGTGCTTGGTGTACGAGATTAAGAGCTAAAGCTCAAGTGCACTTGTGTGCATCGTGTAAGATATAAGAGCTAATGCTCAAGTGCACGTATGTGTCTCGTGTGCCAAGCAACAATATTACATTCTGGGGAGAGACAACGCTCCGTTAATACAACCCCGTATCTGAATTGAATTAAGTATAAAGCAAGTTAGCGTAAGAGACCTAGTTTAGACACTTACAAATAGCTGGTCCGTCTTCACTTGCTCGTATTTGGGCTTGTGATTCACTTCGGGCAACCAAGGACGTACTCCCCTTGAAGCTTGAGGCGTGAAGTGGCTGGTCGGAGGTTGAGCTTAGTGGGTTTGGGGCTTGAAAGGTTTAGTTTCACTTTATAAAGTCTAAGTCTTTCGAAAACCTTTCTTAAAGATTCTATGTGTGTGCATCAGGCTTTTTATTTTACCAAAAGATCATCCACATATACTTCTAAGAGCTCATGGATTTGATCATGGAAAATAGTAGTCATGGCTCTTTAATATGTGGCACCAACATTTTTCAAAGCAAAAGGCATAACCGTGTAGCAGTATGTACCCCAAGGTGTAGTAAAAGCAATTTTTGCTTAATCTTTTGGCGCTAGTTTGATTTGGTTATAACTCGAGTAGCCATCCATGAAAGAAAACATTTAATGATTTGCAATGCTATCCACTATCAAATCAATGTTTGGAAGTGGAAAATTATCTTTTGGAGTGGTTTTGTTGAAATTTCTAAAATCGATTCAAATACGAATTTTTCCATTGGATTTTTGAACTACATCAATATTTAAAAGTCATTCAGAATAAGCAATGGGTTTTACAAATCCAGCTTTTAAAAGATCTTCTAAACCCTCTTTTACTTGAGAGTGAACATTGGGATGAATTTTTCTAAGGTTTTGTTTCACGAATTTTGCATTTGGTTCTAAGGGTAAATGATGTTCTACAATCCTAGGGTTTAAACCCAGCATGTCTTCGTAGGTCCATACAAATACATCTACATAAGATTTCAAAAATGCAATGAATGATCTTTCATGCTTATGCAAAAAAGTACTTATTTTGATATACTTTGGGTTAGACTCACTCCCTAAATTGATTTCTAGAAAATCCCCTCCTACGAAATTTGATGGTTTTTCTAGGTAAAAGATTCTATAAAACTCGGAAAGCTTGGAGGCTTGATCTTCCTCATGGATGAGGAGATCTTCCTCTTTGCCTTGATCACTCTCAAGTGCATTGATTTCTAGGGAAGTATCATGCAAGAGAGAGGGATTATACCCAAGAGAACTATTTACAATGACATGAGACTATTTTGGTTTGAGTATGTACATGGGCTTTCTAAAAGCCGAATGGTTTTGCAAATCAAGATTTTTGGGTTTTCATATTTTTCAATTTTTTTCACCTTTTTTTAAAGACAAGGATGAATGTAAAAGACTTTCTTTGTGCGATTTTCAGATTTTTCATTTTTTTTGGCTTTTTCCACATAAATGCTAGGGGGATGAACACAAAAGACTTTCTTTTTGGAATTTTCAAAATTTTCAAATGTTTTTGGATTTGAGAGTTTTTTAGATTTTTTTTATTTTTTCAAATATATACTTTTTTTGGATTTTCTAGTAAGGGGTCTTCAAACCTACAAAGAAAACAACATGAATTAAACTCTAAACAGGAGGTCTAAGTTATAGGTTTCGGTTTTAGTTGGCTCTATGGCACCCTTGACCCAATTAGTCTTAGGTGGTGGCTCAAGGGGTATGGATAGGGTGTATCCCAATCCATGTCAACCCAGGTTAGGTAAGGGTGGGATGGGCTCTAACCTACCTTGGATCTTGGCTTTTAGACCTTTGTAGGGTGCATATCCCATGTTCAACATCATATTCCAAGGTTTTTTGAGTTTTGAAAATTTTTCATAAAGATGATGGCCTTGGAATAATGTGTCATCAACATCATGGTTATACACCCGATTTTGCTTGGGTTTTCCTAGGAGTTTAAAGGTTTGGGTGAGGGAAGGCTTTGGTTTCCCTAGGAATGGGTGGCTTTGGATGCTTGGGGGTTCGTAGGAGATGAGCAATTTTATGGGATTTGGGCTCTCCTAGGGTGTACACGATTTTGGGTGAGTTGGCGTCTCCATGGCCCTTTCACTTAATGAGTCACTTGATATTCAAGAGAAGGTTTGTACTCCCTTGAGCTTTGGGTTGTCTTCTCCAAGGATCACTACTACTTGGTTATCCCATAAAAACTTGAGACACTTATAGAAGGTTGAAGGGACGACTTGAAGGGAATGTATCCAAGGTCTCCCTAACAACAAGTTGTAATAGGGTTTATGTATAAGACATGAAACAACCCCGTATGTGGGATATTTTCTACCTCCATGGCTAACTCGATGGATCCTAAGAGGTGGAATGAGTTGCCATCGTATGCTGTGATAACGATGAGACTTAGTTCCAACCTAGAGATGGGTACTCTTATTTAGAAGTCCACATGAAGAGGAAGAATGTTTACACCTCCTCCCCCATCAACCAAACATTTGTTTAGAGTGTGGTGATTCAATACCACCTCTATATGTAAAGCTTGATTGTGTGTTGTATTTGGTCTCTCTAATTCATCCTCGTTGAACATGATTGGGTTCTTGAAAAAGATGGAGGAGACCAAGAAGGATAGGGATTCGGGAGTTATGAAAGTGTTAACTTTGGCTTTTTCTATGTTTCCCTCTAAGACTTGTCTATATTTAGGTGAGGTTTGTATCAACTCTAAAATAAACATGTTTATAGGAAGTTTTAAAAGATGAAGTTCTGAATCTTAACACAACACTTTTACCCTTATCCATGTCATGAGATGCATTAGGGATGCATACTTTCGAAGGGTCAGGTAAAACGACCACTTCTTTGCTAGCGTGTTTAACTAAATATGGGGGTTAATAGATCATTCCGGATCTAGTCATGTCTCCTACACTCTCCCTAAGGCTCGATCCTAGCTTGACTCTATTTTGATGCTTTGGAGCACATCAAATTTCTATAAAGGCTCTAGCTGGGGGCGGGACTGTAAGCGCTCCCCGGATCATTACTTGCTTGTCTTTTTTTATTACGAGTGAGAGTGGTGTGTCACAAGTAGTGTGAACCGTATGCAATGCATGCTCAATCCTACAAGTTTGAAGTGGAAGAAGGCATACCTCTTTTCCTTTCCTGCTTGTGCTTACATGATTGGGAAAGGGCTCTTTGAGTATAGCTTTGGAGGGCTCCAGGGATCCGATTCTTCCGAGACATGGAGTCTACTTTGCTCTATCAAATCCTTAATTTTGTTTTAGAGAGAAAAATATTTATTTGTATCATGGCCTTTGAGCCTATGATACTTGCAAAAATCGTTGAGAAATTTTCCCTTAGGGGGTGCCCCTTCGGTAATGGCTGGGAGACTTATGAGGCCCTGTGTCAACAAGATGTCTAGGACTTCCGTGAGTGGTTGTCCTAGGTGAGTGAATTGCCTTTTCTCAAACTTTTTTTGGTCTTTTCTAAATGATTTTTGTTCGAATGGTTTGGAGGGTCTGTTCGAGCTTGGCTCTACTCGAATGTTTACCACTTCTTGGGTTTTCACTCTTCCTTCCGGTGCAGGTGGCCCGTATGCCCCAGGTTTTTCAAATTTGAGTTTTTGAAAACTCTTCCCTTTCCATAGATCTTCATATACCCTCTTTTTTAAATTTGCTTCAAAGAGTGAAGCATTTTTTATCAACTTTTGAAAAGTTGAGATCTCATAGAGGGAGAGGAGTAATTTTAAATATGTTTTAAAATTTTCCAAGATGAACATTACTGCACACCCTTTAGAAATGGGCTCCCTAACTTGGCCCAAAAATGACCTCCATCTAACGATGAATACGTGTGCATCCTCGTTAGGTACTTGCTTTGTGTCTCTCAAGGTATTTAGAGTGGGGGTGACTTCCACATTGTGGGAAAACCCTTGCATGAAATAATTCGCTAAATCTTCAAAATTGGCGAATTGGCTCAAGTCATAAGAAGCCAACCATTTTGATGCATTCCCCTTGAGGGAATGGGGGAACCAGTATACCCATTTTGAACAGTCCATTTTCTTTTTACAGGCTCTTCGAGAAAAGAGTTGGAGATGGGATCTAGGATCTCCATTTCTGTCGTACTAATGAAAGCTCGGTATCTCATTATCATTATCGGTTTGATAATCGGAAGGTAGAAAATCCGATAGTGAGTATGTCCTTTTCTCCTTAGCTTGACCCTTTAATAACTATGGTAGGGCCTTTCTATCTTTAATAATAAATGATTATGGCTCTGGTTCCTCCTCAAACCTAGAGGGTCACTTTGATTTTTCTCGCATGAGTGGGTCTTCTATGAGCCCTCGCTTGTTTTTCATAGGTGGAACAAGATTCAACCGCATCGGCTTCTTGACTCAATGCGACGATTTTTTTCTCTATGCCTTTGAGTTCCCTTTTTAGAGAAACAAGCGAATCCTACCAGTTTTTGAAATACCTTTTGAAATTCTTTTTGAAACCTCACTTGTAGAGCACGAGGCTCGGTTTGAGAGCTCACATGATCCTTTCGAACTTAACATTATTTTGAAGAAAAGGATCGACCTGTACACAAAAGATGGATTAAACACAAGATTTTCGAAAAGGTGAATTTAGAGAAATCGACACCAAGCTAATCAATCCTCAAAGACCTAGGTCCCACTGAGCATGCGAATTCTGTAGATATGAAAATTTTACTCCAAAGTCTATGTAGAGACTTTAAAAAAGTTTTGAATCTATTTTGTTTTGCATGAGCGTGCCAGTTACTTTGCTTAAACTCACAAAGTTGTATTTTCTGACTTTGGGTAGTAATTGTGGGGAAGCAATCTTTTTGTCTTAGGCTTTCTTAAACTGACACTCAAGGGTCAACCTAGACACTTTGAGGATTGATTTGAAAAATGTGTGTATTTCTAAAATTCACTTTTAAATCATCTTGAATCAACCAAAACGTGCACTTGATCTAAGGAAGGAAAACTTTCCAAGTTCTGAAAAACAGAAACTGGTTCTATTTTTAGAGCTTGTTTTCATATTTTTTTAAATAGTTTTGGATCTTCAAAATTTATAAAAATTTTATAATATGCAAACAAGCATGTAAAGATCCTTGATCTATTTTTATTTTACTTTTGTGTGTTGTGATTGTACAAAATTAAATCTAAGAATGGTCTCTACTTAGGCATTCAGAACTAATCTGTTATAGAAATAGAGAGATTTAAAAAAACGTCTTTATTTCGGTGCACAGAGCTTTGATTTTTATGAATTTAGTCTTTTTGGAAAGCTATGGATGTCAGCTTTCCAATGAGATTCGTTTAAATAGATTTGGTTTACTGTAGACAAACTTATGGGATGATTACCCAACCTCTGTTGCAAGAAACACAAACTGGATAGACTTAGATTTAAATTTATCCGATATTCCCCTATTTTATTTATATGTCTGCATGGCCCTAAAATTCTTGAAATTTATCATATATGGGCTTGCGTGTGAGGACTCGGTGTACCAAATTTGAGTCCAATTGGAGCAGAGAGACAAAAATGAAAAATACAACATCAGACATATAGAGGTTGTTGAAAACATAATTTGTGTTTAAAGCATATGTGAATGCATTTGTCTGAAATTAAAAGACTAATCACAACAAATTTAAAGTAAATGACTAATGAAAAATGAATTGAAATATGTTTATAGCTTAAACATAGAAGAGATTATAAGATATAAGAGGATATATCATATAGAGAGGTCGGAGAAACTTGAAATCAAACATATAGAATGCGTGAATATAAAGGAATGAAATGGATAACATTACTACTCTATTACATCATGGGGAGATATTAAAGCTCCATTAATACAACCCCTTTGAATTGAATGAGAATAAGGAGAGATTGAAATAAGTAAATGAGAAGAGTAAAACCTTGCAATCGGGCCTTAGTGTGTGCCAGATATGGGGAAGGTAGGAAGGGATCAACTCCTTCCTTCCTTCTCTCCTTCTTCTTCCTCTCTCTCTCTCTCTCTCTCTCTCTCTCTCTCTCTCTATTTATCTTTCTTTTCCTCTCTTCCTCTCTCTCTTGCTACAACTCTCCCTCTCTCTCTTAGGCTCTCTACACTCATCCTTCAATGCTGGAAATCAGCCCCCAAGATCCCTTTTATAGGCCTCAAGGGGGGAAGGCGTAGAGCCTTCCACGATTTGGATTGGCCAGGTCTTTGGGGCCTAAGCCTTAATCCAATCTTGGCTGGACCAAACTTCTTCACGTGGGCCTCTTTGTGGTCCCCTTTGGTCAATGCTAGCATAGCCCCATATGGCTAAGTCACCCAAGTGGCTTGGTCTAGCCTTGGTGCGGTCAAATGGCTTGATCTAGCATGATGCGGTCAAGTGCTTTGGTCTAGCCGGCTAGATGTAGGTGGATGTAGATGTGACTCGGCTAAGTTCAACTTGGGGCAACCTTATGCCATTTTTGATGGAGTCTTGATTTGGTTCATGGTATGGGCAGCTTTGGGTGCAACCCTTGACTTGAGTTGATGATTCTTCATTGCTCCTTCTTTAAGTGAGCCTCCATCAATCGAGCCAAGTGTCCTTCATGGGTCCAATCCAGCTAGGTGGGCTCGGCCAAGGTGGGTTTGGCCATAGTAGTCTTGCTTCCTACTTGATGGGTACTTCGTCTTGGTCCACATGAGCTCAGTCCTTGCTCGATGTGAGCTTGACTTGATCCTTGCCTAGATCTTCTCTCCCATCCTGAATTTTCGACAGGGATGATTCATCTTTATGTTCTTTTGAACCAATCCAAATTCTATCCTTGTTTATATTTTTAAAACTTGATTTTGAAACTGAAAACTTTAAATCTCAAAATCTTTGTTTTTGACATTTTATGAAACTCGTAGGCATATTTAAATTCTGAATTTTTAAAATAGCCTACTATTTTTAAAGCATGATTGAGTATGATTTTGCCAAACATTTTGCGGTGTTTACAATACCCAAGGGTTAAAGTGGTTCGATACCCTACACCCGTTAAAGTGATTAAAGTGGTTTGATACCCTACAATAATGAAAATGGCTAAATGGTCAAGGTGGTTATAAACTGACTCACATAGCAAAAGTAGGTCACCCTTTCAAACAAAATCTAAGAATGAAACTCAGTGCTTTCGCAAAATAATATTTGAAGATTTTATTAAATTTGATGTTTTCAAATATAAAATGTTTTTTTTTATATAAAGTGTTTAAAACCTACCTTATATAAAACTTGAATCAGAAGGAGGCAAATTCCCCAGAAAGAGGAGATGGCATGAACCAAAAAGGTAATGACTAAGCACCTGCCAATTTCAACATTGTTGGGGAAGGTAACTTATCATTTTTAGTTTCAGCTATTAGAAAGGAAAGTCGACATTCAAAAAAGGAAAGTCGAGCTTGAAGAAGGAAAGTTTGTGTCCAAAAAGGAAGATAGACGTCAAAAAAGGAAAGTCGATGTTTAAGAAAGGAAAGTCAATGTTCAAGAAAGGAAAGTCAATGTTGAACAAGAAAAGTCAGTGTTTAGGAAGGAAATCTACGTTCAAGAAGGAAAGTTGGCACCCAGAACGGAACGTTAGCGTCTAGGAAGGAAAGTCAGCATTATCCATGCAAAAGGAAAGTGATGCTCGATTTGGAAAGTTATAATGCTCAATTTGGCAAGTAGTAATGTTAATTTGGTAAGCCACTAAGAGGAAACTTACTAGTTTTAGAGTTCACCATCAAGGGATTAAGCAACTTACCTTATCAAGCTTCATCAAATAAGCAACTGCACTTACCATATCAGACGGAACAGGTTTTGGCAAGAAGGGTCAACACTTTACTTACCTTATCCAATGGAGCAGTTTTTGGCAAGAATGACCAACATTCACTTGCCAAATGAAGCCATCTTCAATAAGGCAACTTGCCTTATAAAAATATGTAGCAAAGAGGCAGCCCTTTGCCTATAAAAGGGGCCTTAAGGGGACTGCAAATCATCAATCCAAGTTAAATCATCCCATCCACAAACCATCAAGCATCCCACGATCCAGTAAGAGGGAGAGAAAGAGTGGGAGGGAGAGAGGAAGAAGAAGGTGCGTCGCTACTAACCACTGGTCGTCCTCCAATCCTTTCGCCACAAGTCTATTCTTCCTTCATTGTTTTATAATTATCTCCTTTTTTCATTAAATTTTATGGGGCTGTAATTAAGGAGCTCATGTCTCCATGATGATGTATTAATCAAGGTTCATATTATAAACATGAAAATTTCTACTCCCAGTTTAGCAAACTCGAAGTGAACCTTTTCGTGCCTACGCTTGCCCGAGCGTGTCAGCTAGCTTACACAAACTAGCAAAGGTTTTTAAACATTTTTCTGACTTTTTGGTGATTGTAGGGAAGCAGACTCTTTTTGCTTTAAACCTTCTTCAACCGATGCTCAAGGGTCGGTTTAAACACTTAGGAACTTCGATTTTCAAACAAGTTTTTACTTCAAATTAACTGAACGATCAGTGTTTTTGAAAGAATTCGATTCGTGCACTTTTGCCAATTTTATTACGGGGGTTGGACGGCCCTAAGTTTCTTGTAAGTTTTATTTGTTTAGGCTTGATGTGTGTGTGGAATGTGTGGCCTAATTTCAGCGTGATTTCAACAAGTGTTTGAGTGATTTGCCGCAATGAGCAAATGCAGAGATGCTATAAATTCTGTTTTAGGTTTTTGAGAACGATGATGCGAACTGACCCTAATGGAAATTGCACCCACTCTACTTTCACGAAAGTAAACTCATGCGAATTTAAGTGCTTTCACTCTACTTTCACGAAAGTAAACTCACGCGAATTGAAGTGCTTTCACTCTACTTTCACGAAAGTAAACTCATGCAAATTGAAGTGCTTTCACTCTACTTTCATGAAAGTAAACTCACACGAATTTAAGTGCTTTCACTCTACTTTCATGAAAGTAAACTCACTTCAATTTTTCTTTTACTATAGAATAAATTTTAATTGAGATGAAAACAGAAGCACTAATCTTAAAATCTGAAAACCTGTTTTTCTACACTCTGCACATGTTCGGTAAATGATTTTTCTTTTACTATCCCCTCATCCAAATATTTCAAAATTTTGCACATCTAATATACACATATAGACACACTTCTAATAGAATTTTTTGAGAATTGTAGGCTTGTGAAACATCACAAATAAAAGAAGAGAAGGTTTATTAAAATCAAAACAAATTCTGAAAAACCAGAAGTTCTTTTATACAGTAAACCAATTTGATTGAAAATAGTCTCATTGGAAAGCTAAAATCCATATCTTTCCAATAAGATAAATTTTATAGAAATCAGAGGTTTGAGCATAAAAATACAATAATTTTTCTAAACCTCTAATTTTCTAACACAAGTTTGTCCTGAGAATCAGTGTAGGGCATATTTTTGAATTTAATTACATAAATATACAATAAATGAAATAATAAAAAATTCTAAATCTTACATCAAAATCTATTTTCTCTAAAATTTTCAAAATTTTTGACGATTCAGAGTTGTTCCAAAAAAATAAAAAACAAGCCTTTGAAAATAGAACCAGTTTATGTTTTTCAATACTTGAGATATTTTAAAGTTAAGAACCAAAATCACGATTTTGTCAAACCTTTGAAATTGGAATTTTGTTTTTCAAAACATACCGGATCTCGAATGATTTTCAAAGTGTTTGGGCTAACCCTTGAGCATCGGTTCAAGAAGGCATATGTTGAAAAGAGCTCACTTGTTTACAATTGTTACAAAAAGTTAGAAAATCAATCTTTGCTAGTTTGAGTGAACTAGCTGGTATGCTCGCACACACGATGTTGTTCGAGAATTTAATTTCAAATCTTCACATAGGTTTCGAAAAAAAAAATCATGTCTACAGATTTGGCATGCTCAGTGGGACGTGAAAGTTTATATCTCTAAGCGCACAAGTGGAGTGGGGCATGGAAGTCATTTCACACAAATCACTCAAAATTTTCCAAAATCAGTTGCTCCTATGGGTTCCATTCCCATGAGCATCATTTCACATGCAAACAAGAATGAGTGTTGCACACACATAGGATTGGAGGATGAAATCCAATACCTCAAAAAGCTACGAGAGATCGAAGCTAGGTATGAGCTACAGCACCCTCAGGATGCCTGTAAGGAAGCTTGCTCTCACCATGGAAAGGTAGAAAAGCTTGAAAAAGGTATATCTGAAACTCATTTCTCTAAAAACTCTGTACTCAATCCACCTCTTTGTGCCCACAACCCCACCAAATGTGACTGATAGATACTTCATATTCAAATCACACTCATGCACCCACAATCCCACTAAATGTGCTCGAGGATGTGGATTTTTAAGGTGCGCCAAATGTCTCTCACCAACAAAAAGAATTTCAAAATAAAATAAAATAAAATAAAATTCAAAATGTAGTAGACATGGTTATCCCTACGACATGCATCGACATCCTAGGTACACCTAACCCTATCCTGTATAAACAAATCTCTTTGATCTTAGCCTTGTATCATAAACCCATGCCCATGGCCATCACATCCCCCAACATCCATAAACCCATGAGGGGACCGACTTTGGTTTCTCTTGGGATCCTTTTTGCTCCTTGGTACAAGGGATCAAACATGCTCTCTCTTAGAATCTATATAAACTCAAACCGTCCACCCCTAGGGGCACATTGGGTTGCACTTAAGATCCATCTCCCCATTACCAAGATCATTCACCTCTTAGGAGAACCAGAATCAACCCACACCAAACCCTCTAGAGTCACATGTATCCTAGAGGAACCTAAATCTCACCCTTTCAAGGTTGTCAATCTCCTAGGGGCACTCAAATTACCCAAGTCTTCCAATCCTAGGGTCATATACATCCTAGGTGTAGATGTGAAATTTTCACTCCAAGCCTATGTAGAGACTTGAAGCATTCAATTCAAAAACATTGCAAGTTGAACTCGAAACCATGGTGAAGACGTGGAATCAAATCAAGAAGCAATTGAGCTAAAGTTGATAAAGTCGGACCATTCAAAGAGTCAAGTACCAAGCATGACAAAATTTATTGAAAGAGCCTAACCCAGCCACTACAAAATATTTGATATCACATTGTAAGATCAAGTCAATACATGGAACCGGCAGCACCAAGGGTCAAAACGGTTGCACCAAGGATCAAAATGGCTGCAATTCGACTGCACTAAGGACCAACCCACATGGGGCAGGTCCAAGTAACCAAGGAGGGACCACTTGCCTTGGATCAAGTGGACCAAATCAAGCCAAGAATGTTGGTCCAACCCGCCCCATGGAAGGAGATAGAAACCAGACCCCCAAGGGAGGGGTGGGTGGGTTGGCATATCTTGTATCTTTGAGAGTGAGGCTTCTATCTTGGGTGAGTGATTAGTCTAGGGGGAAGAAATCCTAGCAAGAGGTTCATGAGCTTCAAGGCTTGGGTGAAGAAGAGGGTAGCTAGGTGAGTGCCAAAGGAGTTTGGGGAAGAAAAAGGAGTTTAAGTGGTCGGATTCACTCTTCAATCCCCGACCTATTTTGCAAAATCGTGTATGTACATTCTCAATTCAATTTCAATTCTCTCTTCCTTCCTCTAATTCAATTAAATTGGGGTTACATTAATGGAGCTCAACCTCCCCCACATTATAATAGTGCTTAGATTTAATGCCATTACATTACATTTGCTGAATTTTTACTATTGCACACACGCACTCTATGTGTTTGCTTATGTGCTTCTACCCCATTATAATCTATAATCACTCTATATTCTCTACCCCCTCTATACTTATGCTTATAAGGATAATTTTCCTTCATTTTAATTCAGCAATTTAATTAGGGAATGTAGAGTTGTTGCATTTTAAATTCGGGTGAGTTTGCATCATTATATTCCTAAAAACCGAAAATTGAATTTCTAGCATCTCTACATCAGTTGATTGTTGCAATTTTAATTTAAGAATGCTTGCTCCTTTTGTCTGAAACTTTGCCCACTTGTTCTACACAAACAAGCCCACATTAAATAAAATGTTCAAGAATTTTAGGGTCGTCCAACCACATAAGTAAAATTGGGCAAAATCGAATAGAAACCAGTCCACTGTCTGTACAATCAGTTTCCCTGCAATAGAGCATGGGTTTGTATCCCATAACTCTGTCTGCAGGAGTCCAAATCAGTTGATTTTTGATGCATTGGAAAGCTAACATCGAACAACATCAAAATCACTAAATTTTGAGCTCAAGTAACCGAGATATAGGCTCATCTTTAAGCCTATATATTTCTATGATAAGACAGTTCCAAGCACCCTAGTGAGTTTGCTTCACTGATTTAATTTTGATTCAAAATATCTCCGATTTTAAATTTGTAAAGTGCTACAGATCCTTCACACAATAGACTTTGCCTGATTAAATCTTTGTGATTTTGGGAGGTATGTAAGGTATTCAGATCTATTTGGGAAACAAGCCTTGAAAAGAGAACATTCTCTTTTCTATGACTTGTTCAATTCAAGTTCTTCAATCAAAGTGCACATTCAAGTTCTTTCAAAAACACCACATATTTACATGAATTTGAGTTCATATTTATTTCAAAATTAAAGTTCCTAAGTGCTTAGACCGACCTTTGAGTATCGGTTCAAGAAGGTCTAAAGTGAAAAGAGTTTCCTTGCCTACAATTACCTAAGAAGTCATATCTTTCAAAACTTTGCTAGTTTTGCAAACTAGCTGGCACGCTCGCATAAGCAAGTATAAACACCCCAAAATCCCATGATTTTACAAAAACATACACCTAGTTTGAAAATCCATCCAAGAGGCCAAATCTGAGATTTTTGAAAACCTAAGAGCTTCCGAAAGCTTGTAAATTCTGTTTTGAAACCCCATATCCAATATGGATTTCTTAAACTCGGGACAAGTCCCATTTTGCCAAAAAGCCAAAGATGAACAGGTGAAGCATAGAAGACAGCACTGATTAAGAAGTAGCCCAAAATGGCCAAATCAAAAGCAGCCTCAGAAACAGGTATAGAAGCCCAAAAGCAGCACCCTGACCTCATAAAAGTTAGGGTCAAAAGGCGAAAGGAAGGCCCAGGCCCGATGCAAAAATTCAATCCTTACACATCCAAAAGTCAAATCAAGTACATCCACCCAAGCAGCATAAACCTGAGTCAGAAATAGCGAAATTGAGCAGAAACAGAGTCTAGAATGGCGAGATGGAGTTCGGACGACAAAACTGGGGAAAACCCAGCATAAGGCGGAGCGTTGATGAAGCCAAAACCCGCACAAAACGTCTGCCTCAAAAAACCAAGAAGGACTATCTAGAGAAAAATTGGATTAGATCTAGACCATATATATCCAGATCTATATCCAAATAGTGTTTGGATTGGATCGGATCTGGACCAAAATATCCACATCTGTATCCATATAAATGTTTGGATTTGGGTCGGATATGGATCCAAAATATCCGAGATCCAGACCCAAATAGTGTTTAGATTAGATCTGAATTACAAGACCCAAATCTAAAACCCATATCTAAGACCCACCCCATTTGCCTATAAATAGGAGTAAGGGGGTCCCCAAAAATCACACGTGAATTTGCTTGGGGAGGAGAGAGAGTGAGTGATAAACTTAGCCATGTGGGCTCAAGGGTGAGTATGGGTTCAAGCCATTGTGGGCTAAGTGGGCTGCAACCAAGGTGGGCTCGATCAAGGGAGGTTGCAACCGCGCATAGGAGTGGGCTCAACCAAGAAGGACCGGCTCCAAGAGGTAGGTCCCCTAATCCTAGCCTAATCACCTAACCCACCTCACTAAACCTCACCCTAACTGAACCTAATCTAATATAACCGACTCAAACTATCCCTAGGCTAAACTCCCAAACCTTCAAGATCCGGCCAGCCGTGAGCCCTACGCGCATCACCCAGCAACCCAACGCGTCCCTGCGGCTTCCATGCGCCCTGCATCTCAGCGTGCCCCGCCTGCGTCTAGATGCCCTGCGTGCCCAACACCCCGCAGCGACTGCCTTGCTGCCCCACTCTTTTGGCCGTGACCACCCTTAGGCCCACTTAGGACCAACCCCCCCTTTGGTCGTGACCTTCCCTAGGACCGACCTTAGGCAAATCACCCTTGTTGTCGGGACCTCCTATCCAACCTAGGTCCCTCCGACTTCTAAACCCGTGACTCTTCAAAGCCCACTCAAACTCTCTTAAACTCGCCTAGGGAGACCCCTCTTGGCTGCCCAAGGTGGACACAAGCCCGAGGTAGACGCAAGCCCAAACGTGAGCAAGGAGAAGAAAGCCCGAATCACTTGTAAGTGTTTAAAATTCGGTATTTACATTACTCCTTTCATATTCAATTTAATTCGGATACGGGGTTGTAGTAACGGAGCGTTGTCTCCCCCCGGGATGTAATATGGATGTTTGACACACGAGACACATACGTGCACTTGAGCCTTAGCTCTTATCTCTTACACGAGACACACATGTGCACTTGAGCCTTAGCTCTTATCTCGTACACCAAGAACCCACGTACATAATTGAGCCTTCGCTCTTACTCCAAAGACTCTAGTAAGAGCCATATAAGCTGTAATTTCATTCGAGTTGTTACTTTCATGTCGCATGAGTTTGTCGTTTAAAATTCCACACTCGCACCCAAGGAACACCCGAGCACTTGCTCAAGTACTCACGTACCTTTTGGTCGTGGCAACCCTTAAGATATAGTCCTATCTATATACTTTCAGCTGCGTGAGTTTTCCCGGTTCCGCTATATATGTCTTTACATTTCGGGTTGTTAAATTTCAGTCGTGTGAGTTGTCTTTACATTTATACACAACACACACGCACACATTTAGCCTTTCTGCTCTTATATCTATATCTCCCCGTTCCGCAAGTTAAATTTCAAGTCATGTGTGTGAGTTGTCTTTCCATTTACACACAACACACACACACGTTGACGACCTTTGGGCTCATATATATACGTATTTCCCATTCCGCACTTTACATTTAATTCGGGTGGCTTTTAAATTCAAGTTGTGTCAGTTGTCTTTACAATTATACACAAACACACACGCACACATTGAGCCTTTCTGCTCTTATATCTATATCTCCCTTCAGCTATGTCTTTCAATTTCGGGTTTTACATTCAAGTTGTGTGAGTTGCATAGCATATCTGCCAAACTCGAGATATTGCACATACTTGCATTCAAAGAATCCCCGAATACCCCATGCAAACACGCCAATCTTAGGCCACTTGATGCACACACATCCCGCCTAAGTAGACAAAACCGAAAGACTTAGATACGTGCAACCCTACGTAAATAAAATCTGCAAATAGGCATACCATCACTCAAATACTTTCGTGTTCTTTTCAAAAGTCCATGCTTGTCTAAAATCAATATTTTCTAAGCGTTTAAATCGACCCTTGAGCACCGGTTCAAGAAGGTTTACAACGAAAAGATCCCACTTGTCCATAGTCGCCCCATAAGTCAGATATTTCAAAAAATACTTTACTAGTTTCAGTAAACTAGCTGGCATGCCCTAAAGCGACTTAGACATAAAAAAGGTTCACTTCAGGCGTAAGAACCCAGAGTGAAAATTTTTGCGTGTCTACACCAAGTAGATAGGAAAGTTTCACTTCGAGTTTCTACATAAACTTTGAAGTAAAAATTTTTGACGCCCATATCTTCCTCTATGCGAGGTAGCCCTACTGTAAACACCCACAAATCTCCATGTTTTCAAAACTCCTGAAATTCAAAAAGTTAGTTCGAGGTCAAATTAAGAAAAGAAGGAAGGCCCATGCCCGTTCGGAGGAAAGCGAGACAGAAGATCAAAATTGGCATCAGTGTCAAAATCAAATTCAACTCCAAAAAGCAAAAAGAAGCCAAGACCCTGATGAAGCCAACAGAAAACAAAGACTAGCCTTTCAAAATGAAAAACAGAATCCGTTGGAAAATCTAAGATCGACCTCATAAAAAACAAGCTCAAGACGGGGCCAAATGGATCAAATCAAGCCTCAAATGAAAAGTTCGAAAGTAGAAATTGGCCGGTTAAAGGGGCTGAGAAAAATCCAGTCTAAAATCGGGTTAACGAGGAACCGGAGCTCGCTCAAAAATCGTCCGTTTCATGCATCAAAGAAGGACTCAAAAGAAAAATTTTGGATTAGATCCGGACCAAAAGATCCAAATCCAAACCCCATAAGAAGATAACAAAAAATTGGATTGGATGTAGACCAAAAGATACAGTCCAAACCCAAAGTGAGGTCCCACTAAGAATTGGATCGGATCTGGATCTGGGTTGGATCCAGACCTGATCCAAAAGATCCACCCTTAGCCTATAAATAGGGTCAAGAGGGTTCACTTTTGAGGGGTTGGAGTTTGGGAAAGGAGGAGAGAGAAGGAGTGGAGGGCTTCACGTGAAGAGCTTGGAGCCGCACCAAGGAAGGGGAGGCGCTGCATAAGGGGGCGCGCGCTGCACCAGGGGCGCTCCACCCATGTAAGCATGAAAAATTCTACGCTCCTGGTTTACTAGACCAGAAACGAGCCTTTTCGCGTTTACGTCGCTTTTAGGGCGTGACAGCTAGCTTACTCAAACTAGCAAAGTAGTTTTTGAAATATCTGACTTTTTTAAGGCAATTATGGGTAAGCGGGATCTTTTCGTCGCAAATCTTCTTCAACCGATGCTCAAGGGTCAGTTTGTACACTTTAGAAACTTCGTTTTAAAACAAGTTAACTTCAAAATTTACTTTAAATGAATAAGTGTTTAAAATCTTTTTGAAATCATGCATTTTGGCAAGTTTTACTTTACGAGGGTTAGGTGACCCGAAGTCTTTGAGTTTTATTCACTTAGGCATGATGTGTGTGCATCAAGTGGCCTAAGATTGGCGTGTTTGCATGATGTATTCGGGGTTTATTTGATACAAGTATGCACACTATCTTGAGTATGGCGGATATGCAATGCAACTCACACAACTGAACCTTAAAACCCAAAATTGAAAGACATAGCTGAAGGGAAAACCCAAATTGAATGCAACTCACACGACTTGAATGTAAATTGCAGAAATTTAAATATATCTATATCTTAAAAGTGGAAAGGCTCAATGTGTGCGTATGTGTTGTGTATAAATTGAAAGATAACTCACACGACTGAACCTTAAAACGCAACTGAAAGGGAGATATAGATATAAGAGGGGAAAGGCACAATGTGTGTGTGTGAGTCGTGTATAAATGTAAAGACAACCCACACGTCTGAAATTAACAACCCGAAATATAAAGCGTACACAGCTGAACCGGGAAAATTCACGCAGCTGAAAGTATATAGATATGATTATATCTTAGTGGTTGCCAAGGCCAAAAGGTATGTGAGTGCTTGAGCAAGTGCTCGGGTGTCTTTGGGTGTGAGTGTGGAATATTAAATGACAACTCACACGACTTTAAAGTAACAACCTGAATGAAATTACAGTGTATATGGCTCTTACTAGAGTCTTTGGAATAAGAGCGAAGGCTCAATTGTGTACGTGGGTGCTTGGTGTACGAGATAAGAGCTAAGGCTCAAGTGCACATATGTGTCCCGTGTGTTAAGCGCCAATATTACATCATGGGGGGAGACAACGCTCTGTCAATACAACCCCGTATCAAAATTTAATTAAGTATCAAATGTAAAGGACTTACAACTTACCTAGCCCACTATGTGGGGTGTCTAGGACGCGTACGCCTTGCTTGTGGAGCTCGGGTCACGTAAGAGTGGAACTGGAGAGCTTGTAAGCTTGGGAGCACTTGGAGACTTGGGAGCAGCCAAGTATATCTGAACTTAGGGGCCTTGTAGGGGTTGGCTTTAGATAAGATATGACTCGAGCCAAGGGTGGCTCGAGTGGGTTTGGTTTTGGGGGTTCGGCCAACACTTGGTGGCCGGGTCTATGAAAATGGTTCAGCCAAAGGAGGTGGTTGGTTTGGTTTGTGTGACTCGAGCCAAGGGTGGCTCGAGTGGGTTTAGTTTTTTAGGGCACTTGGGGCTGGTCCTAGCTAGGCTCGCCTAGGTTAGGGTGAGTGTCTTAGGTGCTAGCTAACTAAGGTAAGTCACGGCCAGGTTAGGGTGTCTTGGGCGCGGGCTGGCTAGGGCCAGTCACAACTTAGGGCTTGGTTGGTTGTATGAGACACGGTTCAACCAAGGAGGTGGCTGTGTAGATGGTACACGACCTGCACCAGCAGGCCGTGGGCTTGTGGCTGAAGGGAGGAAATGGCCTGCCTTGTGGCAGGCCGGGGTTTGTTAGGTTGAAAAGTATGACACGGCCTGCACTAGCAGGCCGTGGGTTTTGGCTTGGAAAAAGGGCCACGGCCAGCACCTGGCCATGTGGTATTCAAGGGTAGATGGCCTGCCATTCGGCAGGTCTGGTTTTTGGGTAGAGGGAGAGAAGCACGACCAGCTTTGGCTGTGTGTTTTTAGGTAGGTGGCCTGCTGAGTGGCAGGCCTGGTTTTGGTGAAGAAAAGGAACACGGCCTGCACCAGCAGGCCGTGGGTTTTAGGGATGGCTCGGCCAAAGTAGGCCGAGCTTGGGGTGGTTTAGATGGAGTTCGACCAAGGTAGGTCAAACTTGGTTTGTCTAGGGTAGAGCTCGGCCAACACCTAGCCGAGCTTAGGTAATGGTTTTAGGTGGAGCTCGGCCAAGGTAGGCCGAGCCTAGTTTGTTTAGGGTAGAGCTCGGCCAACACTTGGCCGAGCTGGGTGGTTTTAATGGAGGATGGGTGTGTTTAGGGTGGCTTAGGTTGGGTGGTTTAGAGGGGTTAGGAAATAGAGTGGTTTTACGGTTAGGTTTAGGAACTAACCTTGGTTTTGCAGCCAAGCTCCAAGCACCTCCACGCAGCCAAGCTCCCTCCGTTTGCAGCTCCACCCTCCTTGAAGATGCCACTCTTTGATTGGTGCAGCCTGGGCCACAATGGCCCAATCCCACACTCACAACGCAACAAGCCCAAGGCCACTATGGCCCAATCTCTCTCCTACTTTATGGAAGCCCTCCCCAAGTGGATTTCACGTCAACTCTTGGGGACCCCCTCACTCCTATTTATAGGCAAATGAGGTGGGTCTTGGATATGGGTCTTAGGTTTGGATCGTGGAATCCATGTCCGATCCAAACACTATTTAGATCTGGATCTGAATCTTGGATCTCGAATATTTTGAGATCCATATCCGATCCAAATCCAACATTTTTAAGTATATGGATCTGGATATTTTGGTCCAGATTCGATCCAATCCAAACACTATTTAGATCTAATCCAAATCCAAACACTATTTGGATCGACCCAAATCTCAATATTATTTAGATATGGATCTGGATATTTAGGGTCCAGATCCAATCCAAATTTTCTCTGGATTGTCCTTCTTGGCTTTTTGAGGCGAACATTTTGTGTGGGCACTAGCTTCATCAGCGCTCCATCTGGTGCTGGGTTTTCCCCAACTTTGTCGTTCGAGCTCTATCTCGCCATTTTGTACTCCAATTCTGCTCAATTTTGCCATTTGTGGCTCAGGTTTATGTTGCTTGGGTGGGTGATCGTGGCTTCACCTTTGATGCTCCGGGCTTGAAGTATGCTCCTGGCCTGGGCTCTCCTTTCGCCTTTTGATCGGGCTTTCTATCGGGCTGTGCCGTCTCCTAGACTTCGAACCTGCTTTTTGGGGTTGCTTCCGATCAGGGTTCACCTGTTCGTCTTGGCTTTTTGGCAAAAATGGGATTTGGCTCATATGTGGAAAAATTGATTTGAACAGGGTTTAAACCAAAATTTCAGTCTTTTACAGCCCCCGAGGTTTCGAAAACTTCAAAATCTGGTTTTGAACTGAATTTTCAAACGAGGTGTTTGTTTTCGAAATTTGTTTTATTTTGGGGTGTTTACAACTCGCACCAGAGGCATTGCACCTGCACCAGGAGGGGCACTGCACCTGCACCAGGGGGGCGCTGCACACCATGGGGGGCCATTGCACCAAGGACCCGACCACACCAAAGACCAAAGAAAATGAGAAAAACTTGTAAGTTTCTTTAAACTTCAATTTTTAACCGCTTTCTCCATTCAATTCAATTCGAAATAGGGTTGTATTAACGGAGCGAAGTCTTCGCCTCAATTGTAATATTTGGGCATGAACACGACCACACCCACTTACACTTGAGCCTTTCCGCTCTTATCCGGTGGATGAACACGATCACACACACGCGCACTTCAGCCTTTCCGCTCTTTACACGCACATGCACTTGAGCCTTTCCGCTCTCTGCCCCAATATACAATTATAGAAATTCTATACTTCCAACCCCATCTTTTCTTAAGCAAGTATACATACTTCAATTCGGGTAAATTTACTTTGTGAAAGTCGTGTGAGTTGCACTTACATTTGGGTAAATTTACTTTGTGAAAGTCGTATGAGTTGCACTTACTTAAGGGTGGATTTACTTTCAAGTCGTGTGTACATTCGGGTGGATTTACTTTCAAGTTGTGTGAGTTGCAATTTAAATTCCACACGAGAACACCCACGAACACTCGAGCCTTTCCGCTCTTTACACTCACACACATTAAGCCTTTCCGCTCTTAGGATAAAACCTATATATATATATATATATATATATATTTCAAGTCGTGTGAGTTTACTTTGTAAAAGTAGAGTCGCATTTCAATTTGTGTGAGTTTACTTTGTGAAAGTAGAGTTGCACTTAAATTTGTGTGAGTTTACTTTTGAGAAAGTAGAGTTGCACTTTAATTTGTGTGAGTTTACTTTTGTGAAAGTAGAGTTGCACTTCAATTTGTGTGGGTTTACTTAAAGTCGAGTGAGTTGCAATTTCAATTTGGGTGAGTTCGCATCATCGCTATTTAAAAACCCAAAAAGGATTTCAGCATCCCTGCATTCGCTCGCTTCCAAAAAGCCTTCGAAACAAATCGCTCAAACCATGCTGAAATTAGGCCACACATTCCACACACAACAAGCCTAAATAGATAAAACTCACAAAGACCTAGGGTCGTCCAGCATTCGTAATAAAAATTGCAAAGAAGGCACGCATCGAATTCATCAAACACTTATCATTCGAAGTTAATATTTGTTTGGCAATCGAAGTTTCTAAGCGCTTAAACTGACCCTTAAGCATCGGTTCAAGAAGATTTAAAGCGAGAAGATCTCACTTCCCTACAATCGCCAAACTTAGAAAATCATTTCAAAAACCTTCGATAGTTTGAGTAAGCTAGCTGGCACGCTCGCAAAAAGGTGTAAGCACGAAAAGGTTCACTTCAAGTTCCATAAATTGGGAGTGAAAATTTTTATGTTTACAGATTTGGCATGCCCGGTGGGACTCGGGTCTTAAGTGAACTTCAAATCAAACAAGTTATACTTCAAATCTTTCAAAAAAAGTGTTTTCCAAAAATTGTGCATCCAAAAATTTGCAAAGAAATGGATGAAAAACCAAGAAAACCCTCGTAGAGTAAACCAAAGTAGGTTTTCAAATCTTCTAAAACCCAAGAAGAGTTGACTACTATCCAGGAAATTTTTAGAAAGATGGATGCTTTAAGTCTTGAGCTTAAAGCACATCGATCACATAGCAGCTTCTCTCGGGTACATAGAGATCATGAGAAGAAAACTGATCCTAAACTCGACGAAGGGTATGAGGTTAAAGATGAAACCCAAAAGTGGGACAAGTCATCCATTCCCAAGACTCCAAGCTCTCAAACCTCTAAAGAAAAACCAAAAAAATATTTTCCTATTTCAAAAACTCAAAAAAATCTGGAAATTTTTCAAAAAGACAAAAAAATTGAAAAGCAAAACTTTGAAATTCTGAAAACAAAAGAAATCCCTGATTCAGGGCACACACACAAGGTGGGACACGAAATCCACACCCCACAAAAGGACGAGAGTCACACAAAAGCAAGATTCAAAAAGGAATGCATCGAAAAGCCACGGGAGCTCAAAATAGATTCACCCGGGTACATGGCCTGCTCTCACCACGAAAAGGTAGGCAAGCCAGAAAGAGGTATGTCTAAAATCCATCCTTGTCTAAACTCTCTTCTCGAAATAGGGTCATCAGATGTATTGGATCACACTCATGCACACACAAACCCACAAAATGTACCCGAAATAGAGGATTTTCAAGGTGCACCAAATGTCCCGCACCACAAAAAGAATTTCAAAAATAAAAAGTTCAAAATATGGTAGACATGGAGACCCCTAAGGCATGCATCGACATCTTAGGAACTCATAACCCTACCATAAAAGAACCCACTTCTTCAAGCCTAGTCTTGTACCCTGAACTCAAGCCTATGACCTTGAACCAAAAAAATTCATCCCTAGGGGCACCACGAGTTGCATCTAGGGAGCAGGTCAAAACTCTAAAGGGACCGAGCATGGCTTTCCTTGAAAAACATAGCTCCCAACCCAGGGTCGTGTGGAAGCCCAAGTCTTCCACCACCCCAAAATACAAACTCCCACTATCCAAAATAAAGCAGGGATATACCCATATAGATGATTCCATGTTCCAGGGGCATGAACTTTACAAAATATTTTCGAAAAACAAAAGGCCTTGGAATATGATCGGTCTCGAGTCTTGGTTCCATGTTGGCCCAAATATTGATCGAACAAACTTGGATTCGATCGGTCTTAATCTTCCACCTGGAGTTAGATAAGTTGTTGAATTTGATCTTCATATGCTTGCATTTGATCAAGCTTTATCCAAGCTCGATCCAACTTTGGATTTGGACTTGAGCTTGATCCCATATCTTGATCTTATCTTGATGCTTCAACCTTATCTTCTTTTTGGGAATCGATCTGGATCCAAGCTTGGGTTGGGTCTCACTTGTTTATCTGCTTCGAAACTCATGGGCTGTTAAATTTAAAAACCTTTATTTTGAAATATTTCCCAAAAGGCTTAAACTTTAAAATTTGGGGTTTTTGAATTTAAAGGTTCATATAGGCTTTAAATTGGTTTTTGAAATTTAGGAGTTTTTGAAAACACTTTAAAAATTTTGGGTGTTTATAGGGCATCCACGTGGTTGAGGATGCGATACCTTTCGTAGGATGGGGTGATCCTCTTCGGTGAGTTGTGATCCTCTCTACTATTGAGAAAAATATTTCTAAACAACTTGACTTCGAACCTACTTATGAGACGATAATAACATAATTTATGAGAATCTTCGTAAATGCTTGGGTGTTATTGGAGACGGAAATTATGAGTACAGAGTCATTAGTGCACTTGGAGGACAAATAGAAAAGTAGTGGCATGAAGCTAATAGAGAATGCTTGAAGGAAGTGGCAAATAGGTGTCACATATATGTATAGGTTTTTGTAGATGATAGTTGTGTTCATGTTGTTATTTAATATATTACATACATGAGAGGGGTCATGCTCTAGTCAGTATTGGATGAAAATACTAGATATGAGTAGTTATCTCTACTCGGTGGAAAATACCATTGATATTGTTTTCTACGATAGGATGAATGATATTTTGCTACTAGTGTTAGATAGTCAACAATCTACTATAAGGGATATGTGGTATATATGTTATCATCATTCTGCACAATATTTTCTAGTGGTGAGCATAATATCTTTATATTATATTACATTATTGTAATAGTTTGTAGATTAATATAGATATTAATTAATTATTTTATTTATATTTTTTTGTAGATGCACATGGTTGATGGCTCACTGATGCCTCCTATCATCCCATTATACCAGTGTTACCAAGATGAAAGTATTGAAAGTTGGTTAGCTACGATTCAAGAACATATCAACTTATATCTACAATTGAGAGAAACAATAAACGATGTTGTACGTGATATTGAAGATGATGACTAAGTGTCAACTAGTATCCATTTGTATATATCAATGCCAACTATTGTTCATTTTAATGGATAACATGTATTATGTTGATTGATAAAGAACAACATTTCACTACAATTATGTATGTAGCAAAAAACATAATTATCTTTCGTTATAATCAAGTATGACATATATAATATTTTAAATTTAAAAATAGCATCTAAATATAGCCTAAACAATCAAGTATGATACATACAATGTTTCAATTCCACTAATCTTTATCAACAAGTATCAATCGATAGACTCTTTTGTGGCATTGCTCATATATTTCTAAGAGGTCTAGTAATAATGGATCATCAGCCAATGATTATGGCACAAGCTTTGAATGTACTGAACTTGTTGTTAGTGTGTCACTTATCACACTCATACACTGGTGTAAGAGATTAAAGTTAGTTTCAAAAAACTAAAAATAAAAAACCTCTAAAAGAATTACAATCATTCGCTTACAAGTACATAAAACGATGTATTGCCTAACTAGAGTTGGTTGAGTAGGCCATAGCTAAGTGCTATAATTTCATAGAGTAAATCAAAGCATTCTTTGGATGTACCACTCCATGTATAATCACACTCATATGGATACAATAGCAAGACTCCAAATTACTTAAGCTCAAAATAATGTGAATGTTGACTTCCCATGTCACATCATGTGACTCATAACATGTGTGGCTTCACAGGCCTCTTTCCAATAGAATGTCTTATCACTACTATCGGGATGTTATGCGTTGGTCAAACTGACGAACAATATGATCTAGTATGGATTCACAATATCTATGCATAGAATACATTCGTGATATCTTGATAACTTGTATACATTAAAATCTAGGTGTTCTGTATAACTATATGAGTGTCAATCAATTTACATTATAAAAAATAGCACGTAAGGATACTAACATCCAAATATATAACATTCAAAATATCTTATATGGACTTATCAAGTCCAATTGCTTCTGATATTGAGTTAGCCAATCAACAGAAGATTGCCTGTGACATATACTACCCATCCATCTGACTATTCTAGTCGCATAACGACTTTGAAAGGTAGGAAATACTTATAAATTCATGCTTGAAAATAAAACATATAGCTTGTTAATTTTTGGACAAACACAGTTTAACGAATGCAATCAATAATAATAATATATTTTACCGAAGTAAAGAAGTATGTTCACTAAGTTGTTGTGCTTCTATCTCATATGCCCTTCTTAGTTATCTGTATAAGTATACTAATATTGTTGTTTCCTATGGATAACTATCAATCCTTGTATAATCATGCGTAAGCAGATTCACAAGTGTTTATGCCCCCTATCTCTAGATTTATCCTAATATAAGGTATTCTAATTGATACAACAAATAATAACATAAGATTTTATTTTCATTACTCATTCTCATCCTTGCAAAATTAATTTGGAGCACTTCAAACTTATTAGTTCCATACTTAATCTCACATATAACTTCATCGATTATTATTCCCAACATATCACCTAGAATTCTTTCTTGTTTCTAACCATCATCTCCTTTGTTAAGGCAACTAGTTCCTCCATCGGAAGAGCAAATAACTCGTGGATATCGTGAAGTATGATAATTATCTCACCTCATGACATATGGAAGATATTTGTTTCTAGTTATCAACACTTGATAAAATCAGGTAGCAATAAATGATCTATCACCTCGTATAGTAAGTTTGTCTATCCAATTAGCCCACTATGTTTTGCAAGCTCAACCTAATTTTTGGGCCTCACATCCATGATCAACCCACCATGGTCTCCAAGATCAACATAATTTCCAGGTCTCGTATCCTTGCTCTTCACTGGTTAGTCTCTACCTACAATGTAATGTGTATGAGTGGTTATCTCTTTTCGTATTGCATGTAAATATTCATTTATATAATATATTAGAATGTATAATATTGATATCAGTATATGTATGTAGAGTATTTATAAATCTTATATGCAATGTAACCTTCAAAGCTCGAGAGTAATCTCAACATATGAAGATATCCCTCATCCTCACTATTTGTAATATCGATCTTAGTATATGAGAATTATGTATCCTCCTGTAATGTGAAGGGTCAACTTCTTCTCCTTATTGTCGTCTATAGGACGTTCTCTATACGACACTGTGTTGTGTCTCTTAAATGAAACAATGACTTTATGTCCTCATACTCGTGTCTTATAAGCCATATCTGCATATTAATTTTTTTTATTTATGAGGTTGCACTCAAAGTGGGCGACGTGCTCGTGGTGCATCTCCCAACTGTGCGACACCAAAAAAATTAGATTTTTCGGTGCTCAAAAGCATCAAAATATGTTAAAAATAAATGAAACTCTTGTAGAACAACATAAAATTAACAACATACCTCAATAAACCGATGAAGCTACTTCGAACCTTCTCAAGAAATCGTAAAACTCTTCTTTTTCTCCTTTTATTTTGGTTATTTTAAAATTGATCGTTTTGACAAATTTCAATCCATTTTTATAGAAATCATTGTATATCTCCTCCTACGTAACTAAAATGAATCCGGAAGTGAAGAATAGTTGGAGGAACGACCAAAAATAGGAGTTGCAAGTGGATTCACGTAGAAGGAGAGGGTCTCATTTTTTGGTGAAAGGGAATTTTCGTAACTAGAAAAATATCTAGGGGTATTTCAAAAAAGCGGGAAACATGGGATGCATGTAGTAAAAGGAGTGTACCTTTTTGGAAAGATCAAGTTTGGGTTCTATAGATTGGTTTTGCAATCAAGTACACTCTTATGTACCCCCAATTACAAACTCACGAGCTTCCTGCCAGGTGAGCTCTTTAAGTGTGTGCATAGTTGACGTGATGACCTTTAGAACTCTACCATTTGACTGTAGGTTTAGGTTTAGGATGACTTGGATTTGGATTGGAATTGAAATCAGGATCTGATCAACACACCAACTTAAAAGGAGAAACAATAACTTTAGAAGAGATTTTCGGAGAAAGGTGGTTGAAAACCAAGGAAAAATCGATAAGAGGAAAAAAAATCAATGAGAAAAAACCAGTTAGAGGAAAGAGAACATAAAGCAGTAGTAATGAGCTTTTTTGAAAAAGAAAATTATAAGTTTAGTAAAGAGGGTGTATGAACCTCACGGTCATCTTTGTTCTCCGAAAGCACCCTTGTTCTTTTCTCCTGATACCCTTTCCTTCGAGTCGCTGCTTTCTGGAAAGATGGGCGAACAAGTTCGCCTCCCCCTGGGTTCTCCCGCTCCGAGTTTCGAGGTTTTCCATTTTGGTTCTGTTTCGAGTTTTCGATCTTTTCCCGATTTTGTAGCTGGATCGATTCGCAACTTGACGGGGCCTCTGCGTTTTCCTGTTATTTTTTCCCGAAATTTCAGCTACCTGAGCCACTGACGGGGAAAGTGTGGAAATTGGAGGATTTCGACTCTCATCCTGCACTGCTGGTACGTTTTCTTGGAAATTTTATGCCTTGAGCGAGTTAGGTATTTATATGGGTTCTCGCGGAAGAGTTAAGTTATTTTCCTAATTTGTTTTTGTTGAACTGGGCTTCGGCTTGTCGTTGTGATCAATTTCAATGTGGAATCACCGGGACTTGTTGACATAATACTTTCTTCTGAAGAGTTTTAATAGGTCATATGAAATTGCTTGCTTGATAAGTCATATATTGTTCTGTTGAGGAATTTTATCTCCGAGTCGTTCTTTCTGGAGATATTCTAACGCTAATCCTTGCATTCAAGTTTCAATTAGAAGCCGTTTCCATGGAATTCCTTGTATCCGTACAAGGAAGAAATGATGGGATTACGCGCACTTGGTTTCCGATTCGACCAGTCCAATCGATTAAAACAGGTTCTTTTGGGAGAGTTTGAAATTGTCAAATGGTTATCTCGGTGACTTTTCAATTGACAAAAACTCTGAACTTCGATAATGCCACCGCTTTCGTCTAGTTTCAAGAGCATCCGGGGAGGCTGATGGAGAGCCTAAACCAGGAGGTTACGGACCAGGAAGTAGCAGATGCCATCCTTTCTATGGGGGGACTGAAGGCGCCGGGCGAAGACCCTGCCGTCTTTTATCACAACGCCTGGAAGATTCTCGGACCAGATCTTTGTCGATTCATAAAAGGTGTGTTTCAGAGGGAGAATGGCTACCCAGCCACTACTAGAATTTGACTACTTATAGTAGCTTGGGATAGGGAGATGGGCGAGAATAGCTCCTCCACATCCCAGCAGCCCTATGCAGTGCACAACACTAAGTAATCCAACCCGCATTACTAACTAACGGTGGATAAGATCTGAGAGGTACTAAATCAAGTAAAAAATGATTGAAGATGTGTGGGAGGAGAGACAAGGAATTAAATTTTCATTTTTCCCTACCAGGAGTCTAGGTATCAGCCGCCCCACGTATGCCACCCCACCCCTAAAGCTAAGCAGCCCACAGAACACTACCCACCCACTGAAGTTCAATTCAAACTTCAAAGTCACTATTGCCGACTTAAGGTGTCGTAGTTAGATGCTACAGAGATACAATGGAATATCCCTATATTGTGCTTGAGTGATGTTTCATGTCACAAGCATCAAACTGAAGTCCATTGGAACATCCGTAATTCACGGTTGTAGTTGAATCTCATGTCATAGATATTAATAACCAATTTGTCTAGAGATGCAAATCGTTTCGAATTCGGGTTGGATATAGCTGCACTGGATAGAGAATTATACAACTGGATTTGGGCATTGCATTAAAACCAGACTGGAGTCCATCAGGTACTTGGGGCAAAATGATAGAAACCTGTATCCTAACTGTTTGTTTTATTGAATCCTATCGGCAATGTTCGATTTAGATCTAAAAATGATAGCATCTGACTTGTTGGCATGCCCATGTTTCCTCAGTAAATTGAAACCATTGTTATGAATATTGGGATGCTGTATCAGCATACCGCAATGGGTATGTTGTGTTGTATCATGTTCCATATTTTATGAAGGCTCCCAATGGAGAGTGAGTAGTGGTTCTTGTTGAAGAATATGATGTTTAGTGTTTTTTAGTATTTTTATGTTTTAGGTATTATTGTAATAGTCCTTATTATTAAGGGCATTTTAATCATTTTATATTTAATAATCCACTATAAAAGAACTGGATAACTTGTATCAGGTTAAAGATTAATATTCAAAGAGAGAAAGAGAGGGGGTGGCTTCTATTGGAGGGCTGGCCCCCTTCCTTCGATCTTCAAATTTTCACTTATTTTTATGTTTGATTACATGGTGCGCTTCCCTGTAAATTTCAACATGGTATCAGAGCTTTACAATGGATGGGAGTATAGGATAGCAACTGCCGCGTGCTATCCAGATCGGGTTACAAGGGTGCAATCCTAAATTGACAAAGATGGGTCTCTTTGTTTCTTTTGCTACTGTTGTCGCAAAAAGCTAAAACTGCAGCAACATCAAGGAGAAGCTCGATCTTGATCTATCACAAGCATGACTGGTGGCTCAGGTGTATATGGAAGAGAGGGACTTATGTTTAGAAACACAAGGATTATAAAGAAGGGAACAATGACTCTCTTGCCGTGTTTGATGTGGAAAGGATGTTGAATGCATCTGTCATCTCTTCGCAGATGTCATAAATAATGAACAAAATAAAAAATGGAGGAGATATCTGGAGTCTTGTTCGCAGGAAGAGAGAGAAACATAATGTGTTCCTAGAGGCCAGGAAGATAGAGAAGGAAGCATTAGAAGTTGCTATCCTCGATAGAGAAGCTAAAATTTATGATATGGTTTGGCTCTGAGTATCTCTCGACAAATCATGGCAGACGGAGAAACAAGAGATGGAGAATACCATCTCTTCCCAAGAAGCGAAAATCTCTTTTTCTAAAAGAGGCAATTTCACTTTTTTGAATATCAAATACTAAAATAGGGGAATGGCATATCTGAAGGTGATTTCCAAAAAGTTGACTTCCTTATTTTATGGGAAAGAAAACTAGAAAAAGGTTGTGGTGAAAAACCAAAAAAAGGGAAAAGTAAAGAGAACTTTCCTAATTTTGTGGAAAAGATGACCAGAAAAGGTATCAAAAGGGAAGGAAATCAAGATAAGGATTATCTAGAAAAGAAGGGATTATCTCCACAATTTTGTGAAAGAAAACTGTTGTCCATCATCATAAAGAAACATGGTGCAGTTTGTGTTGGCCGTTTAGGCTAGTTTGAATTTCAAAATCTAGGTATCAAGGAAAGTTCCCTTGATCCTTGCCAAAATGAGAATAGCATACAACATGTTAGTCTATTGGTTGCAGAGAAAGGAATGTGGTTGGTTGCCCAATGGGTCCATTCATTCCAAATTTTGTGTAATGTGCTGAAAAAGGAAGGTGCATGGATATATTGATTGTAATCATGTTTTGGTCTCAATATAATTGTTATTAATGCATTGATCGATATGTTTGCGAAGAGTGGCAGGATAAATGTTTCTCTCCGAGTGTTCAAGAGATTGAGGGAGATAAGGGATGTAATCCTAATGTCATTAGTTATAATATGTTGATTAATGGGTCTGCGAGGCTTGGAGAATAGATGAAGCAGTCGACCTCTTTCACAGATTGATACGAGTGTTTTAATGTATGAGATTATTCACTCAAATGTATGAGGTCCGACACATGTTTTATCTAAAGGAGGGATCTCTTGTTATGTCATTTTTATAGATGATTTCACTAGATATACATGGGGTATATCTTTTAAAGGCCAAGTTTGACATTTTTCAAAATTTTGTGATATTTCACAATCTTGTAAAAATAAATTTGATTCCGAAATTAAGATTTTTAGATCCGACTCTGGAGGAGAGTTTATATCCAAAGAATTTAAAAACCATCTTCACAAATTTGGGATTATGCATCAAACTTCTTGCACTAAAACTTCTCAACAAAATGACATTTTGGAACGTAAACATCATCATATTTAGAAACCAGAAGAACGTTGTTATTGTCTAGTGGTGTTCCTAAAATTTTTTGGGCCGAAGCCATAATGACTTCTATTTACCTAATTAACCGAATACCATCTTTAGTTTTACAAAACATGTCTCCTCTAGAAAAGCTCTTTCAACTTTCTCCTAATTATTCTAGATTTCATGTGTTTGAATGTAACATATACCCTTTTCAAACAAAATGCATATCTCCACAAAACCATTTGAGATTATTCACTCGAATGTATGAGGTCCAACACATGTCATTTTTATAGATGATTTCACTAGATATACATGTGTATATCTTTTAAAGGCCAAGTCTGACGTTTTTCAAAATTTTGTGATATTTCATAATCTTGTAAAAATCAATTTGATTCCGAAATTAAGATTTTTAGATCTGACTCAAGAGGAGAGTTTATGTCCAAAGAATTTAAAAACCATCTTGACAAATTTGGGATTTTGCATGAAACTTCTTGCATTAAAACTTCTCAACAAGATGACATTTCAGAACGTAAACATCGTCATATTTTGGAAACCACAAGAACGTTGTTATTGTCTAGTGGTGTTCCTAAAAATTTTTGGGCCGAAGCCATTATGACTTCTATTTACCTAATTAACCGAATGTCATCTTTAGTTTTACAAAACATGTCTCCTCTAGAAAAGCTCTTTCAACTTTCTCCTAATTATTCTAGATTTCATGTGTTTGGATGTAAATGTTTTATTTATACTAACAAAGATAATAAACTTTCTTCTCGTGTCATAGAATGTATTTTCCTAGGACATGATATAAATAAAAAGGGATATAGATAGTATGATTATAAAAATGATAAACCCTATGTATCAAGAGATGTCAAATTCTTTGAAAATGAATATTTCTTTAAAGGAATGAATGGCGCTCATCCTATGAATGATGTCCTAGAGAATGACATAATACATGTTTTACGTTCTATGGTCAACTTTCTTATTTTCTTGGCATTGAGGTAACTCGTGATGTTAGAGGTTCCTTTTTATCACAAACTAAGTTTACTAATAATATTGTTCTTAGATCAAGCATTATAGATGACAAAGTTGTTGAGACACCTGAGGTAATCAATCGTACTCACCTATCTTACCATAATACAACCATATATTGCTCATGCCGTTTATACTGTAAGTCAGTTTCAACATGCACCTACCTTAGTGCATATGAGTGATGTTATGAGGATTATTCATTATATTCGACAAACCTCAACCAAGGGAGTATTTCTATCATCTTTCTCTTTATCTCAATTGCTTGCATATACTGATGCTGATTGAAGTGATGATGTTAATGACAGATACTCTACCACCAGCTAGTGCGTATTCCTTGGTCACTCTTTCATCTCATTGAGATGCAAGAAATAACAAAAGGTGTCTCTTTCCTCTACCGAAGCTGAGTACCGTGCAATGGCCAACACAACTACCAAACTAACTTAGTTGCGACGACTACTTTAGGATTTGGGCATACAATTGGAAGCTCCTCCAATCATGTTCTGCGATAACAAAAGTGCTATATATATAGATTTTGTCAACACAACAACCAAGCCTTTTCTCATACTAGATAGGATCAACTATATGGATTTTGTCTCTGTAGAGCTCAATCCTATGTCATGCTAATGGTTAACTTAGCATAAGCTAGATTGTTCTTTGTTATTTTCTTCTAACACTTTCATGGTCTCACTCTTCCTATTTTAACATTTTCACCCTCTATATCATACTCTATCGAAGCTTCCTTTGGTCACCTTTTCACATGTTCATGTCTAGACCATCTCAAACGATTTTCTTATTGAGAGATCATATTTGGGTCCTAGTTGTGGGACTCATAAAGGTCCAATTTCACTTTATGCTAATCTGGTGTTAAGTTGTACTTATTGTAGGTATTTTTGTTTTTTAAGTTAAATTAGCTTATAAATAGTTATTAGGGCTTCATTTATAAAGGACTGCAGCCACCAAGGTTAGGGACGCAGAAACCAAGAGAAGTGCAGGCAGATTTGCGATATCTGTGAGGTTGTAAGTAAATTTCATTTTTTAATTCAATAAATATTTTGATTTTGACATGGTAACAGAGCCTATATGGCTTAATCCCTGATGCGTGGAGTGAAATTTAAAGGGCAACATAGACGACTTCGTACGAGAACCCTTCAGATCCATACTCTTTCATCGTTTGACAAGGATTATTGTAGAATCCTAAAATTAATTCTGTGTTGGCAGAAAAAGGAAAATGACCAGAAATCTCCTTTCTATTGTTTGATTCTCAGGTTCACGATATAGTCAACACATTTCAGATCACGAATATTAAATTAGATGGGTGTAATTTTCTATAATGGTCCATATCTGATGAATTGACTGTCTTGGCAAGGGGGAGATGGACTCACTTGACTGGACAAGTTTCACGTCCTGTTGAACAATACATGAAGTACCCTAGGTGGCGTAAAAAGGATGCCCTAGTCTCATCTTGGCTTCTTTAGTCTAAGTCTCCGAACAACAGCCGCATGTTTATTTACCTAGACTTTGCGTTAGAAATGCGAAGGGTTATCTCTAAAGCATACTCTAGACAAAAAAATATTGCAAAAGAATGTGAGATTCTTGAAAAAAATTTGATAATGCAAGCAAGGGTTGAGATCCATAAGCGATTACCATACAGAGTTAAGAGGCTTATGGGATGAATTACAGTTCTATACATCCATAGTGTATTGCATTCTCAAGAGAAAGGACAACTGAATCTGAACAATGAAAGATCTTTGACTTCGGGGAATAAATAGAGAGTATGAAGTGGTTAAAAGCAATATTTTATGTAGAGAAGAAATTCCCTCTCTTGGTACAGTGCACTCCCTATTGTTAAGAGAGGAAGATCATAGAATATTGGAAAAAGAAACCATCATTAACTTAGAGCAAAATGCACTATTTAGTGAGATAGATTTTCAATCTACACAGGACGTGGAGCCTCTCGTGGTAGAGGTCGTGGCAGAATGTCTCTTTAAGAAAAGAAAAAATTGAAATGTATGCATTGTGGAAAGTCACGGCATACAAAGGAGTATTGTTGGGATCTTATTGGTAAACCATAATATTCTAGAATCTGTGGCAGCTCTACTCATTTATCAGATCTACAATCAGCCAATCCCTAACAACTTTAAGATCTTAGGAAACGACTTGAAGGCCTTGAATCTCAATTCAGTGATAGCACTCAGACTTTGACTTCTCATTCTCAACACTCCATGGCTCATCACTCGACCTTCTCCAAGGGTAATATTTCATCTCTAGTTTGGGTTATTGATTCTGGGCCACACACTACACGGTAGGCCACCGATCATCTTACTCACAATACACATCTCTTCATTCCCAAGAACACCTATTCGCCTTGTTGATGGCTCATACACATACTGTGGGTGAATACAGTGTACAAACCTATCTAGCTACCTTGTTTAATGTTCTTCGTATTCCCATTTTTCCTATTAATCTTCTCTCAGTTAGCTCTCTTACCAAAACATTAAATTGTTCTATCACCTTATCTCCATTTGATTTTATTTTTGAGGATCTAAAGACGAAGGTCTTTGGTCATGATAGACTCCAGCGAGGGCTTAGCATCATGGAGACTTTCTTAGTGGGTGGTTCCTTTCTTACTATATTAGCTGGAACATCACGTGAAGAAGACATCCAACTATGGCATGCTCGCCTGGGTCACCTGCCTCCTTCCAAAATAGGTTATGTCATTCTTGGTTTCCGTGTTGAGTCCAATAATAACCCTTGAATCTGATGCTTGTCAGCAAGGAAAAACATCACAGAGTTTCCTATCCACTTAGTGAGTCTAGGAGATCTCAACCATTTGAACTAGTAGATTCAAATGTTTGGGGTCCTAGTTCAGTTTCTTCTATCACAGGTCATTGATATTTTGTGTTCTTTATTGATGATAGTATTTACCTCTCTTTTGTCTACTTAATAAAATCCAAGGCGGAAGTTTCAACTATTTTTTCGTGGTTCACAAATTTTTAATTGCTCAGTTTAATGCTAAAATTAAAATCATTCGTTCTGATAATGGGGGAGTTTATGAGTGGATAATTCAAAGAATACCTTAATATGCATGGTATTCTTCACCAGACTACGTGTTTTAATACACCTCAACAAAATGGAGTAGCTGAAAGGAAAATTGGCATGTACTAGGAGTGGCTTGTACTCTTTTATTTGAAAGTAATGTTCCTAAATCCTATTGGGAGGAAACAGTCTTAATGGTTGTTTATTTGATTAATAGAATGCCTAGCACAATTCTCAATGGTACGAGTCCCATGTAAAACATATTACTCCTCGAGTCTTTAGATGCACGTGCTATGTTCATGTTCAGTCCCTAGGATGAGACAAACTTGATCCAGGGCAGTTCGGTGTATATTCCTTGGTTATTCTATTTCACAAAAAGGATACAAGTGTAATAATCCTATCCATAGAAAGTTCTATAAGTGCTATGATCCTATTCATAGAAAGTTTTATGTATTTATAGATGTCACATTTTTTGAAACCACTCCATACTACTCTTTCTAGGGGAGCATACCCATTTACAAATATTACAAAAAAAATCTTAAGTCGGTTCTTTCCTTATGTCCTGAAGTTGAAGAAGATGAAAATGGCAATATTGAAGAAGTAATTTCTGTTTCGAAGAACACTCTCGTGTATAAGAGTGGACCACGCAACATAGTTGTAAGGCTTGAGCAGCTAGCAACTATCGAGACCAAAGTACCAACTCCTGATTTAGATTCTCAACCATGTGCCAATTCAGATTTGGAGGTGCCTATAGCTCTTAGAAAAGGTAAAAGGTCTTGTTCACAGTATCCTATTTCTTAATATGTTTCATATCACTATACATCTGAAAATTATAAAAGGTTTGTCATGAATGCTGAGATGTATGCAACTCGTACAAGTTTTGAAGAAGCAAATAAATATCCTGTGTGGAACACTGCAATGGAGGATGAGTTGAATGCACTCACCAAAATCATACGTGGATTTAGCCCCTAACAGGAAAGTCATTGGTTGTAAATGGGTGTACACCATCAAATACTAATTAGATGAAACTCTTGAAAGGTATAAGGCAATGTTAATTGCAAAAGGATACAATCAGTCTTACAGAATTAATTACAATGAGACATTTACTTCTGTGGCAAAATTGACCTCCATCTGAGTGATCCTAAGCGTAACATCTATGAAGAATTTGGACTTATGGCAACTAGACGTGAAAAATACCTTATTACAAGAAAATTTGAATGAAGAAGCATATATGGAGCTGCCCCTAGGTATACATGTTAATACAAGCTCAAGGAAAGTCCACGTGCGTGGTTTGAAAAAATTTAGCGAGGCTTGGGATATCAAAGAAGTGTTAATGATCATACAAAATTTTTCAAGAAAGGTCTGAAATTATCTCTTCTTATAGTCTATGTTGATGACATAATTGTTACTTGAAATGACTCAAAAGAAATTTTCAGATTAAAGGACACATTACATAGCCTATTTGATTTAAAAGATCTAGGGAGACTTCATTATTTTTGGGAATAAAAGTGTTATATTCTAAAAAATAGTATTTCTAACTAAAAGGAATATAGAATGGATTTACTTAAAAACACAAATATGACCAATTGTAAGAAATGTGATACACCTATAGAAGTGAATCACAAATTACATCTTGAAGATAGCATTGCATTTTGAGACATAAGTAAGTATAAAAAATTAGTTAGAAAATTGATCTATTTGACTATTACAAGGCCAGACATCTCATACGTAGTTGGGGTTGTAGGTCGGTTCATGCGTACTCCCACGAAGAATCACATGGATGCAATCTATTGGATATTCAGATATTTGAAGTCCCAGTGAATTAAATTTAGAGATATATTCATACGCAGATTGGGCTAGTTCTCTTAATAATCGGAGATCAACTATGGGATAAATAACCTTACTTGGTGGTAATCTGATTTCGTAGAAGAGTAAACAACAATCAATGGATGTCAAATGTCAGATCTACTGCTGAGGTAGAATATAAGGAGGTTGCTCAGGCCATGCGTGAGGGTAAATGGCTAGCATCGCTAATTCGAGAATTGTGATTCTGCATGGTATCTCCTATTCCGTTATATTGTGATAGTAGTGTTGCCATTCAAATGATATCTAATCCAGTGCAACATGAGAGAACAAAACACATTGAGATTGATTGTCATTTTATAACAGAAAAATTATCATCTTAAGAGTTCAAGTTGATTCATGTAAAATCATAAGACCAAAGAGCATGATAGTTATATCAGTCTTGTGGATACATTGACGAAGTTGAGTGTTATCAACATTTTTCACTCAACTTCAAGGGAGTGTTTGAGCGATCATATTTCGGTCCTAGTTGTGGGATTCATATAGGTCCAATTTCATTTTATGCTAATCTAGCGTTAAGTTGTATTGTACTTAGGTGCAGAAATCAAGAGAAATGCAGGCAGATCTACGATATCTACGAGGTTGTAAGTAAATTTCATTTTCTGATTCAATAAATATCTTTGATTTTGACATTTCTCTCATTTTATCAACTATTGGTGCCAATCCCAATTTGTTTCTGGTAACCTCGTTACATATATAGTCCTTTCTTATGTGACCTCACATCTAACCTCTTTATTTTTGCCATGGCCATCTTTTATACATGATGATTGATGATTAACTTCTCAACACTCAAAACCATATAATATAGTGGGTTTAATTGCTACTCTATAATATTTATCTGTTAACTTTTATGCAATCTTCTCGTCACATATAATATACCTTATTCACCTCTCCATTTTAACTAACTTGCATTAGTTCTCTTTGTAACATCTCCATCAATTTTTTCATTGCTCTGAAAATCTGATCTTAGGTATTTAAAACATTCCTTAGGAGGGATGCAATGTATGCTGGTGTCACTTGAAGTAACCAAATGATAAAAACATGTATTTCTATTATTAAGTCTGAACCCTTTACTTTCTAATGTTTCTGTCTTTGGTTCTTTATGGGGAGAAAGATATATGATAATGTGCATAAGTCGGTGCAATACACATTGATAAATGGGTGAAACTATGCAAATGCCTGGATTATATTAACACATATACTGATATATGTATTGCAGTATTGTATTATTTGAAACAATACGATAATTATAGGATATGTTATTTTTTACTAAAATAATATGAAGTTACAACAATAATATGAAGTTACAACATTATAGGATCTGTTCAATGCTATGTTATCAATAGCGGTTAGCGGGTTGTTAGCGGTTGATCCTGATATAGCGGTTGCGGGGATATAGCGGTACATTTTTATTTACGATTAAAAAATTATATATATAATGAGTTCTCTGATTTCTAAGAAATATCAAGAAACACAACCACTTCTTTTATAAATATGAATCAAACTAAATAAACAATTCTACTTCTAACTTCTAAAGAAGCCTATTTTGCTTTCATTGACGAATGGAGCCTTAGCAGCAAGCTAGCCCAATGATATCCAAGTTGTCGAGCAAATCACTCACAAATGAAAAGACACCAGAAACATGATTTCAAACCAACTAATTCAGACATGAATTGGTTAAATTCTGGTCACCTTCAGGCTATTTGGCCAAAAAAAGATCCATCCTGGTTTCTCCCCTTGCACTAACATAGGATAACAAACTCAAAAGATAATAAATTCATGATATGACACATGTTTGAATCAAATTTCCTGTTTGAGTTCATAATAAAGCTACATCTTATTAAAAGAGAAGAAGCATGATTATTGGTGGATGGGATAAGTATGAAGGGGGACAAATATATTCTGTGCCACTTGGAGGAACTGTCTTACAACAACCTAAGGTATTATGATTTCATGGCTTATCACATGATGCTTCTCCATGTTCCTGACATATATTATGGAAATCATCTTCTTGTCTAACTTCTTCTATTGGGCTAATGCCTCTAGTTGTCAATATCAAAATGACAAAAACTTTGATCACAATGTCTGACAGAATCACAAATCAAAAGAAAGTGTACTGCTTAGTACATCCAGTTCGATTCCTCCTATAGAAAATGTGGTTAACGAGCTCCAGCTGTTGCTCGCTCTAACAAAGTGAGCCACTAGGCCTCCTGTATCCGGTATCTCTTTCCAGATTGTTTTGACAAAAATTCTCAAACAAACCAGATATTCAGAAGAAAATGGGGATAGCAGAAAGTACAAAACCAGGAAAAAGATGGCATTGTTCGATACTTCATCTATTTTAAACCAAAAGCAATCAATGCGTGCTTGATTGCTACAGAAGGTCAAGTAAAAGAGACCATGAAATGAAATATATAGGCTTCCATTGAAAACGCCGAGTCGTCAGAGCTCCATTGGAGCAGAAACCCTAGGGATCAATACTTCCGAACAAAATCGGCACAACATCAAAAATTGTATCGAATCTATCCGGAGAAAAGACAAATATCATATCGGTGCTGGTCCTGGAATCAGCTCCGAGAACGACACCTCCATTATAGGTGACTCCGATGATCGTCGTGCCCATGGAATGAGGAGCGCTAAGATTCGCTTCCATCCTTTCCCGCCTCACGCTCACAACTTTCTAAAAGGAGAAGATGAGAAGTCCTAACCCTGGATGAAACAACGAGAAAAGGAAATCCTAACGTGAAGAGACAACCTTTCCCGCCTCACGCTCACAACTTCATATTTGGATCGGATCGATCCAATTGGATCGACCCGATCCAACATGTATTAAAAAATTGTTTGCTAACAATGATATAGCAGACCGCTATAGCGCTGTTAGCGGTGCTATATCGGGTCTGGCGGGTCGCCCGCTATAGCGTTTTTTCTCCCGCTATAGCGCGCTATTGATAACATAGGTTCAATGCCAATTTTAGGTCTTAGTTTGAATTTCTCCTTTACCAGTTTCACAACTTGTGAGTTTCTATATCTTCTTTTACAAATTGCACGGGAATATCCTGAAAACTTCAGTATGATCTCTTATATGCTATTCTGCAGGGAATAACGTCTTGGGATTTACGATTGAAAGGTTTTCGATTCGGTTGGGTTAATCTTGGATGCCACTGATTCATCTATCCTTCTTAACAAATCACTTTTTTTTTGCTTTTGATCTCCTTATCTAGTTTCTCAAATGATCCCTTTTTTACTTTTCTTGTGTTCCTGCTTGAGGTGCATAAGTTCGGATGATATTAAATGTTAAAATATCCTTTTGCAAGACCAACTTAACTTGGTCTCCAGATTGCTTTACCTCTATCACATTCCTCTTTATCCTTGTTTATAATAACGTTAATTCTATTATAAGTTTTTCTGTTTTTGGCTCAATGTCATAATTCAAAGCCTGTTTTTCCAATTTGCTGTGCCATTTCCTAACCCACTGCCGATAACATTTTTGCATCTCTGTTATCCTGTCAGTGAATTTTCAATGTTCCAACAGAATATGTGTGTGTGTTTGTGCACAAACACAAAAACATGGAATATATGACACTTCTGATTGCTTAATGAAATATGTAATGGTCTAAATTTCTGGCGATCTCTGTCCTTCCGTTGTTTGTAGTTAGAAAGGAACCTGATTTAACAATCCAATAGATGACAATCTAAGAATCGGATCTGAGAAATCCTATCTTATTTGCATGAAAAGAAAAGAGTTCAGCACAATAGGCATGCATGCATCAATAAGTAATTGACTGAAACCCTAATGATTTTCTCCAAAGTTAATGAAAATATCCAATGTTCCATCTCAAACTTGTAATAACATCCAAATCAGATCCTTGTGTCTACAATGATAAACAAGAGGAAGAAAACTAGTAATTCCGTACACTGAGTGATCTCATCTGGCATCCCAATTTGAAACCCAGATTTGCATCTTGTGGTTAACTAGAAGTTGAACCTGAGAACTCATTTGAGCTGAGCTTTTCTGTAAAGTCTATTTTTCCAATGATGCACTTAAAATAGTGCTGTTAGTGTTTGAGGAAATGACAGAGAGATTTGGTTTCTTGGAGTGCCGTGGTTGGTGGTTATAAGTGATATTCTGTTTGTGATGATCCTGTGATACTGGCAAGAAACCTAAAGGCTAAAGCCAACAATGCACCAGAAATTGCAACTTGTTCATTGGGGAATGGGGATTCAACCATTAGTAGGACTAATTTGAAATTGCAACTAGCTCACACCACTAATCGAAATTCGTCACAGAGATTGCAGAAACAAAAGCCAGCAATGCACCGAAAACAAGGATACTCAAAATAATCAGCAGATTGAGCACTGATGTACTTAAAAAGGCAATAGAAAGGGGTGTGTGTGTGTGTAAGAATCACGAGCAATAGCATGTGTGAGAGTAAGATTATCAAGTGAAGTTTAGTTCACGCTACCATGTTTAATCAATGGCCGCTGGTGAATGGTCGTCTGTCTGCCGCCCCGTCAGTGAATGTTCGTTATCGGTTGCTGTCAGTGATGAGCGCAGGGTGCTGGAGAAAGAACACAACATCCAGCCACAGAACCGATTAAGGGTTTTACAACCCTTATTTGGAAATTTGGATCAGGTCGACCTAATCCATGCTACCGGATACGGGTACTTAATGTAACCAAATCCAGGTACGCGTACCCAAATAAGCGTGGGTACGTATATTGGAAGTTGTTGTAAAGTTCACGTAACTGGTATATGTATCCATACCCGTATGTACCGGATACGGGTACCTGACATTGCACATACCTGTGCATCATAGGTGTCTGCACATGCAACTACTTGTGCGTGTGTGCATCATACTGCAGAAAAGCTGTCTGAACTATTATGATGTTTCCCAAATGGTTCTGGCTGTGGATGTTGATATTCTATGTCTCATGGTTTCTCTAGAGAAGCTTTGTTGTGCAATAAGTTTGCTATTATTGTATTTTTTACACATATAGTTTCATGGATGTGTTTTTCTGTTTCTATTTTATAGTAGTCTACTGATATTTCAGTTGTACAGGTTATGATTCTTTGCAACCACTGCCCATTTGTCAAGATCCTGAAAAAGGATATTGCAAAGCTCGCAAAAGAGTATATACAGGTCATAGTTCTGCTTAAGTTTTTATTTTATATTGTTGGTCCGCAACCCCATTCTTGAGAAGGTTTCTCGGATGATTTTGAGATATCTTATCTGATAATGCAGAAGAACCTTGCCGTTGTAGCAATCTCGTCAAACTCGGTGTTAACTCACCCTGGGGTATGAGGTTTGATGTTGGTGCTTTTTATTTTTTTTATTAATGTAGTTTTTGAATCTTCAAGCGATTCCCTAATAAAAATGTTAACAATAGTGATTGTTACTCAGTGAATGTCTATTCATTGTGGGTTGTCAAATAAGTTTGGACTTGTTGCAATTTCTTGACGAGTTTCCTTTTAAATATATCCTCTAAGATGTCTTGAAAAAGAATTTAAGATCTATGCAAGAATAGGAACAGAATAAACAACCGTTTTTAGTACTGTTCTAGAATATTAAAAATACTTTAGGAGAATTAAAGTAGATAAATATCTAGAAAACTTGGAATATTGTGGTACGATGAAAATATGGTGCTATGTTGAGGTATATGGATCTCGTGTGGACCCATAGATCAGTCCAAATCCACGTCTTTATTTCCTTTACTTGTTAAATGTATAGTAAAGTAATGATATATTAGTTCTTTAAGTTGTAAGTGTTAGGTAAGTATTTATAATCATCAGATTAGGGTTTAGAACTGAACTTGAGATTAAGGAGAGAGGGAGGCGTGTGCCCCCTTGTGTATGCTCCTATCAAAGAATAACCTTATCGTATTTTTGTGGAAGATTTCAATCAATAAATTATTCAGTTTTAACATGGTATCAGAGCAGTATTGAGCCTCTAATTGTTGTCATTGATCGTTGATGGTGGAACAGACCCATTGGTGAAGCAATTAAAAATTGTTGGAGTGAAAAATAGTTTGATTTTTGTAGAGACAGATTTTGGTTCTGCATATAGGTGAAGTTCTACAGAAAACAACTTCTTGGTTCATTGCACAGATGAAATTTTGTAGAAATTTTTGGACTGATGTCTCGTGATTGTGACATGTGTTTGTCTTGAGTTGTTGTTTGGGTTGGTGTAGAATCGATCACTTAGAGTGTGGATGGTAGATTCCAAGCAAACCAAGACGGTGAACTAAACGTGAGACTAAGGAGAGAGGGAGACGTGTGCCTCTTTGTGTCTATTCCTATCAAAGAATAACCTCATCGTATTTTAGTTGAAGATTTTAATCAATAAATTATTCAGTTTTCTCTAATCGTTGCATTGGTGGTGAAGCAGACCCATTGGTGAAGCAATTAACGATGTTGGAGTGAAGAACAATTTGATTTTTGTAGACAGATTTTGGTTGTCTGTGACAGAAATGAAGATGTTGAGATGGATGAGTGGTCATACAAGAAAAGACTGTATACATAATGAGGTTATTAGAAACAAATTAGGAGTGGCACCAATAGAGGATAAAATGAGAGAACATCGTTTAAGATGGTTTGGACATATAGAACGAAGATCAGAAGAAGAACCTGTAAGAAGGGTAGAAAAACTAAATTTGGAAAGTATTAAAAGAGGTAGAGGACGACCACAAAAGTGTTGGAAAGAAACAATAAAGAATGATCTAGCTTATTGGGAGTTAACTACTAACATGGCACACGATAGGGATCTGTGGAAACAAAGAATCCATGTAGCCGACCCCGTCTAGTATGGGAAAAGGCTTAGTTGTTGTTGTTGTTGTTGTAGACAGATTTTGGTTGTGCATATAGGTGAAGTTCTATGTTGAAACTTCTTGGTTAAGCTAAATGGATTCTTTGTTTCCACATAGCCCTATCATAATTTGTAGAATCCATGGTAGATGACCCCATCTAGTATGGGAAAAGGCTTAATTGTTGTTATTATCAGTGTTGTTTGATGCGTATCGTATCGTGTATCGTTTTGGTCCATGATACGTATCGTATCGTTATGTATTGTAATTTAATACTAAAAATTAGTAAAAATCTAGAAAAATAAAAAAATATGATAATTGCAAAGAATTCATATAATGCAAAAGTTTAGTACATATTCATCATTTACCATTGAATAATTGAAAAAGAATTACATATTTTAAAGTAAAATCCTTAAAAAAAGTATAATTTTCATAATTGAAAAAAATACATTTGCACATTGTAATAAATAATCTTCATCTTCTCCTTGGTGAAGATTCTCACCACCTTCTGCTTTAAAATCAAAATCTTTATCTCCTTGATCATGTTGTTGCGCTCCTTCCAAATTAATCCATTCAATGTCTTCTTCGCTTAGGAGTACATTTGCTTTATTATCTTCCATAATCCACTCCTCTGATATATCAAAATTATTCAAACTTATTGGATCAAATTGGTTTTCTTCTCTATTTAACTCAAAGAAAAAAAGTATTAACATCCCTTCCTGTCATTTCAATTGAACACTTCGATCCAATAAAAACCTTAAAATAAAAACACTTCATAAATGGATTGAGAGTCCCTAACATCCCTTCCTGTCATTTCAATTGAACACTTCAATCCAATAGAAACCTGAAAATAAAAACACTTCATAAATCTCCAATCTTCACATAACACTCAAATAGAGTGTCTCCCACTTCACGAATACAATAAAAATCATATCCACACACTTCATAACCTCATATTTTGTCATTCAAAAAATTAAAAACACAAATAACACCAAAAAAACAATTTTTTTTTGGAGCCTCGGACACCAAAGAGGGGGGAGCTACGGGAGGGAACCTTGAAAAGAAGCCAAAAACCCACAAAAATGGGAGCTTTTGGTCGTATCTTGCGATACAACACGATACACAATGTTGTATCGTATCACACCATATCGTACGATACATATGGTGCAATATGGTAACACTGATTATTGTAATATGATATGTAATCTCTTTATAGCCAACACAATTTTTTAGGAAAGAAGATTAACATTTAATTATTTATAAGAGTAGTTTCTCACAAACACAAATTGATTATTTTGCTGGTAAGCGAAAGATAGATTATGTTGTAAGGATTATAAGGTAATTTCAAAAGAAAGCTTATCTAGCCAATATCGATTTTTTAGTTTTAGGTTTGGATGCAAGAACTAGGAGAGCAATTTCTACCGACGTATTCAAAAGAATGAAGTCAAAGAGACTCTTAAACATATGAAGGGTGATAAATCGGTAGGACCAAATAATATTTCTATAGAAGTTTGGAAAATACTAGGAGAAAAAGGAATCACTTTGCTCGACTATTTAGTGAAATATGGAAAAACCAAAAGATGCTCGAGGAATGGAGAGCAAGTACACTTATACCCATATATAAGAACAAGGGAGACATTCAAAATTGTGTGAATTATCGAGGTATCAAGTTAATGAGCCATACTATGAAATTATGGGAAAGAATTATCGAACATAGGTTAAGACAAGTATCAAGTACAACAAAGAACCAATTTGGATTCATGCCAGGTAGATCTATTGTTGAAGCGATTCATCTTTTAAGACGTCTTATGGAACATTTTAGAGCAAAAAATAAAGACCTTCACATGATATTTATTGATCTAAAAAAAGCTTACGATATGGTACTGAGGGAGGTTCTTTAGAGAACTTTGGTAAAAAGAGGTATCCCATTGAGATACATTAACCTTATTAGAGACATGTATGATGGTGCAAAAATACGTGTGAGGACTCATGAAGGAATGAAAGACTTCTTCGAAGTTAATATTGGGTTACATCAACGATCAACTTTAAGTCCATATTTATTTATAATGGTGATTGATGAGTTAACAAAATATATTCAAGATGAAGTACCTTGGTGTATGTTATTCGCAGATGACATTGTATTAGTGGAGGAGTCTAAGAAAAAAGTTAATAGAAAATTAGAACTGTGGAGAGAAACATTGGAAAGCAAAGGCCTCCGACTTAGTAGAACAAAGACAAAATATATGGAATGTAAGTTTGATCATTTGGTTACCTCAGAGGACATAAAAATTAAAATTGGCACACATTGCATCCCCTAAAAGGAAAGTTTTAAATACCTAGGGTCAATTTTTCAGAGTGATGGAAGAATTTATGGAGATGTTACACATAGAATTAATGCTGGTTGGTTAAAATGGAGAGGAGCATCAGGTATTCTTTGTGATAAGAAGATACCATTAAAGTTAAAAGGTAAATATTATAGAGCAGCAATTAGGCTTGCCATGTTTTATGGTTATGAGTGTTGGGTAGTTAATCGTCAACATATACAAAAGATGTTTGTTACATAAATGAAGATGTTGAGATTGATGAGTGGTCATACAAGAAAAGATCGTATACATAATGAGGTTATTAGAAACAAATTAGGAGTGGCACCAATAGAGGATAAAATGAGAGAATATCGTTTAAGATGGTTTGGACATATAGAAAAAAGATCAAAAGAAGAACCTATAAGAAGGTATGAAAAACTAAATTTGGAAGGAATTAAAAGAGGTAGAGGACGACCACAAAAGTGTTGGAAAGAAACAATAAAGAATGATCTAGCTTATTGTGAGTTAACTTCTAACATGGCACACGATAGGGATCTGGGGAAACAAAGAATCCATGGAGCCGACCCCGTCTAGTATGGGAAAAGGCTTAGTTGTTGTTGTTGTTGTTTGCATGCAAGAAAGTGGACAAATAGACAAAAAGTAGAAAAAAGATACTCGGACTAAACGGTAGAACCTCAAAAATGAGAAAGAAGATATGTTTAAAAAAATTCAAGAAGATGTTTAGAATTATGTATGCATAACTTGTGACATTTGGAATTATATAGCCAAACATATTAGGAAAGTGGCAAAAAATGTGTTCGGTGAATCTAAAATAGGTATATCAGTATAAAAGGAAGCGAACTATGAATACAATATTAACCTTTTTTAAAATATATCATATTAAAATAAAAAAAATCTTACCTTATTTAAATTCTCAAAGCCATAGTTTTCATAAATATCTTGATATTCTAATGCTTGTTTGCTCATATATCCACTAGATCTCCTTTGAGATAAATCATTTTTATTTGTAGAATCCTTTGAACTACCTTATTTGACTCCTCTTACAATATCTTCTTTATACTTTCTTCCCATTCTACTTGAGGTTTGTATGCACAAACTACATTAAAAGGCTCCATTCTTAATACTAATTTCACTATCAGAATTCAGTCACGTTATTATTGTACATCTACTACACTTACAATGATCCCAACTCCATGTCAAGCCTTTTCGTTTTCTGAGTATCTTAATTTAAAACCTTTGTTTTCAATCTCCTTAGCCTTTTTTTCATTCAAGTTATATTGTGTTTATAAATAAGAGATTAGGGTTTATAATAGAGTACAACAAAAAGTAGAGAGAGAGGCAGCCGACTGGGAGTCGTCCTCTGTGTGTCAGGCAGATTGGATGGTATATCTCAAATCTGCCACATCTTGTAAGTATATCATATTTGGTTAATTTATTTTATGGTATTAGAGCCTATAAAGCGATAAAATTGAGTTTTTTTAGCAAGAGAGATTGTCTAACTGCACAAGAAATGGGTGCAGATTCATTAACAACAATTAGTATGTTTTTTAATCCTTGGTTAAGGAAGAGAACAGAGGTCTTCATAGTGAACTGCTCGGCTTCTTCTCTACACATATTACTGTTGTCGATGTTAGTCATCGAACCCACTCTTTTTGGTGTGCATGTACGGATCTTGTCATCTAAGACGGGCTTCCTTATCGTGTGTATCTGTCCATACTGAAAATGCAAAGATCCTCTTTGCAATTTCTTCACTACTTGCTATAATAACAATATGATGGGACTAACTTCTTTACTCACACCTGTTTTTTGATTTAAGAACCCTCTTTGCAATCAATTCACTATATTTAGGCGAAGACATACAGGCCCTTGCACACTTTCCACAGCCTTCGAGCTTTGCATGGCGTCTTTAAGAGAGGACACTCCAACGAAATGCTTATCATGTCTAGAATCTACCCAAGTAAATTCAATAAAGTTTTATGCTGGCTGTTTGAAGCCTAATGCAACCCTCTTCCTTTCACATCCGTGGTTGGGGGACTGGCCATGGTGGAGTTAGTAGAAATTTTTAGGACATTTCAGGTGATTTGTGTTAATTGCACTTGAAATTGTGGTCTGTTCAAGAGTGCTGAGTCATGAAGACTGCACAGAAACTTCTTTAGGTCTGTTAAGTTGGCAAACCATGAAATCAGGGAGGGTGCTTTCAGCATCTCCTTGAATCACCACTATGAAAAAGGATGTTTTGCCAATGTTGGCTCAACAAACCTGTTGATATAGAAGAAATAGGCAAACCTTATTTGGTCTAGAATAGCTTAAGTGCATCTCTCTACTGGGCAGGAGGTGAGAAAAGGTATGCTTCTGGTTTGAGATTATTGATAGTCAGCCTGGTGGTGGTGGAGCTAGCTTAGGTGGTTTCATCTATGGAGATAATCATGGGCTAGCTGGAGATTTTTTAGATGGTAGATTGTGAGAAACCAATGCCAACATAACCCATTTGATTATCGTATTATATGGCAACCAAATGCCACATCTTGCACTCCTACATGATTTACGCAAAGGGGTATTTTCATGGCCATGTATTAGGGATAACCGTATGTTTAGCTTGTTAAACCAAGTTTTTGTGCTTGTTACTGATTTCTTGAGCATGTTTTGTGAAACAAATCATATATGTGGGTTAGAGTTTGAACATCAAGCTTCTGTTTTCTACTGTTGCATCCAGACCCACAAATTAGAGCTCATCCTGAATTCAATATGTTGAAGGCTCATACTAGTCATCTGGCTGGAATTATAGCTCTAGGTTGCTGCCTTGCAGGCATATGGGTATGGTGGTCTCCTGTGGTTGTTTCAAAGGTGGATCTGGTTGAAATGGTGAAAATTTAGGTGGTCTTTGTAGGTGCGTATGGTGGACACTAGTGGCAGGAGTGGAACTGGTGATGGTTAGGGCGAAAGGCAAAGATGGATTGAACAGATTCTAATACCCAATTTGAATTTAATACAACCTTTTGGACTCAATCCTTAAAGCCATACAACTTGTGCATTCAGATTTCTTCTGATTCTAAATACTGAATCTTGCACAGTATCTGCTTCAAACAGGAACAGTATTTTATTCTTCTCTGTCGCAATCTAAATATTTGGAGTGCATCATAATATTCTCCACAAGAGTAGGGAATAAGGAAACTCTTATCCTCTGTATACTCAAACTGATGCTTGTGATAACTGTAATGCTTGTTGCAGTTAATATATAATTTCCTCTTACATGTTATAACAGTATGTTATTCATGTGTACATGTGCAGGATGGACCACAGTTCATGTCTGAAGATGCCAAGGCATTTGATTATCCCTTCCCTTATTTATATGATGAGGTACGCCATATAATCCTGATTGATTCTGTAAGATATATGTTCATCTGTTTTGAGGTCCATGTAAAAAGCCTTGAAATGGCTTGCGCTCTTGAAAATTTTATCTGTGTTCATCTGTTAAAAAACATAGGTATATAGCTCACTAATTTGCTGTATATGGGGAACTGTGCCATCGGTGTATAATGTTGACCATGGCACAATTGTGTTGTCCTCTGGACAAAAAGGCCCCAACAAAGTCCTGTTATGTGAAAACACTTGCTCGGAATGTTTGAGACCTGTATCTCAATTAATAACGTTCACTCACAAGCTTGTACCTTTTCAGACAGCCATTTGCTTAAATATCAGGGCACTTGTTACTTTCTCCTTTGACTTGTTTATGGCTTTTTTGTGAATGCCAAATGACAACAATTGAAGTAGTCCCAGGTTGACTTTTGTGCGTAAATGTAAATGGATATTTGATGAAAATCTGATGGATCATGGAACACAGATCTAGATGATGACTCTTGCTAATGTTATTTATCCTTGATTCAACATGGTAGTCACAAGATGTTGCACGGGCTTATGGGGCTGTCTGTACGCCAGAGTTTTTCCTGTTCAAAAAGGTAAGTTCTGTTGCATGTTATTGGCCTTTTTGTCCTGTTTCAAGTGATTGAATGCCTGAATCTGTGTATGCAGTAAGACACCACATAAGAAGTTTGTTTCATCCCTTCTGTTGTGTTATATTCCAATCGTAGAACAAGGGATCATTTGTTCCCTTAAAAACATGGTAGCAAGAGAATGAACCTAAATTTATTCTGGTCACATAGAATAGTGTTATACATATTTCTCCTGTTATACACCCAGGAATACTAGTTATTGGTGTGACCAATAGTGAATGCCATTTCTGTTGCAACTCAATTTGAGAGGGTCTGGTGCACTAAAGCGGTGACAAATAGCTGAAAAAGGTCCAGGTTGATAACCTATTTCTACTTGCAATGCATAAAAACACAAGGGAATTGGTTATAATTTTCAGACTGAATTCACCCTTCAGTTCAGCACTCAATCTCAGATTGGAGAACAATAACAAAGTTCAACCAATGTTGAAAGAGAGGTTCGTGTCTTATTGAGATGTTGAACTTGAACTAGTTGCCTTTAATGTGGGCATGGTCTTCTAACGCTGTCCAGAAATTTGGTTGTGACTAGTTAGACGAATCTGGATTGAAATAGATGGCAAACACTGTAGATCGACGTGAACAAGTAAGATAATCTTTGAGGTTTCAACTCTTGATATTGCTAGAGCTTTTGCATACCATGCAACAAGAACCAATGGTGTAAAACTCGTACCATATCATACGATATGGTATGAGTTCATCTTATAACATAGGACAACACGATACGGTACGATATGACCCATATCTTATGAGTTGATATTGATACGCAAGATATAAAATCCGAGAAAATCAAGTTTTTTTTCTCGTGTTTTGCTTGCTCACAAATGCCTTGCTCTCAAACGGTTCCATACCTTTCATTTACTTGATTTCGTGTAGAAATCACATGTTTTTTTTGTCTCAAACCCTAAATCTATAGGGTTTTTTTCAAATCCGTGGCATACTCCTTTTCTTTCGTCCCTAATTCTTTGTAACCCAATTTTTTATTTTAAAAATTTGGGGCTTTCATAGATTTCAAGATTTTCACCTTCGTAAAGCCTTGTCCTTACTATGATTTATCTTTGCTCGGCTTGATGGCGTTAAAACAAGGTGATATAGTGTGAAAGTATTGCACCCCAATGTATAAAGGCAATAGGCTTATGAATGAGTGTATGTTTTGTAACGAGGTGAAGCTTGAAAGTATTTTTCGCATGATACTTGTCATCGGGTAAGCCCAGATAAAAGAGGAGGGTTGCGTTAGGCTTCCGACAGCCAGCGTAAAACTTTATCGGACTTACATATCATGGATTCTACAAATTATGATACGGCTCTGTGGAAACAAAGAATCCATGTAGCCGACCCCATCTCGTATGGGAAAAGGCTTAGTTGTTGTTGTATACTTGTCATCAGGTGCCTCAAAGTGTAAATTATGAAATTCAACAAGTTTTGAAGTTGACAAAGAAAAGAAAAAGATTATGACAAAGAGAGTAAAAATAGGTGGTTGTGATATGTCTCAAGATGCTTTTCGAGAAGAAATTCATGTCATGACTAGAGAGGAAGAGGAAGAGACTGTTGGGGGGAGTAGGAGAAGACGAGATAAAGGAAAAAGTATAGGTTATGGTGGCAATAGCAGCATGATTGATTCTTGTTCTACTGTAGACGTGAATTTTTATTTCGGCCATTGGGCATCATAAAATTAATGTCATGCAACCACAAGGGCATCATCCCTCTTTCATCGTGGGTAATCATGATTCCCTATTGTAGACGTGAATTTTTATTTCGAAATGTATGTGGAGATTCAAAACGAAATTCTTAAACTACGTCGTGTGTGCGAGCGTGCCAGCTAGTTTACTCAAACTAACAAAGATGATTTTCTAACTTCGTGTAGCGATTATGGATAAGTGAATTCTTTTCGTCATAGGCCTTCTTGAACCGATGTTCAAGGGTCAGCCTAGACGCTTTGAAAATCGTTTGAGATCCGTTAAGTTTTAAAAAACAAAATTCTAATTTCAAATATTTGACAAAATCATGATTTTAATTTGAAAACTTAAAAACATCGTCTTGAAAAATAGAAACTGGTTATGTTCTCAATGTCTTATTTTTTATTTTTTAAAAATAGTTCTGAATCTCCAAAAATTCTAAAACTTTTACAGAAAACAGACTTTGATATACAGATTCAGAAAATATTTTTATTTTTATTTTATTTGCTATAGATTTATGTAATTAAATCCAAAAATAGACCTCACTCAGACATTCGGGACAAACCTATGCCAAAAAGTCAGAGGTTTAGAAAAACTATTGTATTTTTATGCTCAGACCTTTAATTTCTATGAAATTGGTCTTGATGGAAAGCTATGGATTTCAGCTTTCCAATGAGACAATTTTCAATCAAATTGGTTCAATGTGTACAAAGATATTTGGGAATAACCCAACCTCTATCACAAGAACTTCTGTTTTTTTAGAATCTATTCTGATTTTAATAAAACTTCTCCGATTTTATTGATGATGTTAAACAAACCTAAAATTCTCGAAAATTTTATTAGAAGTGTGTTAGTAAGTGTAGATTAGACGTGCAAAATTTTGCAATATTCGGAGCAGAGGATAATGAAAGATAAATCATTTACCGAACGTGTGCAGAGTGCAGAAAAACATGTTTTTTGGATTTTCAGATTCGTGCTTGTGCTTTCATCCGAATAAAAATTTAATCTACAACTATAAAATAATAAATAAAAATCCTAATTACCACGTGAGTATAGGGAGATTAAGAGATCTATAATCTTATGTTATATTATGGAGTAGAAAGAATCATAATTAAAATATATAACGAATAGCATATGAATGAAGAAAGACAGGGCACCATATGAACCATGATTAATTCATCATCATGGAGACATGAGCTCCTTAATTACAACCCAATAAAGTTTAATGAAAAGGAGATAATTATAAAAAAATTGAAGGAAGAATGAATCTCTGGCGAATGGATTGGAGGACGGCCAACGGCTAGTGGCGACACACCTTCTTCTTCCTCTCTCCCTCTTTCTCTCTCTCTCTCTCTCTCTCTCTTTCACTCCCTCTTGCTGGGTCGTGGGATGATGTATGGTTTGTGGATGGGATGGTTGAACTCGGATTGATGATTTGCAACACCTTTGAGGCCCCTTTTATAGGCCAAGGGCTGCCTCTTTGCTGAAAATTTTCATAAGGCAAGTTGCTTTATTGGAGATGGCTGCATTTGGCAATTGAATGCTGGCCATTCTTGCCAAAAGTTGCTCCCTTGGATAAGGTAAGTGAAGTGTTGCATATGGACCTTCCAAACCGGTTGTTTTGTTGTCTTTTGGTAAGTGGGTTCGGTCAAGATGTGTTCAACCAAGGAACTAGGTCCGCTAAGATGTGTTGGTTCTCAGTTCATATGCACGTTTGGATTTAAGGAAGTCATGCCATTGGGAAGACATTCAAGAAGGACCGTTCTATTGTGAATCAGGTCAGCAACAACAACGCCATGAGAACCTAATGATTGTTGTTGCAAGGAAGTGGCATGAGATGCACCAAAAGTTGGGACAGGAGCTGCTTGAAAAGGTAGGTGGTTGCTTCTTCTTGGACTTGATTCAATGCACCCAAAACCAGAAGAAGATCGGTCCTCTTGGATTTGGAAACTTCTATGCTGAATTTGGCAAGAAGTCAAGGCTGGAATCGGGTGAGGCCTGATGTGGTAGGTTGCTGAGATTACTTGATAGCTGGAAAGTTTGCATCCTTAATACTGCAGAATTCGATAGTGCCTTGGCAAGTTCATCATTGCCCACTTCCAAGATTTTATTTTTATGAAGTATTCCTTCATGAAGAACTTTCCCAATGAGCCTTCCCAGAAATTCAATCTTATAAACATTCTTATCTAACATGCCAGCCACTGGATGGGGTGTCAGTAGCCTCCGAGATGTTGAATTTTTTATAGAATAAACCGTACTCATTGTTGAAGGCGGTTTTTGCGATATCAGTTAAAATTCTTTAAATAGGCCACTGTAGTCAAGGCCAGCTTCAGGAAGACCAAACTCATTCACAAATGACGCATTAATGCACGATTTCAACATTGGTCCAAGGGAATTGAACTGCCTGAATTCATCCTCAACTATATGATCCCGGCGTACAACAATTTCCACTGATCCTGGACTTGGTCCAGCTATTTCTCTCTTCTTGCTCCTTTTTGCGTGGTCTAGCTGGATCCCAAAGCTGAGTTACTCTTCCTTCCCCAAGTGGCTGAGTCTTGGTGGGCTTAATTATGCAACGTTCATTGATTTTGGCCAAACTGCTATGAAAGGTAAGCGGACATGCTGATTTCGACCAAGTTGCTTAACTTGGCAAGCGCAGCTGGGTTCCTCTTGTGGCTGAGCTTGGTTGACGCCATAGCTGCTTTCTTATTTGAGACTGATCATGTGTTTTGTCCACAAAAGTTTCAATCAGCTTCAATATTTCTCTCTTAACTGACGTCAGAAGACTTACATAAGACGTCCTTGACGTATACGAACCTCCTTCAGCTATGCTGCCTGAAATAGATTCACTATACATTCTGTGCACATTAAACATGTCCAAAAATATCAACGATATCTGAGGTAAGAAGTAACTTCCCAAAGAACAGGCAGCACTTGTGTTCGTCTGCAATATATAAAGTTCTAATGACAGTATGATCTTTCAAAAAATCAATACATCGATGTGTTTGACCAATTATCTTGGCCCGTCCCTGGTTAGGAAACTGCATCAGCCTCTGCAGATAATCATCTCTTCTTTGAGGGTCTGATTCTGCTTGAATCATATGACCAACAGACTCATAGAATGTATGGATCTGATGTGGTTCAAGATCCATGACAGTTGACGCAAGACCTGCACAAATGGCTTACTTTCTCCAACCTGAACAATCACAAACATTTTTGAACAATCTTCAAGAACATATCACACGCCATATCCTCGACCTCTGGATGAGTTTTATGCCTGAACTCCAACAACTTATTCACAACCGTCTTAAGAAATTTCCAGTGAGCCCTAAAAAAAAATCTTGGGTATTAACCAAACACATACATGATATTGCTCGCTATCACAACTTTATTATCCTTTTCTTTTGTGTTTTCACAGAGGCTAAGTAGGTCACGGATAACCATCATAAGAAACCTGTTTTCCAGCTCCTCCACCGTAGACCCAGATATTGATCCAATAGCCCAATAAAGAGCGTTCAAGTTATTCCTAAATCCATTCTTCTCCATTTAATTGTTTGCTTAGCTTCTTCAACATCTATTGCTCAGTGTCTTCATGATCTAGGTGTGACAAGTAGATAAGTGTTTCTCATAATCTTATATTGAACAAGCACATCGTTGTCTTTCATAGTTTCCCGAACAATATTCCCATTTTCATCTTCTACAATGAGAACTTCAAATTTTGCCATACGACAAACCACAAACATTCTCAACTTGGACATTGGATCTGAAGATAACTGATGCCAGAGAGAAAAGGCACCAAATGGCATATCAAGGTTGCCAAATTATACGTCACAGCTCGCCAAATCAAGCATCACTTTCCTTTTTCATGCATGACGCTGATTTTCCTTTCTAATACCTCCTTTTTTCGGGGAATTTGCCTCTTTCCAGTCCGAGATTTATATATGGTAGGTATAGTTTTAAACATTTTATATGAAAAAATATTTATATATTTGAAAACATCAAATTTAATGAAATCTTCAAATATTATTTTTAGAAAACAATGGGTTTCATTCCCAATGTTCTCATTTTCATTTGTTTATAAAACATTGTTTAAAATAATCCTTCCTTAGAAGGCAATCATTTAAAAAAGGCGGAATCTTGCCAATTTGGTCTTGAGGGTAAAATAGTTATTTTTATGAAATTTTGTCCAAATTTGATTTTTTGTGGAGCGATGCAATATACCATCATTTTGGGGTTGCTAGAAAAATTTGAATAAAAAATAAGTTCGTTTGATGTATTTTTATTTAAAAACCCAAACAAGCCTTTTCCCATACTAGACGGGGTCGGCTACATGGATTCTTTGTTTCTACAGAGCCCTATCATGTGCCATGGTAGCAGTTAACTCACAATAAGCTAGATCATTCTTTATTGTTTCTTTCCAACACTTTTGTGGTCATCCTCTACCTCTTTTAATACTTTCCAAATTTAGTTTTTCATACCTTCTTACGGGTTCTTCTTTTAATCTTCTTTCTATATGTCCAAACCATCTTAAACAATATTCTCTCATTTTATCCTCTATTGGTACCACTCCTAATTTGTTTCTAATAACCTCATTATGTATATGGTATTTTCTTGTATGACCACTCATCCATCTCAACATCTTTATTTCTGTCACAGACATCTTTTGTACATGTTGATGATTAACTGCCCAACACTCATAACCATAAAACATGGTAGGCCTAATTGCTGCTCTATAATATTTACCTTTTAACTTTAATGGTATCTTCTTATCACAAAGAATACCTGATTCTCCTCTCCATTTTAACCAACCAGCATTAATTCTATGCGTAACATTTCCATAAATTCTTCCATCACTATGAAAAATTGACCCTAGGTATTTAAAACTTTCCTTTTGGGGATGCAATGTGTGCTAATTTTAATTTCTATGTCCTCTGAGGTAACCAAATGATCAAACTTACATTCCATATATTTTGTCTTTGTTCTACTAAGTCGGAGGCCTTTGCTTTCTAATGTTTCTCTCCATAGTTCCAATTTTCTATTAACTTTTTTCTTAGACTCCTCCACTAATACAATGTCATTTGCAAATAACATACACCAAGGTACTTCATGTTAACTCATCAATTACCATTATAAATAAATATGGACTTAAAGTTGATCATTGATATAACCCAACATTAACTTCAAAAAGTCTTTCATTCCTTCATGAGTCCTCACACATGTTTTTGCACCATCATACATGTCTCTAATAAGGTTAATATATGTCAATGGGATACCTCTTTTTACCAAAGTTCTCCAAAGAACCTCCCTCGATACCATATCGTAAGCTTTTTCTACATCAATACCAAAAAAAGCAAAATTTCTAAAAGATGAAAATTTGTATTTTGAAATTTTTTTGGGTGTTTACACCTACGTCTTTTTTCATACACCAGTAAGATTATCTATTTTTCCCTTGGCCCTAACTCCAAGGAGAACTTACCTAGACCATTATGGGTAATTTTTTTAATTTAATTTCACATTAGTTATAATCAAGGAGTCGTTTCTATCAGTTTGCCCTAGACGATCAGTCGTTTTACCTTTCAAAAAATTCTCTAGATCTGACTTGAATGTTGTCTTATATGAGGTCACACAAAAAACATGTAGAAAACCTAATCGGTTGTCCCTGTTACCTCTTCCACGCAATTATCGTGAACTAGCAGCTTAATCTTGCCTTCAATTCCAGCAACCCGCTCTGATACCATGTTGAAGAACCTCTGATTTTATTTTATTTATGAAAGAAAATAGTAGAATATATCAAGAGAAGTTTCTGGGCATAACACAACCCTTCTTGGGTTTTGCGGCTGCTTCTCTCCCTTCTTATCTCAACCCTAAATGACTCTATTCCACTTTTATACTTACATGTTCTAACTTGAATGATAATATTACCCCTACTTAAGTGACATATAAAATACTAATCTAACGTGTAAATTCGGGTATCCTTCAAGAGTTTTTACACCATATGTATGTTTGAGATAACTCTTACTTTCAAGGTCCTTTAAAGAATATCTTTTGGTACCTTATTTTTAAACCAATAAATATCATGTGAAGGTTCTTTCTTTCTCAGAAAGGTCTATAAGATGTCCTAATAGGTTAATAGCCTTAATAGTAGATGTCATGAATTGGTTTTCTATTGTACATTATACTTGCCTTAACTTTTATTTAATAATTCTTTCTCGAAATTTTATTATATTACTTGTATTGGTTCTTGTAGTATCGAAACATTATCCGGCAAGCTAATGGAGGTGGCAGATACTATGATTCAGAGAAAGATTCATATCCTATATTTATAAGAGATAAAGTGGGTTGGAGTAAAAACAAAGGAGATTGATGATACAAATTTTAAATTATGATACTTAAGAAAGGAAAAGGCTCGAAACGGAGTTGATATTATGATAAATAAAGATTTAAAGGATAGTGTAGTAGGCATACAACAATATGGTGACCGAATCTTGATGTTGAAATTAATGCTAGGAGCAGAGGTTTTGAATAATTTTTACTTATGCATCCCAAGTAGGGGAGGAGTTAGATAAGGCGATTTAAAGAATTTCACAAAGGTTGATGATTTGTTTAGGAGGAGACATAAATGGACATGAAGGTAAAGAGGCGTTAGGATATCAAGGTATTCATGCAAACTATGGTTTTTGGGATATAAACGAGGAAGGTAAGGAGATTTTAAATTTTGCTATGGCATTTGATCTCTTTATAGTCAATGCAATCTTCAAAAAATGAAATGAATATTTAATTACTAATAAGAGGGGCTTATTAGTAACTAAATTAATATTCAATCTTCAAATTTGTGTGAATTATCGAGGTATCAAGTTAATGAGCCATGCTATGAAATTATGGGAAAGAATTATCGAACGTAGGTTAAGACAAGTATCAAGTACAACAGAGAACCAATTTGGATTCATGCCAGGCAGATCTACTGTTGAAGCGATTCACCTTTTAAGACGTCTTATGGAACATTTTAGAGCAAAAAAGAAAGACCTTCACATGATATTTATTGATCTAGAAAAGGCTTATGATAGGGTACCGAGAGAGGTTCTTTGGAGAACTTTGGAAAAAAGAGGTATCCCATTGACATATATTAACCTTATAAGAGACATGTATGATGGTGCAAAAACATGTGTGAGGACTCATGAAGGAACGACAAACTTCTTTGAAGTTAATATTGGGTTACATCAAGGATCAACTTTAAGTCCATACTTATTTATAATGGTGATGGATGAGTTAACAAAACATATTCAAGATGAAGTACCTTGGTGTATGTTATTTGCAGATGACATTGTATTAGTGGAGGAGTCTAAGGAAAAAGCTAATAGAAAGTTGGAACTATGGAGAGAAACATTAGAAAGCAAAGGCCTCCGACTTAGTAGAACAAAAACAAAATATATGGAATGTAAGTTTGATCATTTGGTTACCTCTGAGGACATAGAAATTAAAATTAGCACACATTGCATCCCCAAAAGGAAAGTTTTAAATACCTAGGGTCAATTTTTCATAGTGATGGAAGAATTTATGGAAATGTTACGCATAGAATTAATGCTGGTTGGTTAAAATGGAGAGGAGAATCAGGTATTCTTTGTGATAAGAAGATACCATTAAAGTTAAAAGGTAAATATTATAGAGCAGCAATTAGGCCTGCCATGTTTTATGGTTATGAGTGTTGGGCAGTTAATCATCAACATGTACAAAAGATGTCTGACAGAAATAAAGATGTTGAGATGGATGAGTGGTCATACAAGAAAATACCATATACATAATGAGGTTATTAGAAACAAATTAGGAGTGGTACCAATAGAGGATAAAATGAGAGAATATTGTTTAAGATGGTTTGGACATATAGAAAGAAGATTAAAAGAAGAACCCGTAAGAAGGTATGAAAAACTAAATTTGGAAAGTATTAAAAGAGGTAGAGGATGACCACAAAAGTGTTGGAAAGAAACAATAAAGAATGATCTAGCTTATTGTGAGTTAACTTCTTACATGGCACACGATAGGGATCTGTGGAAACAAAGAATCCATGTAGCCGACCCCGTCTAGTATGGGAAAAGGCTTAGTTGTTGTTGTAATAAGAGGGGCTTATGATAAACAAAAATTGATTATTTTGTTTGTAGGAAAAATGGTAGATCGTGTTGTAAAGATTGCAAGGTAATTCTAGGAGAAAGCTTAACCATCCAACATCGACTTTTAGCTATGGATTTACAGGTAAAAAGTGGGCAAAGAAGAAAAGAGTGCATCGAGCTATTCGAACTAAATGGTGGAACCTCAAAAGTGATAAAGAAGGTATATTTAATTAGAAAGTTCTTATGTTAGATGATTGGAATTATATTGGTACATCTAGTGATATGTGAAACAATATGGCTATACATATAAGAAAAGTCGCGAAAGATGTGTTAAGTGAATCTAGGGAGGTGTACTGGTACAAAAAGAAGCTTGGTGGTGGAGTGAAGTGATGTAAGATAAAATAAAGGCAAATAAGGCATGTTACAAATTATATTATGCTAAGAAGACTGGTGAAACTTTATAGGCTTATAAGAAAGCAAAGAAAGAAGCGAGAAAGGTCGTTAGTGAGGCAAAGCTAAAATTTGAGAGGATTTATACAAAAAGTTCAACTCAAAAGAGGGTGAAAGAGATATTTTTAGGATAGCTAGGGCTAGAGATAAGAAAAGTAAGGATCTTAATTTTGTTTGATGCATAATGATGAGGATGAGAAAATTCTAGTTGTAAATGATAATGTAAAAAATAGATGAAATACTTAATTTTTATAAGCTTTTTAATGAAAATAAAGATATTAGTATCAACTTAGGAGAGTTAGCCAAATCAGAAAAGTATATAAACCACAATTTCTACTAACGTATTTAAAAGAAAGAAGTCAAAGTGGCTCTTAAACATATGAAGGTTGATAAATTTGTAAGACCTCACAATATTCGTATAGAAGTTTGAAAATCGTAGGAGAAACATGAATCACTTGACTCACAAGACTATTTAATGAAATATAAAGAAACAAAAAATGCTCGAGGAATGGAGAACAAGTACACTTATACCCATATACAAAAACAAGGGAGACATTCATAATTGTGTGAATTATCAGAGTATCAAGTTAATGAGCCATATTATGAAATTATGGGAAAGAACTATCGAATGTAGATTAGGACAAGTATCAAATACAACAGAGAACGAATTTAGATTCATGTCAGGCAAATCTACTATTGAAATGATTCACCTTTTGAGATGTCTTATGAAACATTTTAGAGCAAAAAAGAAAGACCTTCACAGATATTTATTGATCTAGAAAAAGCTTATGATAGTGTACGGAGAGATGTTCTTTGGATAACCTTAGAAAAAAGAGGTATCCTATTGACATACATAAACCTTATAAGAGACATGTATGATGGTGCAAAAACATGTGTGAGGACTCATGAAGGAACGACAAACTTCTTTGAAGTTAATATTGGGTTACATCAAGGATCAACTTTAAGTCCATACTTATTTATAATGGTGATGGATGAGTTAACAAAACATATTCAAGATGAAGTACCTTGGTGTATGTTATTTGCAGATGACATTGTATTAGTGGAGGAGTCTAAGGAAAAAGCTAATAGAAAATTGGAACTATGGAGAGAAACATTAGAAAGCAAAGGCCTCCGACTTAGTAGAACAAAGACAAAATATATGGAATGTAAGTTTGATCATTTGGTTACCTCTGAGGACATAGAAATTAAAATTGGCACACATTGCATCCCCCAAAAGGAAAATTTTAAATACCTAGGGTCAATTTTTCAGATTGATGGAAGAATTGGTGGAGATGTTACACATAAAATTAATGGAGGTTGATTAAAATGGAGAGAGGAGCATTAGATATTCTTTGTGACAAGAAGATACCATTAAAGTTAAAAGGTAAATATTATAGAGTAACAATTAGACCTACCATGTTTTATGGTTATCACTTATGAGTGTTGGGAAGTTAAACATGTACAAAAGATGTTTGTGATAGAAATGAAGATTTTGAGATGAATGAGTGGTTATATAAAGAAAGACCATATGCATAATAAGGTTATTAGAAACAAATTGGTAGTGACACCAATAGAGGATAAAATGAGAGAATATCGTTTAAGATGGTTTGGACATATAGAAAGAGGATCAAAAGAAGTGCCTGTAAGAAGGTATGAAAAACTAGATTTTGAAACTATTAAAAGAGGTAGAAGATGACCACAAAATTGTTGGAAAGAAACAATAAAAAATGATCTAGCTTATGTTGAGTTAATTGCTAACATGTCACATGATAGGGCTCTATGGAAACAAAGAATCCTTGTAGCCGACCCCGTCTAGTATGGAAAAAGGATTAGTTATTGTTGTTGTAATTTTATTATGACTCATCACCATGATATTCTTATAATTTGTATAATTCTTAGTGTTTCCCTTGTTCTTGTATATGAGTATAATTGTTTTTTTTTATTCTTCAATCTATTTTATTAATTAATCTTTAAGACAAGTGATTCTTGTCTTTCCTAGAGTTTTTTATACTTTTATAAAAATATTATCTAGTCTTACAGATTTACCAACCTCCATAAGTTTAAAAGACTCTAACTTCATTCTTTTGAATATGTTGGTAGAGATTACAACGTAAACTTTTATTAGTTGGACAACTCTCTCAACCTCATACTAGTACCTATATTTTTGTTAAAATGGTTATAAAAATAATTTCCACCTATTGGTTGTATCATGGATTATTACTAGAATCGTAAATTATGCTTGTTATTGAGGGGAGCAGCCCATATAAGATGGCCTCTGTGAAAAATAGGCTATCTGAAATTTTGAGCGTATTGCAAGGCCATGTCTTTGGTGTTCATAGTGTGTTCTTGCATGTTCGCCTGAATAGGTTCTGCACCAAGCACTTGTCTCGTAGTAGGCAGGTTTGTTTATTATTTCTTCTTTGATCTTGTATTAAGCTTGTCAAGGCTTCTAATTGGTACTCCCTTTATAGAAGTCACTTCATGGCTGTCCGGAGTTAGATTAGCCACCAGTAAAACTGGTATGGGGTAAGGCTTTGTGAAGATGGAAATGGTGTTACCAGCATGCACGACTATGTCTATTTGAAGATTATGCTATATGTAAACAGGGCAACAGTCACGTGAACAAGTGCATCAGTCAAGTGCACAAAACGTGGTTTTGCAACAACTACCTCTACATGAAGGTGTTGCAAGTCTTTCAATTTGCATTGCCAAAACATATCAATTGTGAATTCTCAGTTTTCAAGCAACAAAAACTTCTCTTCAGCTTATGTGGCAACACAGTTCCTGTGTTGCATGTCAAACATCGCCTAAATGAGTTTGCTGATAGGTTTCCTTTGGTGATCAAGATTTTCAGGGTTGGAAAGATTTGTAATTTGGTCTTTCTGCAGATGTTCCTATGTTCTGTGTGTGTGTGTGCAGGCACAAGGTTTAATTTACAAAAGCTCCAGGAACCATTTATTGATTGTTCTGTAATTTGTGTTATTTTTCCTGAAGGATGATGGAAAACCTTTTGAGCTTTTCTACCATGGACAATTTGATGATTCGCGACCTGGTAATAATGTACCCGTCACAGGAAGGTACTTTCGGCTTTCAAGTATTTGCCTCTTGTTACTGGCTCTTGCTTCCGCTATTAGCTTCCTCAAAATAATATTAGGGCAACCATTTCACAGGGACTTAAGTTTGGCAATTGACTGTGCCCTCACTGGCCAAACACTTTCTGCTCCTCAAAGGCCTTGGTATCTATCATATGCAAGACTTTCTTTCCATAGCATTTGATAAATATTCAGTAAAACGATTGTATGTGTTTTTCATTTACGTAATTCAACTTCATCTTCCTTTGACAGTATTGGATGCAGTATTAAGTGGCACCCCTGAAGCAAATTTACGCATGCTCTGTATTGAGGTAAGGCTTAGAAATAAGGTATATCACCGAACTTAATGCTTCTATCATGTACACTATCTTCATATCTTGGCACAGCATGCCAGAAAATTCTAGATTTCCTTGTTTCCATGTTGTTGCTTGCTTTAAGAGACGAGATAGCTCACCCCTGTGGGTCGGCAATTTGCTGAATGGTGATTTATGACTGAACTTTGCCTTATGGGATTGTAGTTTCATAACATATCTGCAGACTGTAGTAATGCAATTATCTGAATAGTGACATCAATGAACTTTGCTTTATAAGGGATGACTCTTTTCTATGTTTTGTTCGGAAAAGTACGGAATACCCTTCAACTGGAAGCTTAGAACTGGTCCGAGCTCGGGCTAGATCAGGAAGACCAGACTTGCTGGTCCCAAGCCCGACATAAGGATACATTATGTACAACCAAGCTTCATTTAGGGATAGGTCTTCCTGAGTCAGGCTAGGACCCCAGTGATTTTTGACAGCCCAACATTTTAGGCTCATCTTCTACATATTTCCGACTTTTTTTCATTGGAAAAGGCTTATATGCTTAGTCAAGCATGGGCTTGTCTGTCGTCCATTGGCAGGTCTGTATCCTGAACCTTGGGTATCAAGGATGCTTCTGCATTTGAAGCGTAAACTTGTCAGCGGCTAAAAGTATGAACCAAGCCAATAATGAAATAGGTTTCACTGAAGGTATTTTGCTTTATTTGTGTGTGTGTTTTGTGTAAGTGTGGATTCTCTCATGTCCTTTAGTTACTATTGATTTGTGGTGATTCGTTTAATTGAAAAAGAACATGGGTATCAAGGATGCTTGAACTATGCTATTCAGAAGATGGTCGATGCTGTTTACTGCAGATAATTGCTTAGGAGTTATCCCGTGTTCTCGTTAGGGGTAGGCAATTTCGCACACACAAAAACACAACAGCAACAAGATTGACAAATCCTTGTTGGTATCCAAAGAAAATTATGCCATTGATCTGTTGATCAAACTAATTTGCGGCAATTTAAGATTCACAAACGCATACACACACACACACACTGCTATGTGCATGTGCATACGTGTGTTCGCATGTGGTTGCACTGTCTTTTGCTACTTCATCCTCCATCGGCCATTATCCACCATCTTAACTACTCACCATACTCCAAACCATCTTGTCTTCAAAACGGTCTTTCTCGCTACCAAAACCACCAGAACTTATATATATATATATATATATATATATATATATATATATATATATATATATATATATATATATATATATATATATATATATATATATATATATATGGAAACACATAAGAACTCTTAAATGGAAACTGAAAAGAGGTGTAGCTCCAGTTCCTTCGGAAATGGTAAGAACTTTGGTGCAAATAGAATGGGTTGATCCCTACCATCTTGACTTGGTTATTTTTCCTCTCTTTTTTTTATTTGAACAATACGGAGTTGAGTTCCTCTCCTACGATTAGAACATGCTGAACAAGATTTTTTCATGTAAAACTTGCTTGATTAAGATTAGAAGCTTGGTGTATGTTATATTCTAACATATTTCAACAAACATCAACCATCACATTTAAAAGATGGACTGTCGGTATTTAAATTTTGAAAGGAAAATATACACTTTGCATGTGCACTTAATTCAAAAAGCAACTTCTTGCTTCTTGAATTGGAATCTCAATTATTCATCCTTTAAATTGGATAACTGAGATTTCTTTAAATATGCTAATATGTTTATATATTTTTTATTTCTTGGATCAAGGGAGATGAAGGATTAAAATTTAAAAAGCAAAAAAGTGAAAAGTACTCTAACGTGATACTTTTTGTGCCTTTGTTTTTTTCAATTTCAACCATTGATCTCTCTTAATCAAAAAGCTAAAAAGTGTTTGCATATGTCAAGTTATATATATATATAGGTGTGAGATGGGGTAAGCATACTCCAAACCATCCATGGCAGTTAAAATTGTTATTACCACTGTCAAAACTACCTCAAAAACCTTTATATATATATATATATATATATACTCGCAACATTATATTCTAACATATTTCAACAAATATCAACCATTTAATGTGAAGGATGAATGATTGGTATTTAAATATAAAAGGCAAACTGTACATTTTGTATTTTGACAACAACAACAACAACTAAGCCTTTTCCCATACTAGACGGGGTCGGCTACATGGATTCTTTGTTTCCACAGATCCCTATCGTGTGCCATGTTAGCAGTTAACTCACAATAAACTAGATCATTCTTTATTGTTTCTTTCCAACACTTTTGTGGTCGTCCTCTACCTCTTTTAATACTTTCCAAATTTAGTTTTTCTAACCTTCTTATGGGTTCTTCTTTTGATCTTCTTTCTATATGTCCAAACCATCTTAAACAATATTCTCTCGTTTTATCCTCTATTGGTGCCACTCCTAATTTGTTTCTAATAACTTCATTATGTATACAGTCTTTTCTTGTATGACTACTCATCCATCTCAACATCTTCATTTCTATCACAGACATCTTTTGTACATGTAGATGATTAACTGCCCAACACTCATAACCATAAAACATGGTAGGCCTAATTGCTGCTCTATAATATTTACCTTTTAACTTTAATGGTATCTTCTTATCACAAAGAATACCTGATGCTCCTCTCCATTTTAACCAACCAGCATTAATTCTATGCGTAACATCTCCACCAATTCTTCCATCAATCTGAAAAATTGACCCTAGGTATTTAAAACTTTCCTTTTGGGGGATGCAATGTGTGCCAATTTTAATTTCTATGTCCTCTGAGGTAACCAAATGATCAAACTTACATTCCATATATTTTGTCTTTGTTCTACTAAGTCGGAGGCCTTTGCTTTCTAATGTTTCTCTCCATAGTTCCAATTTTCTATTAGCTTTTTCCTTAGACTCCTCCACTAATACAATGTCATTTGCAAATAACATACACCAAGGTACTGAATATGTTTTGTTAACTGATCCATCACCATTATAAATAAGTATGGACTTAAAGTTGATCCTTGTTGTAACCCAATATTAACTTCAAAGAAGTCTGTCGTTCTTTCATGAGCCCTCACACATGTTTTTGCACCATCATATATGTCTCTTATAAGGTTAATATATGTCAATGGGATACTTCTTTTTTTCAAAGTTCTCCAAAGAACCTCCCTCGGTACCCTATCATAAGCTTTTTCTAGATCAATAAATATAATGTGAAGGTCTTTCTTTTTTGCTCTAAAATGTTTCATAAGACGTCTTAAAAGGTGAATCGCTTTAATAGTAGATCTGCCTGGCATGAATCTAAATTGGTTCTTTGTTGTACTTGATACTTGTCTTAACCTACGTTCGATAATTTTTTCCCATAATTTCATAGTATGGCTCATTAACTTTATACCTCGATAATTCACACAATTTTGAATGTCTCCCTTGTTCTTATATATGGGTATAAGTGTACTTGCTCTCCATTCCTCGGGCATCTTTTGGTTTTTCCATATTTCATTAAATAGTCTGGTGAGCCAAGTGACTCCTATTTCTCCTAGTATTTTCCAAACCTCTATTGGAATATTATCTGGTCCTACTGATTTACCACCCTTCATATGTTTAAGAGCCTCTTTGACTTCATTCTTTTGAATACGTCGGTAAAAATTGTGGTTTGTATAATTTTCTGATTTGGCTAACTCTCTTAAGTTAATATTAACATCTTTATTTTCATTAAAAAGATTATAAAAATAAAATTTCCATCTATTTCTTATATCATCATTTGCCACTAGAATTTTCTCATCCTCGTCTTTGATGCATCTATCATAATTAAGATCTTTAGTTTTCTTATCTCTAGTCCTAGCTATCCTAAAAATATCTCTTTAACCCAGTGTTATCCGTATCGCACCGTATCGTACATCGCCCGTATTGTACGATACGAGCGATACGCCCAAATTTTTTTTTTAAAATTTTTTTTGCTGGTTTCTGGCCTTTCTTCGCCTCTCTTCACTTCCCTATGCTTGTAATTTGGGTTTATAATTTTATTTATTGAATACAAATAATTTATAAACAAATAAAAATTGTGACAAAATCATTTTCCTTTCTGTTGCCAACTTTTAGGTATATTTCTGCTAGCAGTTTCTAATTTCATGAGATCGCAAACAATTGAAAACATTTGGTTGTCTCGGTTCATTGTGTGGGCATTTCACAACTTCACTATTTTAGGGTTCACCTTACGTGACTTCCATTGAGTTGAACATGATCAACGTGTGTGGGGCTTAACTCAGTCTGTGAAGTGAGAAATGAAGCTCAAGCATTAGTTAAAAAGCTAATTGTAAGGGAAAAAGGGATATCATCAAGTAATAATATCACATCACTAAGGTGTCATAGAGTCAATAATCAAAGAAATTGAGCTCATTGTTTTGCTCACATATGAAAATTAGCAAATATGACAACTACATGTACAAAGATAGCAGTTTGTTAATTTTGATATATTAGATGAGTGGATTATGGAAGATAACGAAGAAAATGCACTCCTAACCGAAGAAGACATTGCATGAATTAATTTGAAGTACAACAACATCATGAAGGAGATGAAGATTTTCATTTTAAAGCAGAAGGTGATGAGAAACTTTGAATCTTTATCAAGTAGAAGATGAAGATTATTTAGTTAATAATCCTGATACAAATTAAAATATGTAAAATGTAAATGTATTTCATTTTTTGCTTCAAAATATGTAATTTTGGATCCAATTGTTCAATGTTGAATGTTCAATCTATGCTAAACTTTGCATTATATGAATTTAAAGCAATTATCAGATTTTTCCAGATTTTTTTTTACTAATTTTCTTGATTTTTTAAATAATTTTCATATTATTTTAATATTAAAGTACGATACGATACGATACGCCCGTATCGTGGAGCCCAGCGATACACGATACGATACGCGTCAGACAACACTGCTTTAACCCTCTTTTGAGTTGAGTTTTTTTATATAAGTCCTTCTAAATTTTAGCTTTTGCTTCACTCACGGCTTTTTTCGCTTCCTTCTTTGCTTTCTTATAGGCCTCTAAAGTTTCACTAGTTTTCTTAGTATAATGTAATTTGTAACATGCCCTCTTTGCTTTGATTTTATTTTGTACTACTTCACTCCACCACCAAGCTTCTTTTTGTGCTGGTACACCTCCCTTAGATACCCCTAACACATTTTTCGCCACTTTCCTAATATGTATAGCCATATTGTTCCACATATCACAGGGTGTGCCAACATTAACATTTCCTTGAAGGACTTTCTGTTTAAATATATCTTCTTTCTCACTTTTGAGGTTTCACCATTTAGTCCGAATAGCTCGATGCACTCTTTTCTTCTTTGTCCATCTTTTTATTTGTAAATGCATAACTAAAAGTCGATGTTGGGTGGTTAAGCTTTCTCTTGAAATTACCTTGCAATCTTTATAACACGCTTTATCTTTTTTTCTACAAATAAAGTAATCAATTTGTGTTTGTGATAAGCCACTCTTATAAGTAATTAAATGTTCATCTCGTTTTTTGAAGATTGTATTGACTATAAAGAGATCAAATGCCATAGCAAAATTTAAAATCTCCTTACCTTCCTCGTTTATATCCTCAAAACCAAAGTTTCCATGAATCCCTTGATATCCTAATGCATCTTTACCGACATGTCCATTTAAGTCTCCTCCTAAACACATCATCTCCCTTTGTGGAATCTTTTGAATTACCTTATCTAACTCTTCCCAAAAAGTTGTCTTTATACTATCTTCTAGTCCTACTTTGGGTGCGTAAGCACAAACTATATTCAAAACCTATGTTCCTAACACTAATTTCAACGTCATGATTCGGTCACCATATCGTTATATGTCTACTACACTATCCTTTAAATCTTTGTTTATGATAATACCATCTCTTGGACCATGGGAGATGAAGGGTTAAAATTTATATAGCAAAAAAGTGAAAAGTACTTTCTATAGGTGCAACTTACAAAAGTAGGGTGATACTTTTGGAATTTAGGCTAAAAAGTGTTTTTATATGTTAGTATATATGCCAAATTATATATATATATATATGAAGATGAGATTAGGCATACCCTGTGACTAATTACAAAAGAATATAAAGGAAGTGATGTTCAAGTGTGCTCCCATTGATGCCAAAACCTTTGGCATGTAACTGATGAAGTGTTGGAAGTGGCGATCAGGCCCTGTTTTCTACTACCATTCAGCTCATTTGCAGGAGGGGGTGTGATGCTCCTGCGAGAGGTCTTCACTACAGCATATTGAACCTTTAGCAGATAGCGGGTCCACCATTTCCATTTTTGTTTTTGTGTTAAATCCTTTAGCAGGTAGCCCAGAGTCCACTGCCCGGCAAGTTTACTACAGGACATTATGATCCAATTTTTTGATAGAAGAACATAAATCGAGTGGACTTTTGTGTGGGATGGTTTGATTTTTTCTAGATAGGAAGGAGGATCCGCTCCTGATGTCATTGAGGATTTTGGATGCCTTGTCCGATCAAAATATGGTGTTCTGCATCTCAGGCTCCACTAAAGACCATTTGGAATGTCACCTCCATTCTCGAGTTAGATGCTTTTCTCTCCATTTATGTCCTCACTTAAGGGCGAGTTGGAGTAATGAGTTTCACCTCAAAAAATTCTTCAGTTTACCACTGAATATGGATAAATATAAGTGTTTTGTAGATGTGAGATACATGTTGCTATGGCATTTGATTTCTCTCTTCTCTCATTCCAGCAATCTCTTATTTTTACTCTAGTGACTGATATTTCGTCCATTGAAAGCTATTGTTGCTTTTTTTACAACCAACAAGTACCTGCTTATTTCCTTACTAACCTCATCGGAGTCAAACAAAAAATAAAGAAGAAAAATACAAGATCAAAAAGAAAGAAAATTGAGTCGATTTTCAAGATTTTTTTAGGTTTTGGGAGATTGGTTAATAGTAATATTTTCGTATTTTTATAGGTTTGTCTTTTTTGTTTTTTTATTTGAGTTGGTGTTTCATGATTTTGGATTGAAGGATTCAATCATCGAAATTTCAATTCGAAACTCAACACAAGCACATGTGTCAGCCCATGTCTCACCTTAAGAAAGAGATGTAGTTCCACCATGTCTCTTCCGTACTCACCGATTAAGATAGTGATTTAGTATGTGGGCTAGTTGGTCATGTCACCTCGGTTTCGTGTGACAAATTCGAATAACCAGTTTTGGTTACGGTTCTAAAACTGCTCATCCTACAACGGTTTTGGTGTGAGCTTTGAAGAGTTTGAGATCGGTGATTTTATTAAATCTTTTTTAACCAAAAGCAACCGTTTGAAACTGTCAATTCCGACTTTATAAAAGGTGAAACAGAAACCGAACCAGATAGTCTGTGGTTTCACTGATTCTATATTCAATCGGTTTTTGATTCGGTTAGGAACGGGATATATCTAGATAAATGCATTGGAGTGGTGAATGAAGACCGATACGTCAGTGACTGATCTTGAGCCAAAGTGGAGCAATCACCGAGCTAATAATTTGAAGTTTTCAAAAGAAATATATTTTTAAAGGCGAGTTGGGTATGGAGGCATCCTAGTCGAGTATCGAACTCCTAACCTTTATCAGACAGCCAACCCGCTGACCATTGACAATTTGTGCATAAGGCGGGTACATGAACCAAGCTGCTCATAGATTCGCTCCGTTTGGCTCATCGGTTTGTTCGTTTGTATTCGGTTTGTTAAACCTTATGAGCTTATCATAAGCATAGTATGCTCAGCTTGTAAAAGCTCGTCAAATGATGATATTTCTATTTTTTACCTAAACCGCAATCTCAAAGTAATTAAATTAGTGTAAATGGTAATTTGGAGGGTCATTTTTTTTTACTTTATCACGAAAATGTAAGGTCAACAAAGGACATTCTATCTATGATGGTATTTAAGAACTCTCTCTCTATAAACTAACAGTCGCGGTTTAGCTAATTTGGTCTCAACTCGTTTTCTATATGAATGAGTCGAGCTAACTGTTGGCTGAACAACCATTGTTTAGACATGTTTACGAACGGTTCATTATCCCTTTTCGAGCGAGAGAGTGAGAGAGGGATTTCCTTAAATACCCCAATACTATGCCTTTAGTTTACCAAAAATTTCCTTATATAATAGTTAAACAAAATTGACACTTAAAATTATCTTAAATAACTTGATACAATTACCTCAAAGCATGTTAGGGTAAAAAGTAGAGAATTTGCCATTTGACGAGCTTCCATGAGCAACACACCATGTTTATGTTCAGCTCAAACGTCAAACCCAGCTGAACCACGTGCGGCTTGGTTCATTTTCCAGTCCTAAGCATTCACATCAAGTACAGCTCGACACGAACTGTACTCGAGTTGTGTGTGGACTAATATCGTGTGTCGTGTCCCGAGAGCACGTGCGTCATGTGAAAATAAACGCGTGGCATAATCGGCGATCACTTGAAGTCCGTATGAGTCGCGCGATTCCTCGGCAAGCTTCTACGTAATAATTGTTCGATATTTTTCTTAGAAAACGTTAGGCAAAGAGAGGGCGCGAAGGAGTACGACGGAAGCTACCGTGGGATCCTCTCTCTCTCTCTCTCTCTCTCTCTCCGGTGTATAAAACTGAAAGAGGGGCGTCGACCTTTGTTTTATCCTTGCACCTATCAGGGTTTCGTTATCGCGGCTTCTTCGGACTCCACTAGAGGTGAGGGAGAGAAGTTGTATTCGGCTTCTATTCTAGTCGAGCTTGTTTCTTCTGCTTCATTTTTTATATCGGTGATTATTTTGCTATTGCGGATTCGTTGTTCTAGAATTGTCATTCTTACCACTTTGATTTTGGGGGCGACAATAAGGTTTGCATCCGTCGTTGTGTTTAAAACTGTGAATAATTGTCGATCATCAAAGGTTGATGTTGCATCAATCAATATTACCGAGTCGCCGAGAGTCAAATGACATTCACTGACGAATGTCTATCTTCAAGAATGATTGACAAGAGCGGAAGTATACACAAAACGAATCAAGAAGCAGTGCAAGACTGCATAATTTATTCATGGAATGAGGTCTTATTTATAGACACTTTACAAGAGGCAAGTAAGTAGCAAGAAGCAAGATCATCAAATGGGCTGAACTAGTGCTGGCCGGCCAGCACTAGTCGTTGGGATCCAACGGCTAGTTGCTGGCTGGGTCAGCACTAGCCGTTGGGTAGCTCCAACGGCTACTAGCCGTTGGGGCTTCCCAACGGTATTACATTAACACCCCCCCTCAAACTTACGGGGTATACACTGAAAGTTTGTCTAATAAAAACTGAAATCGAGAAGCTGAAAGAGATTTGGTGAAAAAGTCTGCGAGCTGCATCTCAGATGTGACATAACAAAGTGAGATCTTCTTATTTAGACACTCTTCTCGAACAAAGTGACAGTCCATCTCGATGTGCTTCGTCCTCTCATGAAAAGTGTTATTGGAGGCAATGTACATGGCACTTTTGTTGTCACAATACATAATGGCGGGGTGTTTGACCTGAACGCCCATGTCTGCTAGAAGGGATGTGATCCAAGAAATCTCCATCGCAGCTGTAGCCATGGCTCGATATTCAGCTTCTGTGGATGAGAGGGACACCTTCTGTTGCTTTTTACACTTCCAAGAAACAAGAGATTCACCTAAAAACACACAAAAACCAGTGGTAGAGTGTCTATTGTTGACATCTCCACCCCAATCAGCATCCGTATATATAGATAAATCAAAAGATGAAGAAGAAGTTAAGAGGACCCCCTTGTGAGCAGTGTTTCTAATATATCGAATAATTCGCAAAACAGCACTCATATGGACAGAAGTAGGTGCCTGTTGAAATTGACTGGCTGTGTGTACTGCATGAGAAATGTCTGGTCTAGTAATGGTGAGATAAGTGAGTGCACCTATAAGCTGTCGATAAGGGGTGGGATCTTCTAATTTCTCACCATCTGTGGAACGCAGTTTGGTGCCTAGGACTTCGGGTGTGTCAACAACCTTAGTATCTGTAATCCCAGATCTTTCAACAATATCGTTAGCAAATTTGGTTTGAGACATAAAGTATCCACAACTATTTTTGGTTATCTCAATACCTAAAAAGTAATTCAGCAAACCCAAGTCTTTCATATCAAATTCGTGATGCAGATTAAGTTTAACTTCAGCAATTCCCACTTCATCACTTCCTGTGATGATCATGTCATCCACATACAAAAGCAAGATAACAATACCAGATTGTGTTTTGCGTACAAATAATGCAGTATCAGTATAGCAAGTCACAAAATTATGCAAATGCATGAATTTTTCAAATCGATCAAACCAAGCTTTTGGAGCTTGTTTCAGACCGTACAAGGCTTTTCGTAATTTAAGAGCATGACCAAGAGGGAGAGTAATGCCAGGAGGAGGACTCATGAAGACTTCTTCATTCAAGTAACCGTTCAAAAAAGCATTCTTGACATCAAGTTGGTATATATTCCATTTTTTTATTGCACTAATGGTAATGAGAATTCTAATCGTGGTCATTCTAGCTACTGGGGCAAACGTTTCATCATAGTCAATTCCATATTCTTGGGCATAACCTTTAGCAACTAATCTAGCCTTGTATCTCTCAATGTGCCCGTTGCTGTGAGTTTTGATTTTATATACCCATCGACATCCAATGACTTTCTTATCTTTAGGCAGGGGTGCAACTATCCATGTCTGAGCCTTGTCTAGGGCGTTGAGTTCATCTTTCATAGCATCTTCCCATTCTGGAATACCTTTAGCTTGATGATAGAACCTAGGTTCCTTTACTTGACGAAGGGTGGCAATCAAATTTCTTCGTTGTGGTTCAAAAGATTCATATGACACAAATCGCTGAGGTGGTCTTGAAGCCCTGGGTTCAAAGCTTGTAATATCAGGTTCAGTGTGGGCGTAATGGGTTGTTCTAGGTCGTCTGGGATAATTTGAGGGAAAGGGTTCAACAATTGACCGAGTATCAACAGTGGTGTGTGAAACATCATTGTTTTCAACATGATCTTCTTGAATGTCTTGATGATCTACTGAGTCACAATCATTATCTTCTTCTAACTCAAAAATATCTTTAGGAATGAAAGGTTCCGAATTTTCCAAGGATTTGGACTCATAATAAATGTCATTCTCAAAGAATTTCACATCCTTGGACACATACAATTTGTCTGCTATAGGATCAAAACACCTATACCCTTTTTTGTCAATGCCATAACCAAGAAAAACACATTCAATAGCTCTAGGTGACAATTTGTCATTCTTGTCTGTATACACAAAACATCTATATCCAAAAACCCTAAGTCTTTCATAATATGGAGGGATGTTATACAATTTTTCGAAAGGTGAAGTATTCTCAAGGTTAGATGAAGGCATTCTATTTATAAGATATATGGCGGTAAGAGTAGCTTCGGCCATAAGAATTTAGGAACCTTACTAGCAATTAACATAGTTCTACAAGTTTCAATAATATGCCTATGTTTTCGTTCTGCTAGACCATTTTGTTGAGGTGTTTTAGTGCATGATTTTTGGTGAATAATACCATTAGTTTCAATAAAGTTATGAAATTCATTAGACATGTACTCTCCTCCCGAATCGGATCTAAAGATTTTAATGGTTGCTCCAAATTGGTTTTTGATCATGTTACAAAATATTACAAATTTTTCAAATACTTCGAATTTGTGTTTTAAAAGATATATCCATGTAAATCGAGTAAAGTCATCCACAAAAATCACATAGTATTGCAATCCTCCTTTAGAAACAATGGGCGCGGGGCCCCAAACATCCGAATGTATTAAATCAAAAGCTTTCTTTGGTACATAATTTCTTTCTCCAAATGGAAGATGATGCATTTTTCCAAGAAGACAATCTTTACATTCAAAATTTTTCTCTCTAATGCTTTTCATCAAAGGAATGTTACACATCTTTTGAGAGTTCAAGTGTCCAAGTCTTTTATGCCATAGTCTAGCATCTTGGGTTATGTTACAAAAACCCGAATTTGGCATAACAAGATAGTCCATTTTGTATAGTCCACTTTCTCTATGGCCTTGACCAATCACCTTCTTTGATAGGTGATCCTGCACCACACAATGTTGGGATGAGAAAGTGATTATACAGTTGTTATCACATATTTGAGCAACCGAAAGTAGATTTAAATTTAGCTTAGGTATAAAACTTACATTTTGAATTTTAAAGTCTTGTTTTTCAAGGTTTCCTAATTTTTTGATTTGGAGTTTTGTTCCATCGGCCGTAAACACATGTTTTCCAATGGTTTCACAAGAATTAACCAAAGAATCTTCACTATGTGTCATATGAAAAGATGCACCAGAATCTAAAAACCAAGACATACCTTGCGAAGTAGATAGAGCATTCCCGGAGATGCTTGCTTTTTCTTTAAAAATTTCTTCTATGTACGCTTTTATGTTGTTGGGTAAGACACCTCCTTCTTCCACGGTTCCCACGTTTCCACCCCTTTTTCGGAGTAGAGGACAAGTGGTTTTAATGTGTCCACTTTCCTTGCAATAATGGCAAATTGTATCCTTGTTAGGCCATGGTCCCGTGGGCTTCTTGAATGTGCCTTCATTGTTCTTGGTATGTGGAGGCTTGTAAGTCTTCAAATTTGCTCCGGGTCTTGATGCGGCAAGTACTGCTTCTTTTGCAACATGCATGCTTTTCAATCTTGTTTCCTCCATAACAAGATCGGCAAGAAGGTATCCCCTCTAGGTCTAGGTTTCCTATGTATAAGGCTTGATCTAATGTTTTCAAATTCGTCTCTTAGACCACGCATAAACAAGAAAAAATATTGATTTTCCAAAAATTCTTGAAATTCGTCTAGTTTGTGAAGTTTTCCAAATTTGTCAAAACTCCTTAATTGAGTCCAAAGTTCCGAAAATGCATTGTGATAATCCCTAATGCTTAGGTTCTCTTGTTTGAGCATAATCATTCTTTCCATAAGATCAATTTGAAAGACAAAATCATCTTGAGAATGAAGCTTTTTCAAATATTCCCAAGTTTCAAACGCATTTTCAAAAGCATTAATCCGATTTCTAAGTTTTTCATCCACGTTTTGACAAATGATCCATGTGATTTTTGCATTCATTTTTTCCCATAATTTCAAATCGGTTTTGAATTTCTCATGTGCTTTGATGATTTCATCATCATCTAAGCCATCAATGTCCAAAATTGGTTCTTTTATAGTCCCATCAATGTAATCCCAAAAATCTTTTGATAAAAAATATTTTTTCATTGTTCTAGCCCAACTTTGATAACTTTTTGGGTCTAGAATACATCTAAACGACTCATTTTTGCCTTCCATTTGTGCAAAAAATGAATATTTAAGACTAACCTCAAGTTTGATGCAAATCTTCAATTTTTGCACTTTCGGCACGCTTCCCGATGCACTCGTTTTCTTCGATCCGAGGCTCTGATACCATGTGAATAATTGTCGATCATCAAAGGTTGATGTTGCATCAATCAATATTACCGGGTTGCCGAGAGTCAAATGACATTCACTGACGAATGTCTATCTTCAAGAATGATTGACAAGAGCGGAAGTATACACAAAACGAATCAAGAAGCAGTGCAAGACTGCATAATTTATTCATGGAATGAGGTCTTATTTATAGACACTTTACAAGAGGCAAGTAAGTAGCAAGAAGCAAGATCATCAAATGGGCTGAACTAGTGCTGGCCGGCCAGCACTAGTCGTTGGGATCCAACGGCTAGTTGCTGGCTGGGTCAGCACTAGCCGTTGGGTAGCTCCAACGGCTACTAGCCGTTGGGGCTTCCCAACGGTATTACATTAACATAAAACTGTTGCATTTTCGAATGGTATGATCGGGTTCATCCAGTCTCGTCCTTTTATCATTCTACCTGTTGTTTTCCTGATTTCGAGTCGATCTTTGCGTCGTCCGATTGTTTATTGATTCCTCTGAATGGTCTTGGTTTGGTTCAGATACCCTAACGGAGTTGTGTAGTGTGGTTTGAGGTATTGTTTTTGGCTTTCGGATTGGGGATATGGTTTTCTCCTATATGATTAATCTAGTTCACTGTGTGAATTTAATCTGAAAATCTATTCTCTAATGCACATCTCGTTGACATTGGATTTGTTACTTCTTTTCTTATATTTCCCCAACAACTTTGTCTTCCCCCGGTGTTTGTTCTATCCTTTTCTTTGGCGTGGATGAAATCGAGCTTATTTGGGAACCTAGACGTTCATTAAACCCTAATGGAGTAAATATTTACTGTTAGTGGTAGAAGATTTTTTCTTTCCAATCATTTGTGATTGGACTATCATCAGCTCTTAGCTTTGGTTTGATGTTTCCTCTGTGCGGATTGTGGTAGGATCGTTTTTGTGCAAGAATAGTATCCTGGTTTCTTTTGGGATTAGAAGAAAATGCTTTATTATTCGATTAGCTGAATCTATCTTGGCTATTTTCGTGTGATTTTTCTTCATTCTTAACTTGATATGATTGTTATAAGAATCTGGGTTGTCTTGTCAACAGGACCTTCTTCTGTTTGTCAATGTCTGCCAGTCCCAGTGACGAGAATCAATGGCTTTACCTGAGATGTAACTGTTGCCTAACCTGCCGGGGTCGTCGCCGGTGGTGCTGGCCCTTCTTGTTTCGGCATTGGACTTGACAGTTAGTCAAGTTCACTACTTTTTATTTATTATATGAGAATTTTCTTGTAGTTTTCTCGAGAAAGTTTACATTTAGAGATTATCCAAAATACAAAAAAAAAGGTCTGATTGTAGAAGCCTGAAGAACGAAGTATTGGCTGGCATTTAAGAGAAGGTGAACTATTATACATTTAATATTTAAGGAGTTGGTTTTGAACTCGTGGTTGTGAGACGGGAAGATTTGGGTGTAGAAATTCTGTATATGCACCATCGGTTGCTTGAGGTATGGCAAAGCTACCATTCCTTCCCGGTTTCCGGTTTCACCCAACGGATGTAGAGTTACTGTGTTTCTACTTGAAAGCAAAGATCTGCGGGAAACTTATCAAACCTGATGTTATTTCAGAGCTTGACATCTACAAATTCTCACCATGGGATCTTCCAGGTATTGGCATCTATTCTCTTCAAAGCTGCATATTTCTTTTCACCAACATGCTTTTCCAATGTCCATTTCATGATGCAAAGATGGTCTTTTCCGTATTCTTAATCTGTTGATTTGGTTATCCGTTGTTTTTGGTTCTAATCTTGCATGATATGTCACAAATGCTACAGGGAAGTCTTGCTTAAAGAGCAGAGACCTCGAGTGGTACTTCTATTGTCCTCGAGACAGGAAATATGTTAATGGGCCTAGAACTAACAGAGCAACTGAGATTGGGTACTGGAAAACGACTGGTAAGGACAAACCTGTTTTTAATAATTCTGTGTTGGTGGGAATGAAAAGGACACTAGTTTTCCACATTGGAAAGGCTCCCAAGGGTGACAGAACTGATTGGGTCATGCGTGAGTACAAGCTTGAGGATAAGAATCTGGATGAGTCCAGGATTGCTCAGGTAATTCCTCTCTGTAGAGTTCTTATTATGTTGTCTCGTTGCTAAATTTGTAGTTGTTAATTTTCCAGGCATAACTTTGATGTGAGTTTGTTATCCTTTGGAAAAATACACTCCCTGCCATTGGTTCCTATTCCTTTTGGAAATACTACAAAATACTTGATAATTTTGTATGTCTTGGAGACAAATGCATATATCTTGACGTGCCCATGAGAGCTAGTAAATAATCACAAATATGCTGATCCATGAAAGGTCGTTCTGTTTTTGTGTGACCTAAACATGCTTATGAGAACCTCTTTCGGATACAACAACAATTAAGCCTTATCCCATATTAGATGGGTTGTCTACATGAATTCTTTGTTTCCATAGAGCTTGATTATATGCCATGCTAACAGCTAACTCAACATAGGCTAGATCATTCTTTATTGTTTTCTTTTAACACTTTTGTGGTCTTTCTCTTCTTTTAATATTTTCACAATCTAGTTTCTCATGTCTTCTTATCGGAGCTTTCTTTGGTTGTCTTCCTACATGTTCAAACCATCTTAAATGATTTTTTCTCATTTTGTTATCTATTGGTGTCACTCCCAATTTGTTTTTAATAACTCATTACGTAGGTCTTTGCTTGTGTAAATCACTCATTCGTCTTAGTACCTTCATTTATATCAGAAACATATTTTGTACATGTTACATGTTGATAATTAACTTCTTAATACTCAAAACCATAAAGCATACAACTAAGGGTCGACTAAATGGATTCTTTGTTTTTGTCACAAACATCTTTGTACATGTTACATGTTGATAATTAACTTCTCAACATTCAAAACCATAAAGCATACAATAACAACTAGGGATCAGCTATGTGGATTCTTTGTTTTGATAGATCTCGATCATGTGCATGTTAATTATTAATTCAATGTAAGCTAAATCATGCTTTATTGTTTTCTTTCAATACTTTTGTAGTCTTCTTCTTTTTCTTTTGATATTTTCAGAATCTAGTTTCTCCTACTTTCTTATAGAAGTTTCTTTTGGCTTTTTTCTGTGTCCAAACTACCATCTTAAATGATTTTTTCTTATTTTGTCATTTATTGGTGCCACTTTTAATTTGTTTCCACCATCTTAAATGATTTTATCTCATTTTGTCATCTATCAGTGCCACTTTTAATTTGTTTTTAATAAACTAATTATGTGTGTCCGCTCATCTTTTTCAATATCTTCATTTCTGGCTTGAACATCTTTAGCATATGTTTATGATTAACTGCACAACTCTTTGAACCATAAAGCATAGCAAGTCTAGTTATTGCTATATAATATTTACCTTTTAACTTTAATGTTACCTTCTTTATTACACAAAATAATTAATACACCTCTCCACTTTAACCAACTTACATTAATTCTATGTGAAACATCTCTATCAGTTTTCCATCACTCCAAACACATTGAACCTAGGTATTTAAAAATTTTCTTATTAGAGATGTAATGTATGCCAACCTTAATTTCTATATCATTTGAAGTAACCAAATGAGTAAACTTTCCTTCCTTATATATTGTCTTTGTTGTACTAAGTCAAAAGCCTTTACTTTCTAACGTTATTCTTCATGATTCTAATTTCCTATTAATTTTTTTCTTAGACTCATCCACTAATAGAATGTCATTTGTAAACAATGTACACCAAGAGACTTCATCTTGATAACTTAATTGCGTGACTACTCATCTATTTCAATATCTTTATTTCTGACATGAACATCTTTAGTATATGTTTATGATTAACTGCCCAACTCTTAGAACCATAAAGCATAGCAAGTCTAGTTGTTATATAATATTTGCCTTTTAACTTTAAAGTTACCTTTGTGTCAACCTTAATTTCTATATCATTTGAAGTAACCAAATGAGCAAGCTTTCCTTACATATATATACTGCTTTTGTTTTACTAAGTCAAAGCCTTTACTTTCTAATGTTACTCTCCATAGTTCTAATTTCCTATTAACTTTTTTTTTACTCATCCACTAATAGAATGTCATTCACAAACAACATACACTAAGAGATTTCATCTTGAATATGTTTTGTTAGTTTGTCAATAACCAATACAAATAAATATAAATTTAAAGTTGATCTTTGATGTAATCTAATTTAACCTTAAAGAAATATGTCTTTCCTTCATGGGTCTTAATACATGTTTGTGCACTTATAAGCTTGATTTACGTCAAAGAGATACTATCTCTTTTCTAAAGTTCTTTAAAGAATATCTCTTGATATTATTGTAAGCTTTTTTTAAATAAATAAATATCATGTAAACATTTTTTTTACTTTAAAATGTTTCAGAAGACATCTCAATAGATTGATAACTTTAATAGTAGATTTCCTTAACTTAAATCTAAATTGGTTCTTTGTTATACTCAATATTTGTCTCAACCTATGTTCAATAATTCTTTCCTATAATTTTATAGTATGACTTATCAACTTATAACCCGATAAATTGCATAATTTTAAATGTCTCTCTTGTTCTTATATATGGGTGTAATTGTACCTTTCTTCAAGCATTTTTTTTATATTTCATTAAATAATCTTGTAAGTTAAATAATACCCGTTTCTCTTAGGATTTTTCATACTTCTATACGAATATTGTGTGATCCTACTTTGACTTCATTCTTTTAAATATGTTGGTAATAATTGTGGTTTATATATTCTTTTGATTTGGTTAGCTCTCCTTGCAGTTTATATATTGTTCTTATTTGGTTAGCTCTCTTAAGTTAATATCAACCTATGTCACACGGGTGCGGGTGCGGGATACAGTAAATTTCAAAAATTTTAGGTGCGACGACTCGGCTAGGGTATATAATATTATATATATAATATTCAAGGTACATAAATCAATCATAATACAACTAATATTTGCTAATTTTGGGTGCACGTAGGTATCAATTAGCAAGTTCCCTCATAATGATCTGAAACTTAGAATGATTTTATGAGCTGCAAAATATCTAAGTTATGGATTCAAAGAGTTTCGAGATCTTTTGTAGGATATAGCATATACTAGTATTTGTGCTAGGATCCACTAGTGATGTCATACTCTTATGTTCTATTGATCTGGCAATGTTCCTTGCCTTCAAATGTTTTTGGTGACTGAGATTATTTTGTGCAAAGGCATACGATATGGAGTCAAGAATCCAATGAGATTGAGTAATAAGAAACCAATTGTTCGCACCCAAAATCATTCAAGCTAATATTATATACAGCTACAATAGCAAGTACACAACTTTATATTAAAGCAAAACACATAAATGGTAAACAACTACTAATTTCATCATAATACACAAATCAATCTTCATTATCCGGACCCATTTATCCGTGAGTTACAAAAAAAAATTGCATTTTTTTTTGGCCATGCCACACCGACACAATGTCGGTGTCATTGTCGCACCAGTGTCGAGGTCGTCACTCCACCCCTTAGAAGTGTCTGTGTGACTTAGATATCAACACCTATGTTTTCATTAAAAAACTTATGAAAATAGTTTTTTCATTTATCTTTTATATTATCATTTTGCCACTAGAATCTTCTTGTCACTTTTGATAATCTAACAAAAGTAAGATCCTTAATTTTTTATCTCTAGCTTTAGTTATCCTAAAAGTATCTCTTTAACCTTTTTTTTATCCTCTCAAATTCTAGTTTTTTGTTTCACTAACAGTCTTTTTCCTTCTTTCTTTGTTTTTATAAGCCTCTCAAGTTTCATTGGTCTTGTTGGTATAATGTAGTTTATAATATGCCTTCTTCACCTTGATCTTATCTTATATCACTGGCTCTACCATAAGCTTTCTTTTGTGCCAACATGCCTTCCTTAGATTCACCTAAGACATGTTTTGTTACTTTCTTAATATGCTGAGTCATATATTGTTTCATATATCAGGAGGTATATCTGCATAATTGTAAGCATCTCCTTGAAGAACTTTTCGTTTAAATATATCTTCTTTTTCATTTTTAAGGTTTCATCATTTAGTCTGAGTAGCTCTATGTATTCTTTGTCTCTTTATTCACCTTTGTAAATTCATATTAAAAGTTGATGTTGGGTAGCTAAGCTTTTTCTTAGAATTACCTTATAATCCTTTCAAAATGAACCAGCTTTTCTCCAACAAACAAAATAATCAATTTGTATTTATGACAAACCACTGTTATAAGTACTTAAATGTTCATCTCATTTTTTTTGTATTTGCTAAAAAGATATCTTATGTCATAGTGAAATTTAAAATTTCCTTACCTTCGTAGTTTAAATCTTCAAAATTATAGTTGTTATAAATACCTTGATATTCTAATTTCTCTTTACGTACATGCTAAGTCACACAGACACTTCTAAGGGGTGGAGTGTCGGCCTCGACACGCCATGACAAAAAAAAAATGCATTTTTTTTTATAACTCACAGATAAATGGGTCCGGATAATGAAGATTGATTTGTGTATTATGATGAAATTAGTAGTTGTTTACCATTTATATATTTTGCTTTAATATAAAGTTGTGTACTTGCTATTGTAGCCGCGTATTGTATCGTGTATTGTTGGGCTCCACGATACGGGCATATCGTATCGTACTTTAATGTTAAAATAATGCAAAAATTAATTAAAAATCAATAAAAATTAGTAAAATTCTAAAACAAATCGAAAAAATAAGGAAAAATATGGTAATTGCTTTAAATTCATATACTGTAAGTTTAGTACAGATTGAGCATTCAACATTGAACAATTGCATCTCAATTTACATATTTTGAATTTAAAAAATGAAATACACATTACAGACACAGTTACATTTTACAAATTGTAATAAGGATCATCAACTAAATAATCTTCATCTTCTTCTTGTTGCAGATCCTCATCATCATCATCAGCGATACCTTCTTCTTGAAAATCAAATTCTTCATCTCCTTGATATTGTTGTTGCGCTCCTTTCAAATTAATCCAAGCAACATCTTCTTCAGTTAGGAGGGCATTTTCTTCAGTGTCTTCCATAACCCAATCTTCTAATATATCAAAATTATCCAAACTTATTGGATCGAAGTGACTTTCTTCTCTATTTACTTTTTTTAATTGCCTACGACAAACAAAGATAAACAATTAGTAAATAATATTAACAATTCAAGACTGAAGTTAAACTATATTGAATTGAAAATTTGAAAGTAATACAACATTACCTTTCACGAAGGCGCATGTTACAACGAATATAAACTAAATCATTTAGTCTTTTGTGTTCCAACCTGTTGCGCTTCTTTGTATGGATGTGTTAAAAAACACTCCAATTTCTTTTACAACCTGTTGTACTACAGGTTTGGCTTAAGACTCTCACTGTAAAATCTTTAAGGTTTGGACAATCAGTTCCAAACCTGTTCCACCAAACATCTGTAGAAAAAGACAAACATTATAGACATAATCCACAGTAATGTAAGATGAAACTTAAATATGAAAGTAAACAATTTACCTAGATGCATCGTATTGCGGTTGCGAATTGCAACAGGCAAACCCATCAAGTGAAGAGCATTATCATATATCTCCATCTCTCGATGTATCGCATTTGCTATGCTCTCATCAGGGACTAATCTGTCGATGCATTCAATGATTCCTCGATTAACCTCATCGTCCCTTTTGAAGGTTGCTGAGTACCTCAATGATGGGTTTAGATAGTAGGCTGCTGCATGAATAGGTTGATGAAATTGTTTATTCCATCTACTATCAATTATTTTCCACACGGGCACATAATCTCTTTTTTTTCCATTAAAGTTATTTCTGATTGCTTCTTTTGCCCTGTCCATGGCTTCATAAAGGTAGCCATAGATGGTTTCTCCTCGCTGTCAGCCAATCTCAAAACTTTCACTAAAGGACAAGTAATTTTCAATAATCTGATACATGCATTCCAAAATGAACTTCTAAAAACCATTTCTGCAATCTCATTAAACTTTCTGTTCCTTCTGTTTTGAGGCAACTCTGCAAATTGTTACCACTCATCTGAGGAGAACATTCTCTTTAAAGCTTGCTTCTGTCTCACAATACTCTGTACAGATAAGAAGTTTGTTGCGAACCGAGTTGCAGCTGTGCGAAGAAGCTCTACACCTTCTGTGTATCTCTTCATCATACATAAAACAAATGCATGGTTGTAAATGAATTTTGTAATATCTTGGCAACACTCAGTTGCTGCCTTTATTTCATCCATCTCACCAATGTCCTCGAGGATGAGATCTAAACAATGGGTTGCACATGGTGTCCAGTAGAAAGTCTCATAAATATAAGCTAACTCCTTCCCAGCTGCTTTGTAGTTAGCTGCATTATCTGTAATCAATTGGAATACATTTTCTAACCCAACCTCCTGTATAACCTTATCAAATTCCTCTTATAGGATCTCTGCAGTGTGCTAGAGATCTCAAAAACATGAGTCCTTTAGGATAATATACAAGAAAGTTTAGCAATGTCCTTTCTCGCCTATCGGTCCATCCATCTGCCATGATAGTGTATCTTGTTTCCTTCCACGATTGTCTCAAAGTCGAACAATATTGCTGCACTTCAATGACGGTCTGATCTAATATCTTCCCTCTCAACTTCTTATAAGAGGGCATCCTGTATCCTGGACCAATGTTAGCAATTGCATCTGCCATTGCTTGAAAATAAAAACTTTTTGCTGCATTAAATGGAATGCATGCATCATAAAACCATCTGCCCACTGCAGGGTCTGCTTGATCATGCAGTTGTTCTGAAGCCATAGCAGCACGAATTCCTGGCTGAGCACCAGGTGTAGTGGAAGGAGGAAAGAACGAATGTATGCTAGAAGAAGAAGCTCTTCCTCTACTCCTTGCTAAACTTCCTCTTCTGCCACCTCCAAAGTCTTCAGTTGCAACCCTCTTTCCCCTGCTAGGTGCTCACGAACTGCCACTACCAATATCTGTTCTAGTATTTGAAAGTAAACTATTAGTGAATCCAACTCCAGTGACAGTAGCATCATCAGCTTCTTCACACATCTGGAAATCATCATTTTGTTGTCTCCTTTCCTGTATACTCTCAATCATCTGCAAGCATTTCCATTTAATACCTTTTGGCACACTTCTAACTTTGCCTGTGCATGGTGCAACTTCTTTCCTGGTTCCTGCTAGGTGGTGTTTCAACCTTGAAATTCCACCACTAACCACCTTTTCACAAAATAAACATCTGATTTTTAACCTTGAACCCTCAACTGATATACCCCACTGCCATGCCGGATCATCAGACTTTGAATGAGAGTCTCTATCACCCCTTCCTGCCATCTCAATGGAGTACTTTAATTCAAACAAAAACCTAAAAATAAAAGACTTCGTAAATCCCCCAATCTTCAAATAACACTCAAATTGAGTGTCTCCCACTTCGTGAATGCAATAAAAATCGTATATAAACACTTAATAACTTCACATTTTGTCATTAAAAAAAAATGAAATAACAAAAAAAACAACAAATATAAAAGGAAAAAATAGAAAAAACATTCAAAATATACCTAAATCCGAATTTGAAGGCTTGGACGGACACCGTAGGGCACGATTTTAGAGCTTTGAACACCAAGGAGGCAAAAACCGACTCTTAGGGAGCTTGAGGAATCCAAAAGGAGAGAGGAAACTCGCGAAAAATCGCGGGTTTCTCTCGGGCCGGGACCCTTTATAAGGGTCCCAAGTGCGATATGGGGCCCCGTATCGTATCATGGTGGCTCATGATACGATACATATCACACCGTATCGTATGATACGGTGTTATACGGATAACATTGATTGTAGCTGTATACAATATTAGCTTGAATGATTTTAGGTGCAAACAATTGGTTTCTTATTTCTCAATGTGATTGGATTCTTGACTCCATACTGTATGCTTTTGCACAGAATAATCTCTATCACCAAACACATTTGAAGACCAGGAACATTGCCAGATCAATAGATAATAAGAGTATGACATCACTAGTGGATCCTAGCATAAATACTAGTATATGTTATATCCTACAAAAGATCTGGAAACAATTTGAATCCATAACTTGGATATTTTGCAGCTCATAAAATCATTCTAAGTTTCAGATCATTATGAGGGAACTTGCTAATTGATACCTACGTGCATCCAAAATTAGCAAATACTAGTTGTATTATGATTGATTTATGTCGCTTGAATATTATATATAATATTATATACCCTAGCCGTGTCGTCGCACCCAAAATTTTTGAAATTTGCCGTATCCTGCACCCATGTGACATAGCGTACATGTATACGTAGATTTTCTCCTAAACAAATCATCTCTCGTTGTGAAATATTTTGAATTACCTTATCTATCTCCTTCCCAAATGCCTTCGTGTTAACTTCTAGTCCTAGTTGAAGTATGTAAGCATAAATTATATTTAAAACCTTTATTCCTAATATTAATTTTACCATCATAATTGAGTCATTATGTTGGATACTTACTATGCTATTATTTAAATCTTTATTTACAATAATATCAATTCTATTTCAAGTATTTTACCTTTATGTGTACCATAATTTAAATCTTATATTCTCAATCTCCTTTTCTCTTATAAACATAGAATATGATTCTTTCTTCTAATCATGATATTTACTATTTCTATTAGCTTGTCAATTAATATCTCAATATTTTAAGTATAAATACGAATACAAATTTTATTATTTTGGACTAGATTTTTTATTCCCTCATCCGTATATGCTAAAAATGTGGAGACCCTCTCTACAATTTGTTCACTATATTCGGCCGAACGAGATTAACTTTTTTACCACACTCGTTCACGATAGGAGAACCTTATATGTAATTACAACAACAACAACTAAGCTTTTTTCATACTACATGGGGTCAACTATGTGGATTCTTTGTTTTCATAGATTCCTATCACATGCCATGCTAGTAGTTAACTCAATATAAACTAGATCATTCTTTATTGTTTTTGTTTAACACTTTTCTGGTCGTCTTCTCCCTCTTTTAATAATTTCATAATCTAGTTTTTCATATTTTTTTATGGGAGTGTCATTGGGTCACCTTTTTACATGTTCAAACCTATGTCACATGGGTGCGAGTGCAGGTGCGGGATACGGTAAATTTCAAAAATTTTAGGTGCGGCGACACAACTAGGGTATATAATATTATATATTATATATTATATATAATATTCAAGCTAGAACAAGTGAGACGTCAATTAACATAAGTATATGACAATAGCAAGTACACAACTTTATATTAAAGCAAAACACATAAATGGTGAACAACTACTAATTTCATCATAATACACAAATCAATCTTCACATATCTGGACCCATTTATCTAAAAAGACCCGAACTTCAAAATCGGTACCAGATTTGGAAGCATGGAATATCCACATAAAAGGAAGTGGAGAAGGTCCGCATTGAAATATTTTCTTATGTTCATTGGCGGAGTTTCATGGGAAATGATGGAAGAAAAGCTGAAAGAGCATTTTGGAAACTATGGTGGGGTAACTCAGGTGGTCATCATGGGACATAAGGTCACAAGTCGATTAAGAGGCTTCAGTTAATCGTCTTCGCGGATCACTTCCTCTTTGATCGGGTTCTCCAGGATAAATACACCATAGACGGCAACTGTGAGTTACCTTAAAAAAAAATTGCATTTATGTTTTGCCATGTTGCACCGACACGGTGTCGGTGTCTCACCCGTGCTGAGGTCGACACTCCACCTCTTAGAAGTCTTTGTGTGACTTAGGTTCAAACCATCTTAAATGATTTTCTCTACGTTTTTTTTCTTGTGTGATCGCTCATCTATATCAACATCTTCGTTTCTGCTACATTTATCTTTTGCACATGTGATGATTAACTGCCCAACACTCGTAACTATGAAACATAGCAGGCCTAATTGTTGCTTTATAATATTTACCTTTTAATTTAATGGTATCTTCTTATCGCATAGAAAACCTTATGCCCCTCTCTATTTTAACCAACCGGTATTAATTTTATGTGTAACATCTCAATCAATTTTTTTCATCACTTTAAAAAATTAATCCTAGGTATTTAAAACTTTCCTTGTGAGGGATGTAATATGTGTTAATCTTAATTTTTATGTCCTCTAAAGTACTCAAATAATCAAACTTACATTCCATATATTTTGTCTTTTTTCTATTAAGTTGGAAGCCTTTACTTTTTAAGGTTTTTCTTCATAGTTCCAATTTTCTATTAACTTTTTCTTTAGATTCATCCAGTGACACAATATCATCTCCAAATAATACACCTAGGTACTTCATCTTGAATATATTTTGTTAACTCATCAATGACCAATATAAATAAATAGACATAAAGTGGTCCATGATGGAACCCAATCTTAACTTCAAAAGAGTCTGTCATTCCTTCATGAGTCCTCACGCATGTTTTTGTACCATCGGACATGTCTCTTATAAGATTTATGTATGTAAATAGAATATCTCCTTTTTCAAAGGTTCTCTAAAGAACATCTCTTGATACCCTACCATAAGCTTTTTTAGATCAATAAATATCAGGTGAAGGTTCTTTTTTGCTCTAAAATATTAAGTAAGATGTCTCAATAAGTTAATCACTTCAATATTAGATCTACCAGGCACGAAGCCGAATTGGTTCTCTATTGTACTTGATACCTGTCTTAACCTATGTTTAATAATTCTTTCCCATAATTTCATAGTATAGCTCATTAACTTGATACCTATATAATTCGCACAATTCTAAATATCTCCCTTGTTCTTATATATGGATCAACTGACAGGGTCTGAGTGGCTGCCATTCTAAATATCTCCCTTGTTCTTATACTACAGGATGCCTTTGTGCTCTGCCGGATCTTTCAAAAGAGTGGCCCAGGTCCGAAAAACGGTGAACAATATGGAGCCCCTTTCAGGGAAGAGGAATGGAATGGTGATCTTATGGAGACTTCCAGTGAACTGCTCACCTTGGATAAGAACACCCCGTCAGTTGGAGGCCTGGTTGATCCAAATTCTTCTGTTAATGAAGCCAACTTGCCATTGAATCCTGCACTTTCCGAGGCGCACCAGTCTGTCTCTGCTTCTCATGCAAGCCACACGAACAATTATGACTACATTGACAAAATGCTTTCGGAACTTGCTGCTGAAGGTGATCACTTAAATGTAATTGGCAATTATGTTGACCTGCCTCCTTCCAAAGAAAACAACAGCAGTGGTGATGAGGTAAATATATTTGGTTGATGTGGCCAATGTTTCATTTTTATTCGTTTTTGGATGCCTTATGGTTGTTTTTTGTCTGCAGATCGTTAATAATCCTGATGGAATTCTTTTGGAAGAGTCACACCCCAGCGGTTCAGATACTTATGTTGACTTAGAGGACATCACTTGTCCTGCGAATGCAGACACCCTTCGAGTGATTGACAATTATAATTTCTGGGGTGGTCTGGAAGACGAATCTGCACTGCTTCAATGGTTTGATGAGTCTCTTGTGGAAGGATCGTTCTTAGAGCTGAATGATCTTCAGTGCCCAGTGGATTTGGACTCTTTTGTGATCCAAAGATCTGATGTGTCTGGTGTATCTCTTGATCCAAAGGCTAGTCTTAATTCCTCTGTCAATCCGAAAGGTTCAATCGGATTTCCATGTGCATTACATAGTATAGATCCTGTTCCAAGCCTTAATCTTTCGTCCAGGGACTGTGTTCGCGAAGCATGAACACTTTTTTCTTTTGGACGAAAGATTGTATACACTTCCTTTTGCTTCCCTACCGTTGTGCCATTTTACATCTTTCTAGATGGCCTGTGCTGCCTGTGATTAACTTTTAAGGACTCTTGCAGATTGGCAGCAACGAGGGATGTCCAGATAAGGAATGTCATTGAGTAACTCGGACATCATCCAACCCGATGCAGGGAGAAAAGGAAGGTTCTTCTGCATCGATTGCCTTGGTGGTATACTTCGGAACCTTGGGTGTCATACATGAATTGACACTCTAGTTCTGTAAAGGTCCATGAATAGGATTTTCTAGTTACCGATACTTGTGACCATTTAGCTATGTTTCTGTCGCTGCCCAGTTTTCTTTTAGTGCTTTGTTTCCTTTCCCCTTTTACCTAGCAACGGATGTTTTCACTTTGTTTTGATTGAATGATCTGTTCCTTGGTTGGCTTTGTTGAATGGTTTGATCTAAAGGGGGTCAAGGTTCTCCTGGGTCTTTATAAACACTCATGTCATCTTGGTATATAAGAAGCTCATGTTTCTTCAAGGTGAAGGCCAAACTTGGCTAGGTCGTGTTTCAATCAAGCAACGAACGATGGAATCTCATTGGATTTAAAGTTGTTTTATAATATAAGAAGCTCGGTATATGGTAGAAACATTATATGCTATATTTGAATTTAAGAAAGTATTTTTCGTAAGTGGGCTTTATTTGAAAATCTAAGATCAAATTTCATCTGTCCATCTTTCAAATTTAATGTTAAATGTGATGGTTTAAATTTGTTTAGATATGCCAACCTGTAATGTTGCTAACATTATATAAAATTTTAATTAAATGACCTCTTGTGGCCTTTTTAAAAAAAATATAGTGGCCTTCATCTGCATGTATTGTTGCCGTGTTTAAAATTTCTAACCATTTAGTGCCGGATAAAGAGATGAGATTGTAAGGCTGATTGTGTAATGTAATATTTTCACAAACAAAACACCAAACGCTTAGTGCATAAAAGAGAGGAAAAACTCGAAAGAAAGGTTTTATTAATTAAGCACAAAGGTTCATTTAAGAGAGTTTACATTCATCATTTTTAGACCGTCAATGGCTAATTCACTAGCTGTTGGCAGCATGTTGTCCTAAATGTGAAGTTTGCTTCTGTTTGCTACAATGATAAAAAATAAATAGAAAAAAGAAAATTATGAAAGCAAAAACAATAATACATCATTTAATATTTTAAACTTTATGAAGGTGATACAAAAAGTTTGTCTATTAAAAAAAATGAATTGTTGAGTGCAAACCAGTTTGTTGCTTGGTATTTGTGGCTCATTAAGACCATTTTGTCTGAGTTTTGGTAGAAGATTTTTTATATGAAATACCATAAATTTTTAAATAAGTTTCAAACTCTTTCTTCAAATCAGATCTTAAAATTTTGGTATGATTTTTAATAAGAGTATGGAAAGCGAAGAAGTTTTTGAAAACATCTTACTTGCTTTGTAGCAAATATGCTCATATTTATGCCTCTTTCATATTACCGGTAATTAACATCAGAATGCATCAAATGGTTCAATTATGACAAGATTTATTTATAGATGGTGGTTGTTTTATTTTGTCAAAAGAATAATTTTTATAAAAAAAATTCTTAATATCTTTAACATCAATAGGTTTACAATTAAACAACTTTTGAAATTTCAAATGGCCAATCTTCTTGTGCCATAAAAGTATATTTTTTGATAAGATTTTACAAAGGCCAAAATTTAGAATTTGTAAATGGACTATTACATATGATCTTTTTTTTCTACGGTCACATATAATCATCTTCTCCGAGAGGCGATTTTATACTCAAATTCACTTTTGGGATTACTTGAAACCGAAAATTTCTTGTTTTAAAAGTGGTTGTTCTTTTTGCTTTTATTTTTATTCTATTGACACTAAAAACATGTGAATCAAAATTATTTCTCGTCTAATTTTGGAAAAGATTTTCATTACATGCCATGTGAAAGGGGTAATGGAATCTAATAGTGAATGGTTCATATCTTATGAAGAGATTATAGAGCAAGTTGCGTCAGGGATGGAGACCTTGTTCTTTTGGGATCCTTATTTTGATTTAGAATGTTTGAAGTGTAGAAGTTTGGTCTGGTTCTCTATCAACAAAAGGAACTTCCTTCTCTAACTTAGGACATTTTTGTTTCTTCAACTTAGGACATTTTCATTTGATATTTCTGATTTTCTAACAATGGTAACAAATAACATCTTTTCGCATATCATTGTTTCCTTTATTTATGGAGTGTGGAGGCCGATAAGAAAACCACTCGAGTCTAGAAGCGGCTAAAATTGAATCTTTACAAACTTTTGCTTCTTTAGGTCTTATTTCCATGATAAGCTAGTCTGCAAAAAGTTCATCTAGGTTTAGGAAAGTTTTTAATAGATCTGATACTTTCAAATTCTTTTCTCAATCCTATGATAAATTGATAACAAAAATATTTATTTTCCTCATATTATCTAGCATCACAATATTGTCTGTATTTTTTTTATAGCTCCGTAACTGGTTCCAAATATATGAAAAATTGCTAAAAAATGTATTAGTGAATAACATGTCTCTAAGCATCATTTTACACAATGAGTCTTTTAAGATACTTCATACTTTCTTAGCATTAGTGAAAGTGGACAAATTATCCCAAACATGATTGTTTACATTGTTCATAAGAATTTGTAATACAGTTTTATAATCACTCTCATATTTTATGAGAAACTCAAACTAGAGAATTGTACCACAAGCTGCTACTAACCTGAAAAATTAGAAACCACAAGGTTTGCACTCGAGTGGTTTCAGGGGCGGTCTTTTTCAATTTCAGTTTTTGTTTTATAACAAGTATTAGCTGCAATTTGTCTGCCCCCGAGTAGGTTCGGGGAGAGAAGGCATTCTATTGCATCTACATTCCCCATGAGGAAAAATGTTATACTGTGAGGACGAGGGTAGAAAACCAATAATAACGTGAGCATCGAATTTGCAGATAGAAGCGATGCTTAAAAATAGTGCTACCCTTGTGTAGAACGCATTGAAAGGGAGGAGACTTGTGTCGTTATTGAGTTCTATTTAGCCTTCCTGGTGGGGTAAGGTTGATTGTTATGGTGCTTTACTTGTTCTTTTATGGTGGTTGGTGCAGTACACTGGGGTTTCTATGAGATGGTAACAAAATTTTGTACATCGAGTGGATCCTCGTGAGAACTGGCGATCTGCAGATCCATTTCATTTAATCAAACACAGGGTGCTGTTTGTCTTTGGCTGTAAAATTGAATTATTCAATGGAACACACAAGGTACCTTTTGTAGCAACACAACATTCAATGGTGCACAAGTTTATAAAGCATGGTTACCCAGTATTTTTAGAGTACATACTTCATTACTACGGTATCAAGGGTGAGCGAATGACTAGGGTTCAGTAGTACACACACACAGAGAGAGAGACACGCACAATACGCAACGTACTCAACAGGGTAAGTGTGGTGGGGGCTACCACCACACGATTGTTAAGTATCATTGTGCATTGTGCACACCAAACATTGCCATTCAGAAACCTAACTATTGACGGTGCGGAAATAACATTACTTGAGAATAATATTCTGCTGAAGGTATAAGCAAATTCTAGCACTTGGCTACCTAATAGCTCACTACGGCCAGATGTTGGCATGCGATATTTGAGCTATTGAAAGATATAACTAAAACGTAAATTATTTGCTATCTGATGTTCATAGTGTGTGTTGCTGCCAAAAGAAACGATTCAACTCGAGTGATAAATCCGTAAACCCGCTGGAACGAAACAGAGTGAAGGGGTGTGTGAGAACTCTAATCCTCGTTTTCAAGGAGGAGAAATGAATAAGATTTCAGACGGTGGAATGAGTCCCTAGGAATCCAGCTGTGTATATCTGAGTTGTCAATGGAGTCACTTAAAAGAATGGAGCATTCGACGCATCAAGAACCCACATTACTGCTACTCCTAGGAACACGAGACAAGAATTAAGAACTGTGATTATATATTAATTCCTTCTTTGTTACATGTGCTATTTATAGACTTTTATTGAAATAATGCCAACTCTTTTGACTATGATTTCAAATAACTCTCTACTTCTATATTAATACAACCTTTTCATCGCTGATCCTACAATCACTCGTTTGGGGGTGCCTCGAGAGCCATGTCAGGTGTCTCTCTCTTTTCGAGATTCCTGGTCTTCTACCACGTACTCTAGTATATTTTTCAGAGCCAACAATATCATATGTGGTTCTTGAAGGTTACCAAAAGATAAAGAGTGCATAATAGTGAAGCGAAAAACTCAACAAATTAAGGAGGAACCACAACTAAATATTATGTTGTATTTGTGGCCGAAGGTCCTCCATTATAGCGTTCTTCGATAGCAAGTGCACGGTATTAGTTGGGGGAATTTAGAAAAATGAACTAGGCTTGCGTTATATGGGTATGGTTTGGTGTTTGGCCAAGCATGCGCTGCAAAAGGAGTGAGCCTGCACTACACATTACAGCCTATAAGTGTTGCCATTTCTCTCGTGCAGATTGGAAATTAGTTGAATACAGTTCTGAAACTCTGCTTTTCCTAATGCCTTTTGAAATGATTTTGCTTTCTATAATAAGGTAAGTGCATTCCAACAAGCATATCAGGTCAGTGGGTTGGCTCGCTTTGGGTTCGGGTTAAAACTAGATACCCCAAATTAACCTGTTTTTTCTTCAAGTTATTTTCCTTCAAACTCAGACCTGGCCGGAACACACTTTCAGTTGTGCAAGCTCTTTGATATCACACTACTGTGAGGTTCGATGCAAGTGCTTTGATATAAATGAAAAGCTGGAGCGACGGAGAGCGAAGACAAGCTGAGTCATAAGCCAGCTATCAGCAAGGCTATCTTGATTCAACATACACAAACAACACACGCATGGAACACCGACCTGACTTTTGTCCGGTTAACCCAAATTGGATGCAAGGTGCTTATACCCCAACTAGACTCAATTATTTTTGGTCAAGTTATGGTGAGTTGGGTCCTAGAACATCACTCATTTCCTTTGAGAAATTGGCTTGTATAAATCTACATTTTCCAAAGCATTTTTCTTGGGCTGGGCTTTGTCTGTGCTTAGCAGTTGCAATGGGTTGCTTACACAAAAGAAGACCGAGGGAACATGTCTGTGAGCTTTTCCCTTGTGCTTTTGACGGTTCCTGCACGTATGGATCGAACCATAGCTGATCCAAATAGCAGTCTGCAGAAGCATTATCCTTCCCCTCTGATCTCTGGTGTAAAGTCTGTTGGTAGGCAAGGGCGTTTTCTAACTTCCTTTGGAGTCAAACAAGCCATTTCTTATCTTAGAAAATTGCGAAACAAGCCTTATAAAGCCTTGCTACACAAGCCATGCTTGTTATGACTTGTGAAACAAGATAAGAACCGAACCACAACCCGACCCAACCTGTACCTTATTAGGTTAGATCTGTCAGACACATAAAAAACTGCTTCTACGGCAGATCACCTCAATGATAAAAGAAAGAACTCATAAACTGAATAGAAGCTATAGATGAAGGATCTATTGTAGCCAGACCGTCCTTGACAAATTTACGGCAGGTAACCTATATAGACCCACAAAAGCTAGTGCACCTTTAGTGGACTCTGAATGTTAGGGTCGAACCAGAAAAGTTTGGGTGGATACTACAATTATAAGGCCCATTTTCTACAATCGATTAACTCATACCCCTCATTTGTTCAGGAAAGTCTTATGAATCGATTCAGTGCCTTAAGAAGTTGGTTTTCTTAAGCACGAGAAGATGAGAATGGCCAAAAGGGCTTATGAGCTGTATCCTTTGAGTTGATCACTCTTAATTCTCAATTGGGAGACGTTGATTGTAAAAGATGTTCAAATTGAACTTCAAAAGTTCAATCCTCAGGCGCTAAAGTTTGCAGGTCTGGGTGAAACCTGCAAACTTGCTTAGTTCTTTGATCCTGAGGAATCCTCACATAATGAGTAGCTTCCTTGCATGCATCCCCCAGTCTACCCATTCACCAACCTATGTTATTTTAGAATTGTTAGCTCTTAAGTCTAGGGATCATGTGGACCTTTTTCCAATTTATTTTTGAATAGACCGTCGGGATGAAACCTGCATTCCTTGGATCAAGGAGTTTACGATTCAGCAAACCAAGCTTTGGTTGGTGTTTTGTTATACTTTAATGTCTTGAACGGTCCCAAACCTTTTGTTTAGTTCTCATGCATTGCGTACGGATCCCTACTTCCCCGACCCGCAGTTTGGTCATTCCTCTATTGTTACATTCTAGCACCAAGTATGAAAAGAGGGCTCCTCTAGCTTTTGCTTATGCTGAATTGCTTTCGGCACATGTCAAAGTGTGCTTCCCTGACTGCCCATTCCTCCCTTCCCTCAGGAGACAACTCGTTTTTTTTTATGGTGGGAGTAAGGGAGTGCCTCCATATTCTTCGACCAGTTAGATGTCTATGCCGCCAAGCTTGGTAATTTCAACAAGAGTAGCAAGAGAATCACGACAACAAAACCCACATCTTAGCCCTCGCAATCTTCGAAGTGAAAGTCCAAGAAAAGGACCAAGCATACAGTGGTAGAATTAAGCCTGGCCCAAAAATGCGTCACCTACGTTCCGTGCAGTCGTTTGATGAACCTCCGCGTCTAAGGCATCATTTCATCAAGCATCTAGCCAGCAGCGAAGAAGACACCCCTAAAATTGCCATTGAGCACCCTTCATGTCAGCTAGCGCACATCGTTTATTCCCGCTCCTGATTGTTTGAGGCTGTTCGGACCGAGCCTCCGGATTCTCCTGCACCAGGTAATTGCTGATGCTTTCTTTTGTTTGGAGTAAGCATGCTTGTAGTTAAGACGGGCACCACTCCTTGTTTGTTCCTAAAGCCGCTCGATATAAGACGTGTATCTAAGTCGATGAAGAGGCACAGGGTGATACGCCATCCTTCCGTGCTTGGCCCTGCCTTTGGTGAACAACCAACCCTTGGTTCACAGAGTACTACATGCAAAGGAAGCTCTCCTCCCTCTCCTAAACTTGCAATGATCCAAGTGTAGTTGCACTTATTGCATATGGCCGCATTTGTCAAAAACCAATGGATGAGAAGTCAGGCTGGCTAAGCTTGACCTTCTTGATAAGAAGAGACTTCTCACCGTTGAGTATGCTCAATCGTGTAGGAGTCGCTTTGCTAGGCATTGGTTGAACACATTCTTGCATGGTAGTTCGAAGTTCGGTGACCTAATACTTAAATTGATCCAGCATAGAGGTCGTCACCCATTGAGCAAGTGGCTTTTCACTTGAGAAGGACCCTTTGTAGTAAAGGGAGATTGGCTCACTATGCTGAAAGTTGGGAGCATTTCGACCTAATAAAGCAGAATACTTGTATTTTACTGACCAAAATCTTGATTCTACGAAATGACTTACTTTTGAGATATCTTAGGTTTTAGATTAGTTGGAGTCTCTGATTTTATGAAAGTTGCTATAGTGTCCTTATTTTGTGGTATAGGCTGTGGGATTTTGTCTTGACATTAACTTTTCTTTGATGTATTTGAAATGTACTTATTAGAATGAAATATTAAAAAAAGAAAAGCAAGGGTAAAAGTGAAAAAAGAGAATGGAAAATAAACAACGAATGAATGAATGAGTTGTTCAATATTTTAAAGTATAATCTTGTACAATGATATATATACTCCTAATATGTTCTCAAATTTCATTGGCGACCCCTTTGTCTCCAGGTACTTTTTCGGGCTTTCTTTAATTTGATTGAATGCCGGTATATCGTACAAAGTCGCCAAGATTTTGGAAAACTAGCCAGCCATGCCTCAAAATGGTGATCTGAAAAATCTTTTTGGGTGGAGAGTAATTGCATACAGGTTCAACCGTGGGCTATGGCTTTACTGCTAGTTTATGGCAGATGACATTGTGTCCCACCATTCAGCATTTCGAAAAGAGTTGGAAAATTTGCTGGGGCGAGTCCAAGTTTAGTTCGGCAAAATTTTGATTAGGTGGTTCAAATATTTTTTTCACAGTTTAAGGCCTTATATATTATTTATACATTATCAAATGAGATAAGCGAAGGCCGAGTACGCTCTACCCACTTCCTCATCATAAAAAATTAAGGAAAAAAGAAGAAAAGGTAATGTTCTGTGTGCGTTGATTTATATATGTACAAAGGGTCGAATGAACCAAACAAGGGTTGTTTGTGGTTCATTCACCATCTTAAAATGCTGCTGACCAACTCGGTTGAGCTTAGCGGAGGCTGAACCGAACATGACCTCAAGTAGACAAATTATGAACATGAGTTGCTAATTTAAATCATTTTTTATATTTCATTTGGGAACAAATCTCTTTTGAACTTTATGTCAGTTTTTATTTTTGTGTAAATTTTACGCAAGTTTATTATGTCAAAGGCATCAGAGACTACTGTTTCTCATTGGGGATAGCTTGGTTGTTTTCAACAAATCTTTCATGGACTCAAGTGACGAAGAAGTTGAAACTCAACTAGATCTTGTTAGTATTTCTCTGCTGGAGTTACAGTTCCATAAACCAAGAAGTATATAGTTTGAAAATAAAAGGATGGTTCGTCAGGATGCAATGTTTGCGGTAGGCACTTTGTATATTTCCTTGAATTCTTGGCAATGAAAGCTACCGAAAGTATGTGTAGTGAGGTTTTCTTCTCATACCGACATTATAAAGGTTCATATCTATGAGATGTGCTTATATTTATTTAAGATTCTTTATATGATCTATTATTAAATTCTATTCTTTTCAATTCTGTAATACATACGATGTTTATAGGTGGAGAGAGAACTAAAGTCCAAATTGTTTAATTTTGTTTACCGAATTACATCCAGATAGGGATTAGTATATACATATATTCAGCCATATAGGGTAAACTATAAGGTAAACCGAATAACCGAACCAAAATATTTTAGTTTGGTTTGGTCGAGTTATCTATACATTTTGGTTCAGGTTTGGTTTTAAAAGTCTAATACCATTCGGTTTTGGTTATTGAACAAAACCAACCGATGTATACCCCAAGAAATAAGTGTCATCCTGTTCACTCAACAACTTGTTATTATCACCTATTTTGTGGGATCTCTACTCAGTTAGGTTGGGTTACAATTACTTGTAGATAACTCATGCGTTTCAATCACATCTTCAACATAGATTTCTCAACTAGAGTTATTGCTAAACCCTTAGTCAAAAGATCAATTGTATTATTTTTGGATCCAATAAAATCAACAGTAATAACTCAATCAAACACAAGTGCTCTTACAAACTTAAGTTTGACTTAGATGTGTCTTCATTACTTTTGATTGTACTTGAAACTACTGATTTTAGGTCATGCTATCACTATAAACTAAAATTATCGGAAGCAACTTTTTTACCATAGGTAAATTGAAGATAAGTCTCGTTATTCTTCTTCCATAAAAAGAGCACACAGTTCTGCTTAAAAAATAGAATGAGCTAATATAGTCTATTTCTTGGATTTCTATGTGACAATACCACCACCCATAAGAAATACATATCCACTGACCTCATTATTCCTAGACTTCTTTATAATCTAGCTAGCATCGCTATATCTTTCAATAAGAGAAAGATGTTTACCAGAATATAACCCAAAGAAAATGATTCTCTTCAAATAAAGAAATACTCTGTCTAGAGCTTCTTATTTGGTTCTATTTGGACAATTGGTGTATTCACTCAACTTATATATAGTAAAAACAGTTTTTTGTCGTGTACAACTATTTAGATATATCAAACTATCAATAATATGAGAGTATAGTAACTAAGACATATGAATGACACTCTCATTCTTACACAAGGCTTTCAATGAATTATATGTAGTCTTTATAGGTTTTCATTTTGTATATCTAAATCTCTCTAAGACTTTCTCAATATAGTGAGATTGAGAGACTCCTATACCATCAAGACATTGTGATTTTAAGACCAAAAATCACATTAGTTAAACTCATATCTTTTATCTCAAACTTATTGCACAAGAATGATTTAGTCTTATTTATTATTATCATATCAGATCTAAACAATAAAATATTATATACATATATAGACATATAATGCGAATGCATCATTTACTAACTTGTAGTATGCACACTTGTCAAATTCATTAGAAATAAAGCCAAAAGATGATATTATATTCAAACTTTTTATGTCATTATTTAGGGACTTATTTCAAACCATATAATGATTTAACAAGTTTACATATCTTAAACACATTCTCATAAGCTATAAATCCCTCTAATTGATCCATATAATTTTTTTCATGGAGATCATAATATAAAAAAATAGTTTTCATATTTATTTGATAGATTGTAAGATCATATATCAAAGTTAGTGTTATAAGCACTTTAATTGTGGTCATGCAAGAAATAAGAGAATATGTATTAAAATAGTCTATTATTTCTTTTATGTGTATCCCTTGACAACTAATATGACCTTATACTTATTGATTGTCGTGTTTGTATTTAGTTTCTTCTTAAAAATCTATCTGATAGATTATAAGATTATATAAGAAAGCTAGTATAAGATTGTAAGATCATATATGAAAGTTAGTATTATAAGCACTTTGATTGTGGTCATGCGAGAAATAGGAGAATATATATCAAAATAATATATTCCTTCTTTTATGTATATCACTTGACAACTAATATGGCCTTATATTTATTGATTGTCCTTTCTACATTTAGTTTATTTTTAAAAATCTATTCACAACCCAATATAAAATAATCAAAAGAAAAATCAACCAATTCTTAAGTTTCATTGAAATAATTGATTGAATTTCATTATTAACGGCTTCATTCTAAAACTTAACTTCTAATGAGGTCATAGTTTGTTGGAAGGTGATAGGACCATTCCCTACATTGAAGGTCTTTCAAAGTTTGGATATTCTGACCCATTTAATTATTTTAAGCTCAGTTATTTTTTGAGTCCTTTGATATGAAAATAATACAATCAGGGTCATCCCCATATTTTTTATCATTTTCATATGATTGGAAATGAAACTAGTAAAAAGGTTAGGATCTACAAAAGACACTTTGTGGGATGCTATTTTTCATAGAAAACACATTCTCAAAGAATACAATGTTACAAAGTTTCACAATCACATTCACTTCTATGCCAAATACGTCAGATCTAATGACCAAAAAACTATATATAACTAGTCTCCATATAACCTAAAAATATGACATCCATAATTTTAGGTCTCAATTTTTTTCTTACACTTTGAGATAAGTATTTTTGCAATATACCCTCACACTTTGAGATATTTAAGATTAATCTTTCGACTCTTCAAAAGTTTAAAGGGATTACTTTCTTAATGCTTATCTTATATTTAGAATATGATAAGTCATAAAAGCTTTTCCAACATGTAGGTAGGTAACCCAAAACTTTGAAATAAAATATTAATCATATTATATAGTATTTTATTTTTTTATTCATCTATCCCCTTAGAATGAAGTGAGACAATATTCTTAAAATAAGTTTGAGGTATACTCTCCTTCCCTATTAGACCTTAATCGTTTAAGTATCTTATCAACTTGTTTTTATGCTTCATTTCAAAAAAAATGAAACTTTTCTAAAGGTTTATCTTTAATTTTAAGCAAGTAAATGTAATAGTATCTACTATAATCATCAATGAATTTAATAAAATATTTTATGTAATTACTAGTTGTCACTCTATTGAATTCGCAAGTGGTAGTGTGCACTAAATCTAAAATTTGAGATATTCTTTCAATCATATGGAATAATTTCTTAGGTTGCTTTGCTTATATACAAATATCACATTTATGCTTTCATTTATTATAATCTTAGGAATAAGATTCAAATTCATTATTCTTTTCACAGAATCAAAATTAAGATAACCTAATCTCATATGCCATATATAAAATGATTCAATATTATAAGCAATAAAGAAGTAAATAACATTAAAATTTATCAAGAATCAATAATTGATTATATATAATTCTTAAACAAATCCTCTATATCAGAAAAATATCCCTTCTTACAAAAATACCTAGTACTAAGTCATATAATTACAACTTTAATATATTTGTAATATGAAACTAAATCCTCCCTAACTAAAAATGGACCATTAAAGATATTTTGGCGAATCATAGGAATATAACTCCTTAAAGAGTCAAGACCTTTTAGAAAGAAACTTTAAATTCACACACCTTCCGCCCTTAACTTTAGCAGCCAAATACAATAATTCAACTCATAAATAGAAACAATATTGGGTTTAAGAGATAGGTATTTGTTAGTAGATGCAGGTGTAGTAGTCACCATATTTACCATAGCTCTCTTAGGGTTCACAAATTTCTTGGCTTTCTTTTAGGACAGTCTTTAGACCAATATCCAACTTTATCAAAATCTAACATGATTTTATTTTGGATCTTGGCCTTTGATATATACTTTACATGTTTTTCTTTAAGATCACTAGGTTATTGCTTTTTTACTGTCCGATAGACTTTAGATTCAACATTCATAACATGTTTTTGACCTCTATGTTCTTCTTCTATTGTTATGTTTATCATGATATCATCTAAGGTCATATTACCCTTCTTATGCTTGAGATCTAGGTTGAAACCCACCTAAAACTTAAGAAACTTCTTAATAATACATATAATAATAATTTTATCAAACAACATTATATATGCTTTCTTAAGGCTATGACATAGAAAGTGAAATGTATGTTCATGTTTAGTCACAAATTTTTCTTCTACCATTTGATACTTCAAAAAATTGTTCATGGAATACTTTTCAAGATCGAGGTCCTCAATATTGTATTTTCGATCCAAGATATAGATCTTTCGCTATTGTGGAAGAGAAATAACTAAATATATTGAATAATGTATTTGATCGTGTCGATAAAATACAATAGTAGTGCATAATATCCTTTTCCTTCTACTCAGTGATTTTATCGAAACTGTTAGAGTCAGAAGATTAGGTTGGGAACAATCCGACTCAATAAATAAATCTAATCTTAACATGATCAACCAAATTTTTATGTGTTGTTGTCAACACTTAAAGTTGGAAGTGGTTAGTTTTTTCAACATCAAAGTCATGTTGACGTTAGGTAGGAGAAAAAATGATGAAGATATGCTTGCTATGGATAATGATTTCTCTAATATTATTGGCAAAAACTACATGATTACATGCATAAATAAACAATATGCAAAATCATAAACATGTCCAAATCAACAACAACCATAGATCCAAAAAAATCTATATATAAACCTATAGAAAATAAGCAAAACAAAACGAAAAATAATAAAGAGCTTATTTGTTTGAGTCGTCCTTGCGGACTTAGAAATTACCATCCCACTAGGGGGCACATATGAGCTCCAATGCTTTTTTCCTAAGATAAAACATACACATAGGCAAGAGCACGTACTTTAACTCAAGTCGGCTTCAACCACACCTCAATTGCCTAAGTGGGAAAGCGGAAGAAGAGTAGTTGTTGCTGATAGAGGACAAAATGAGGAGTAGAGGGAGACAGGAGGAGAGAGAATGTCACGAGTAACTGCCGATTATGGAAGCCCTAATCTAATTTTATAAATAAAATGGTGGATCTCGATTCTTAGATCCAATTCAAACGACATACCTCTTCACCCGTAACCATTCTCACATAGGATCTATTTGGTCATTATATCAAAACCTGTTCGTGTATAAAGTTAGACCGAAGATAATTCTCAAATCCTAGTCAAGCCCAACACTCACGTGTGCTCATGCATTTCCTCTCTAAGGTCTTTGAACTAAGGTTAATGAGTTACCATCAATATAAAAAAAATATGAGTTTCATTTACTAATCAATATAAGATTAAACTTTTGTCTTATGTTTTCACATGCACATGTCCCTCACTCGCATGTGGCTTTTATATTTTAGAATTTTTACAATTATCAAAGATACATCAAATAAATATTTAAGAATACTTAACAAGAAAGAACTATTAATGTATGTAAATTTAATTAAACAAACAATTAATTACCATTAATTTCAACACTTTGTTCGGCTGTGGGATGTCAGAAGTGTCTGATTCTTTGCCTCCCGCCCATCCTTCATAGTTGGCGGCCTTCTTGTCCCAATGATGCGAGTACCACTGCATTGACATCATCGGTAACAACCAATCATGTCTCATCCGCTCTATTGATAGGAGAGATGATACTACCGGATAATCTAGACCTAAACCCAATGCCAACCGGAGAAACCACAGACTTCAGTTTGGAGGAAAAGGAATAATGAAAGCAAATTGGCAAAAGAAGACCAGAAACGAGCAAGAAGAAACCAAAACATAGAGATGGCCCCGAGATGAACCAGATGCAGTGATTTCACAGTCGAAGACTGATTCTAAATGGCTAAAAATTGGCAAAAATGCACCGGTGGGGAAAACACATGCCTCTTTGCCTTCCTCGAACCAGATATTCCCATACAATTATTTCAGAAATTTCTCACAAAGTGATACCAACAACATACAAAGTGAACTCCAAATTCCTTGCAAAGCCGAAGAACATTTTAAGCTTCCTTTGATTATTGAGGCAAAGTGATGTAGAAGATGGTCTAAGTGTAGATGTTCAAGGCGAGATGGAGACTAATATGAAATGAGGTTGTTCTATTGGAATACCAACCATTCCTATATAGTGAAGAGTGGGTGTTCAAATGCATTGAAGAGTGGTTGGACGAAATTAGTTGGGGTGCACAATTTGGAGATCTGATTGATCTTTAATGGTTTAAATGATCATCCAAAGAAATTTTTGATTGAAGACTTTATTTCATTAGAAAGGATGTACAATAATCAAGGAAAATTATTATATATCTTAAGCATAGAAGAGATGAGAGAGTATAGGTATATAATGTATATTGAGGTAGATGGAACTAAAAATCAAAAAGTAATGGACGATCTTACCGATGATCTTGGATGAAAATTTGTAGCACCTTCCTTCAAATATTACAATGCTTTTGGACACAATTGTTCCTTAATTACAATTTAAATTGAATGAAATTGAAGAAAGGAATAAGAGAATGAAAGGAATTGACATTGAGTGGAAGCCTTGGAAGATGTGGGGATGGTTGGTGGCTAGGGGGCAACAACTCCTCCTTATGTGACTTCTTCCTCTCCTCCTCTTTCTCTCTCTCTTTCTCTCTCTCTATTTGTTGGGATCTCTCTTGATTTTTCCTCACTTTTGTCTCCTTTAAACCAACCTCCCAAGAGCTCTATTTATAGCAATCAAGGGAATCCTCTGGAAAAGTCTAGGGATCCCACGGGTTGGGCATGAAACTTGATATTTGGCCCAAGTTTGGTCTGATCCAAGATGGGTTGTTGGTCACATGGGATGGAGAATATGGTGGTCCCTCTTGGTTCATGTGGGTTTGGTGCAGCCCGCCCAAGCTTTGGCTTGGTGTAGTTTTCACTTGAGGTGGCTCACAGCTAGGTGCAACCCGCCTTTTTTATGTGGCTAGGTGTAACTTATTGCCCTTACATTTGCTCAAGGTTTAGATATGGCAAGTGCGATATTTCTTTAAAGCCTAGCTTCATTCATTCTTGTTTCCGTCATTTGAAGATCGGTAAATACCTCTTCTTTAGTAGGAAATGACTTTCGATAAATAAGAAATGACCTAACTCCTTCAAATTCTTCTCGAAGACTTCGTAGAAATTTATATACAAAATCTTCATTGTCTTCACATTGTCTCTCATTAAGACATTGGGTACATTTCTTTTTATAGTCATATAATTGAATCTAAATATTAGAATATTCACCAAAGATATTGTTTATCCATTTATCTCCTTGTCTAAAGGAGACCAATTTATCTCTTAGTGTCATTTTATGAGTAACATCACTTTGAATATGAGATTTTTTCAAATATTCTCATGTTTCTATTGCATTAGTAAAGTCGACCAAAGTATCCCTAGTGTGCTCATTTACATTATTCATTAACACCCATAGGATTGTTCGATGACCTCCTTCATATTCTTTCTTTTGCTCAAGCGTAATATTAATAGAGGATTCTACCTTCGAACCACTTAAATAGTCTCATAATTTTTTGAAATATAGATAATTTCTCATAGTTTGGGCTTATGTTTTGTATTTTGAAGGTGTTAAACGAAAATTAAATCCTCTCTTTTCGTTCATATTTTAAGAAGAAAAGTAATTATAAAGAGATAAACTTACAATAAAATCAAGAGCACTATCGACACACTTCTTGAAGCGACAATCGGCATTTCTATGATTGAAAATGACTCTGATACCATGTAATGAAGACGATACTTCAATGTGACTACGAAAGGTTGATGAATATCACCTCAAAGTATCACTCGCAAAAGCTTTTGAAAAGAAGACTATAATAAAGAGTATGCAACAAAGGTACAATATTAAAAAAAGAATATTATTTAGCCACAAAAGGCTTGATTAAGTATTTACACATCGTGAGTATTTATAGAGTACATAGGATAAGAAAAGGAGAGAAGAGACAAGGGAGAAGAAAGGAAGGGGGGGCCAACGGCTAGTGGCCCTGCAGGCCCTAGCCCTTGACTGTTCTAGCCCGCAAGGCCTATCGGGCCAGGCCACTTGGGCCCATTTTCTAACAAGTCCATGAACACACCCATTCTTATTAAAATCTACTAAAACATCTTCACCGATTGGTCAACACGATCAACAATAGAGATTTGAATTTTAAAAGCATTTCGTGCACAATCTACATTGAATGCAAGTACAACAAGAAAAATGATATTTTTTGTTTTTTAAATTGTACACATTTCTCATGGTGCATAAAGAAAGTTCCTACAACTTGGAAACAGAATAAGGATTATAGTAGGTTATTGTAAATAGTTGTGAAAAGAAAAAAAAATCATACAAGCGACTAGGGCTGCTAGCGATGAGTGTGGACTATGAGAAGCTACGAAAATATCTGTTAAGCATATTGTTACTTTTGTTTTCTGTTTTCGCACCAAATTCATGCTCTCAAACATTAAGGGAGGACCAGAAATGTAATCCAAGCAAATAGCATCCTCACAAGACTACAGAAACTTATAAAAGTGTGAAAAATTAAGACAGTAAATGATACCACAAAGATAGTTCATGTGAATCAAATGGCAGTGTCAAAACGTTATGAATTCTCAGTAAATCAATACTTCATCCTAAGAGAAATGACGATCTATTGAAGAAAAGAATGAGAAAACATTTTATTTTTTCTTAAGGGTAACTAACTCAATTGACACAAATCACTAAAAGAAGTGTAAAAATGTTTGATGGATAAATGAACTTGTGTGTTCTGGTTATTGCACAAATGACAAGAAGAAGAAGGTAGTAAAAATCCGTTTGGTTTTGGTCTTCAGTCTGAGTATAAATAGCAATTTCGGTAACTATTTACCTAGATGAGCAAAGTTTGAAGTTTCTATGAATTATCAATTACAGTTACGAAAGGGATCAGCATTTTCCATTCTTATATCTGAAGAAGATGTCTCTTAATCTTGGCGTGCACACTGAAATTAAGGATTAGGGAACCTTCCATCAGCAAAGGGAACAAAAGAAAAAAGGGCCTCTAACAACTGCAAAAAGAAGTTTAAAAGCATCTTATCCACTAATAGGCCTTCCCTTATCAAAGTATTTAAAAATTAGTATAAAGTACCTCTAAAACGAGATCAACCAATGATTACATATCTTTACGTTCATTCCGGTCATGTTCGTTGTATCCAAATTGTATGATTGCTTAAGCAACGCATGATTTTAAATCCTCTCAGGATATTCAGTACTTGCAAAGACTAAGCTTATGGCTCGCACATCATGGAGTCAATACAAAATTAACAGCTGTGTGCTTAAAAGATTTATGAGCTTCCTCATCATGAGTTTTCATAACTCCTTCAAGCATCCATCATAACTTTACTTGAACAGGCTATTCTTACATATCGTTTTGATGGGTGGCAAGTGGGTTGATTGACAACGGACATAAGAAGAACTAAAAAAAATACCGAAGAAAATGAAGAATTTGATCATCACCAGCGCCAATTTTTCTGCAGCAACCGTCCTCTCTTTTTTATTTTTGTTTTTAACTCTTTAACATTACACTTAGAGTATTAATTTGCATGTTTATAACTTAAAAGACATTAATACCCTTGTTAAGTAATTAAGTGGACAGCCGACTCCTATTGGATGAGATTCTGATCCAATAGGAACTGATCTATCCAATATACAAAATTAATGACAACAACAACTAAGCCTTTTTCCATACTAGACGGGATCGGCTACATGGATTCTTTGTTGTTAACTCATCTGCAAATAACATACACGAAGGTACTTCATCTTGAATATGTTTTGTTAACTCATCCATCACCATTATAAATAAGTATGGACTTAAAGTTGATCTTTGATGTAACCCAATATTAACTTCAAAGAAGTCTGTTGTTCCTTCATGAGTCCTCACACATGTTTTTGCACCATCATCCATGTCTCATTTAAGGTTAATATATGTCAATAGGATACCTCTTTTTTCCAAAGTTCTCCAAAGAACCTCCCTCGGTACCCTATCATAAGCTTTTTCTAGATCAATAAATATCATGTGAAGGTCTTTCTTTTTTGCTCAAAAATGTTTTATAAGACGTCTCAAAAGGTGAATCGCTTCAATAGTAGATCTGTCTGGCATGAATCCAAATTGGTTCTCTGTTGTATTTGATACTTGTCTTAACCTACGTTCGATAATTCTTTTCCATAATTTCATAGTATGACTCATTAACTTGATACCTCGATAATTCGCACAATTTTTAATGTCTCCCTTGTTCTTATATATGGGTATAAGTGTACTTGCTCTCCATTCCTCGGGCATCTTTTGGTTTTTTCATATTTCATTAAATAGTCTTGTGAGCCAAGTGATTCCTATTTCTCCTAGTATTTTCCAAACTTCTATAGGAATATTATATGGTCCTACCGATTTACCACCCTTCATATGTTTAAGAGCCTCTTTGACTTCATTCTTTTGAATATGTCGGTAGAATATACAAAATTAATGACAGAAAATTAAATTCTAATTAACTAGTCCTACCTAGTCTTCAACAAAGTATACTAGAAAACAACGGATACATAACAAAATCATCTTATAATTCAATCTGAAGGCTGCATTAATGTTAAAGCAAGCATACTAGAAAACGACAATCTTATATATTTTTTTTGTAATATTTTTCTTTTGGAGTACTAAGATAAAGTTTCTGTTCCGTATCAATTTACACTAGTCAAAGTTGCCAGTTCATAAACATTGTTGTGGAGCGCACATGATATATCAGATTCACTATAAAAAATATAAGTAGCAGAAGAATTGTGGGGCACCTTCTGATGATCTATTAAATGGTGATTTACAATCATCAAGGGTTGTGGGGCACCTTCTCAGTCTTTCTGAAGCAAGGTTCATGTTTGGCAAGTTGTGGACCTTCAAGATCCAAATTTCAAGATCACCATGTAAGAAAACAACATTTTCAGAATGACCACTCAGCAGTTAGTGCAGAGATGCAAAGAACATCGCCGTAGTGTGCCTTTATATGTTGTTTTCTTAGTGGAATGTCATGATTCATCTGTAGAAACTATAATAAGTTACCAAACACAAAAGGGGTAGAAAACAAAGGAATGATACTCTTTTATGAGAATATTATTCACTTAGCATGTTAAGTAAAAAAGTCAATCCTACTCAACTCCAAAAAGCTAAAAATTGTTCGTTCATAGCAACCAAGAATCAATACCCAAACAACTATAATGCTTGTCTGAGGTTTTGTACTGAGACGTGCCATTCCGGCAGAAAGTTATGCTCTCTCTGTCTCATTGAGGCATCACATCAAATACTTAGTCTACTCAAGTTCTAAGCTAAGAACATACAAACTATGTCACGCATACACCTCTAGGAGGTGGAGTGTCGGCCCTAACACTGGTGCGACACTGACACCGTCTCAGTGCGACACCGATACCGTATCATGAAATGCCGACACGATCAATATGTCAAAGCATGATTCTAGGTGCGGTCAACATGTCGGAGTCCATATATATCCAAATTCCATAACTTATTTCGGATCAAAATTTTCAAAGATACGAGTTTGGAGTTCTGATCTAAAATGATAAAATGATTATAGGGTTTCAATTCTCTCTCTCTGCTACAGCCTGTTGCTCTCTCTTTGTTGCAGACTGTCGCTCTCTCAATTACCTCAATCTTACTCATGCAGTTGGGCGGGGTATTGTTCTTCGACCAATCACTACCCAAAAGTGGCCTCTTCTCCGTTTTCCGAATAGACACAGTGGTTAGTTGTCATTCTTCAACTAGTAGGCTTTTGATCTGCCGACACCCAAGTATGATCTCATGGTGTTTATGATGTGATATGGTATTCTTAATCTAGTTTCTAGTTTATTGTGCTATTTTTCTTTTTCATTGTACCAAATACTTGCTTGGATATTTTGAACGGACAAATGCTGAAAATGATTGATTTTAAGGGTTTTGAAATGGACAAATGTTGAAAATGGAGGGTTTTGTGCTTTGGAAACTTTTTTCCCTTATAAAATTGTTGCCCCTTACATATTTGAATAGGTGATAAGTGATGTGTTCACATCTAGCCATCCGGTTTGGGTGGGTCCATCTGAGAGTTCGGGATCTCTTTTCTTCCTATCTAAAGATGAAATGTAAAATTATAAATGTCATTATCACTTTACCCATATGAATCATTTACCAAACTGATGTATCAAGAGATACTCTTATTGAATATTCTTTTATCTTTTCTATTAAAGTAAAAATGATGTTCAAATGTTGCTTTATCCTTCATTTAGATGTTCATACTAATGATAAAGTTTCAGTGTTATGTGATCCCTAGTTTCTTTGTTGTGACCCATTGGCTTTGTCCCATTATTTTTTTGCTACGAGACTCTGTTGTTGAATGATAGTCACATAATGATTTGTGTTGGCTTTTCCCTTAGATCATCTATATATATAGATATCACTTATGTGTAAACAATAATCTTGTGCTTATTATCTTTGCAATTATATCAATGTTATCAGTGACTCTATCTCCAATTAACAATTTGACACGATATGTTTCTTAGTCTCTAAGTATTAATGTTGTTTTTGTTTTTCAATCAGATTGTGAAATTGTGAATTGAGTTGATCTTAAAAATGTTCGACAATAAGAAAGTAAAAGGAGTATCAATCGAGACTGAGAGTTCTAGCAGAAGTATTCCTTCAAGTTTAGGATCAACAACAAAACCATCAATTTCAACACCTCGTGATGATACGCCATTATGGATGCACGTGCAAAAGACATAATCATACGAAGGTGGTGGAGGTAATACATATTTTATGTATAAATTTTACAATATGAGTTTTCCAAGATCATGGACTAGAATGAAGGCTAATATTTTTAAATTATCAAAACATTGTATAAGAGCATGTCTCAATGTGGATGAGGATTTACAAAGACAATTAATGAAAAAGCAAGATAAGTATTAAAAGAATAACAAAATGAGTGAAAAAGGAATAAATATTCTATTATTTGGTGGATACAAAGAAGATAAAGAAAATAAAAGAAAGTTAATGCAAAGTGAGTTCAAAAGTTTTAAAAGAGCAATTGAAAAATCATTTAATATAGTTGAAAGAGAAGATATGGATAGAAAGATTCAAAGATTTTTCTTCTCAAGTTCATTTCCTTTTAATTTAGCAAGAAATCCATATTGGAAAGATCTTGTCATTTCATTAGCTAATTGTAATTTACAAGGTTATGTCCCTCCAAGTTTCTTAAAGAAGAAAAAGTAAATATTGAAAGGCTTTTAGAATATAAGAAGTTTTCATGAGAAATGAATGATGTTTCTATTATTTCTCATGGAGTGAGTCATATTCAAAGGCATTCACTCATTAATTTTATTGCTTATTCAATTAGTTGTCTTATATTTTTGAAGTTTGTTGATACATCTTGATGAAAGACGATGATGAAAAAATTCTAGTGGCAAATGATGATATAAAAAATAGATGAAAAAACTATTTTTATAAGCTTTTTAATGAAAATAAAGATGTTAGTATTAGTTTAGGAGAGTTAGTCAAATCAGAGAAGTATATAAATTACAATTTCTACCAACGTATTCAAAAGAATGAAGTCAAAGAGGCTCTTAAACATATGAAGGGTGGTAAATCAGTAGGACCGGACAATATTCCTATAGAAGTTTGGAAAATCCTAGGAATCACTTGGCTCATAAGACTATTTAATGAAATATGAAGAAACCAAAAGATACCGAAAGAATGGAAAACGAGTACACTTATACCCATATATAAGAACAAGGGAGACATTCAGAATTGTGTGAATTATCGATGTATCAAGTTAATGAGATATACTATGATATTGTGGGAAAAAATTATCAAACGTAGGTTAAGACAAGTATTAAGTATAACAGAGAACCAATTTGGATTCATGCTAGGCAGATCTACTGTTGAAGCGATTTACCTTTTGAGACGTCTTATTTAACATTTTAGAGCAAAAAAGAAAGACCTTCACATGATATCTATTGATCTAGAAAAAGCTTACGATAAGGTACCGATGGAAGTTCTTTAGAGAACCTTGGAAAAAAGAAGTATCCTATTGACATACATTAACCTTATAAGAGACATGTACAATGGTGCAAAAACATGTGTGAGGACTCATGAAGGAATGACAGACTTCTTTGAAGTTAATATTGGGTTACATCAAGGATCATCTTTAAGTCCATACTTATTTATAACGGTGATTGATGAGTTAACAAAACATATTCAAGATGAAGTACCTTGGTGTATATTATTTACAGATGACATTGTGTTAGTGGAGGAGTTTAAGGATAAAGTTAATAGTAAATTAAAACTATGGAGAGAAACATTGGAAAGTAAAGGCTTCTGACTTAGTAGAACAAAGAAAGAATATATGAAATGTAAGTTTTAATCATTTGGTTACTTCAGAGGACAAAGAAATTAAAATTGCATCACCCAAAAGGAAAGTTTTAAATACCTACGGTCAATTTTTCATAGTGATGGAAGAATTGATGGAGATGTTACGCTTAGAATTAATGTTGGTTGGTTAAAATGAAGAAGAGCATCAAGTATTCTTTGTGAATAAGAAGAAACCATTAAAGTTAAAATGTAAATATTATAGAGCAACAATTAGACCTGCCATGTTTTATGGTTCTGAGTGTTGAGCAGTTAATCATCAACATATATAAAAGATATCTGTGACAAAAATGAAGATGTTGAGATGGATGAGTGGTCATATAAGAAAAGACCATATACATAATGAGACTATTAGAAATAAATTATGTGTAACACCAATAAAGTATAAAATGGGAGAATATCGTTTAAGGTGGTTTGAACATATATAAAGAAGATCAAAATAAGAACTTATAAGAAATGAAAAACTAGATTTTGAAAGTATTAAAAGAGATAGAGGACGACTACAAAAGTGTTGGAAAGAAACAATAAAGAATGATGTAGCTTATTGTGAGTTAACTGCTAACATGGCACATGATAGGGCTTTATGGAAACAAAGAATCCATGTACCTGACCCCGTCTAGTATGGGAAAAGGCTTAGTTGTTGTTTATGTATCTAGAGAAATTAAAACTGTAGACTACTTGAAAGATTTGTTTGTATAAGTTATTAAGAGTGTTGGACTAGATAATGTTGTACAAATAATCACTGATAATACAGCTAACTGTAAAAGTGAAGGATTAAGTTTGAAAGGTGATTATCAACACATTTTTTGGATACCCTATGTAGCTCAGTTTAAATTTGGCTCTTTCTCGTATATATAAGCCATCAGAAGATAAGGATAATCCTTGTGTATATGAATTGTGTTCATCGATTGAATATATGGCAACAGATTGTATAAAGATAAGAAATTTTGTAATGAATCACCATTTAATTACAATTATATTCAATAGATATTCTGATTTAAAGTTGTTGAAAGTTGCAGAGACATGTTTTGCTTCTTTGATTGTGATCGTAAAAAGATTCAAGACAATCAAGACATCATTGATTCAGATAATTACTGATCCGAGTTGGGATTTATACTGTGGTAACAAGGTTGAAGGTCAAGCAAGAGCCCAAACAGTAAAGGCTATTATTCTTAATGATTTATGATAGAATAATGTATCATATTTTCTTAAATTCATAGAGCCTATTTGGGAGATGTTGAGAGAAGTTGATAAAGATAAACCGCTTCATAAAGTTTATGAAATGTGGGATACCATGATTGAAAACTTGAGTCAATAATTTTGAAACACGAGGAGAAAAAATAATATGAGGCATCATCATTTATGATCATATTCATCGTATATTAGTTTCAAAATGGGACAAAAGCAACACTCTCTTACATTGTTTAACACATTCTTTAAATCCAAGATATTATGGAAAGAAATGGTTGCATAAGAGAAGTGGGTGTACTCCTCCTAATCAAGATCCAGAAATATCAAAGAATAGGTAAATGTGTTTGGCAAAGATTTATCGTGAGTCATACTTAATTAGGCAAGTGAATTCTTAATATAGAAAGTTTTTTTGTGCCAGGCTTGATTCAATAGAAGCACTTGAAGCAAGGGATTATCAAGATCCACCAGATTGATTGGTGGGCATGTTATGGATTTGAGATGTTTCTTCTTCAAAAGCTTCCATCAAAATTATTATCTCAACCTGCAACTTCATCTTATTGAGAAAGGAATTGAAATACATATTCTCAAATTCATAATATCAAAAGAAATAATCTCTCAAGTAGTCGTGTTGAAGAGTTGGTTTATGTCTATTCAAATCTGAGATTGATTTCACGATCTAATGCCGAGTACAGGTAACGAAGTATTTTATGGCTTTCAAAATTGTTTTCTTTTCTATTAATCATGGTGATTTAGTTTCATCTTTTATTGTTATTTATTTGAATATATTACAATGAAGGAAAATCAAAATATTGGGATACAAACCCGAAGGAATATGATTTAGATGACAATCAAGATTTGCATACCCTTAATATGGAACTCACTGAACATATAGTCTCTTTAGTTGATAGTGAAGATCTATGATTTTTGAGGTATAGGTTCATTTTATTTATCAAACATTAAGATTTTCTTTTATCTTCACTTATATTTATAATTATGATAAAATTAGTAGTTGTTTACTTGTTTTGCTTTAATATAAAATTGTGTAATTACTATTGTCATATACTTATGTTAATTAATGTCTCACTTGCTCTAGTTTGAATATTATATATAATATTATCTACCTTAACGTCCCTGAACCAAATACTTTTGGAATTTGCTATATCCCGCACCCGCACCATGTGACATAGCATACAAACTCCTAAAGTTAAGTTGGTCCCATATCTATCCTTAATATTAGCTGATAAAACTTTAATACCCCTTAACCTAATAAATTTATTTCTTCACAAAAAAAAAAAACCCTTAATCTGCACCATCTCCTTAATATCACTCACCTTCTCCCTCCCTATGCAACCACCCAGTCACTCCCCGAAATTTAAAAACCAAAAGTAAACTGAATTATATTCATAGCCGAGACCAACCGAATTTTCAGTCAGTTCAGCCCAATTATTCTGTTTAGGATCCATGGTTGAGTTCTATGTCCGGGCACACGATTTGCAAGCAGTGAAAGTATATAAACAATCTGACAATGTAAGAGGAAGATAAGTAGCAAAAAAAACTAATCAGTTTTCAATGGGACATCAAGGTCGATCATATACGTGCATATATATATATAGTATATAGTCGGTACAGTTTTTTCATTTTTGAGAACCAAACTGTACCGAAGGAACAAAACCAAAAATCAAACTGAGATCAAAATGTTAAGTTAATCGCTTTAACTAAATTGTTCTTTCCTAACCATGACATTTGCAAGATAAATATTTCTTTTTTCAGGGGAAAAATGTAAATACAAGCAGCATATATGTGTTTGAAATTATTTTTGCTCATGGCTTCTCTTCAAATCCTAGTAATTTTAGTAACTTGCCTATTTGGTCCATGGAATAACTCCGCAATAAGGTAAAGGGTAAACATACTTCTTCACCAAAAACCTCTGCATGAGCAGGATCATGAAGAGCAAAGCTTGTCTGAGGAACATACCCAATGGCTTTAATGCGTTGAATCAAGTCTGCAAGTGTTTCATATATCTGCTGAGATTGTGAGTGAGATCTGTCTCCTACAAAGAAGGTTGCAATGCCTTTCCTTCCTTGGACCCAGCTGCAACCAGGCCTTTTCTTGATACCCGTATGTTTCATCAAATATCTAATCCTAGCCACATCTTTCCAACGTCTGGCATTAGCATATATGTTTGAGAGCAATGTATATGAACCATCATTCTCGGATCCAATTCTAACAATCGATTTGAAGCAAATTCCCCAAGTTCCACATTTGAATGTATCCGACAAGCACTAAGCAAGGCCACCCACACTACTGGGGTTGGTTCCATGGGCATGCCATTAATGAGTTTCATAGCTTCTCCTAAGCGACCAGCACGACCCAAAAGATCAACCATGCAAGCATAATGCTCTGCTCCAGGAGGAACCCCAAAATCCTTGCTCATTCTATAAAAGAAACTGGTTCCATCATCCACCATTCCCGAATGACTACAAGCATAAAGCACAACAAGAAAGGTTATGCCATCAGGCACAATACCCACTTTCCTCATCTCATCAAAAACCCTGAGAGCATCTTCACCACGTCCATGCATGCCATAACCCATGATTAAAGTTGTCCAAGAGACAGCATTTCTCTCTGGCATGTTGTCAAAAACAATTTGAGCAGTATCTACATCTCCAGACTTGGAATACATGTCTATGAGACAATTAGCCACAAATAGGATGACAGAAACAGACACATAACGATTGCGCAACACATAAGCATGAATTTGCCTACCAAACCTCAATGCTGCCAAACGAGCACAAGCCATAAGGGCACAAGATAAAGTAAAATCATTAGGCCTTAAAGAGTTACCAGTTTTGAACATTTCGAAGAAAAGTTGTAGCGCATGGTTGGCATCACCATGCTGGGCATACCCACCAATCATCACAGTCCAGGTGACCACATCCCTATCTTTTGGAGATATTGAATCAAACATTGTATGAGCCACTTTTGCACTTTGGCATTTCGCATACATGTCAATTAGACCATTAATTACCATTAGATCATCCCCTGGATCATGTCCATCTAAGTTCAGAATAAATTTGATGGCATAGCAATGAGTTTCTTTCCCATGAAGCAATGCTCCAACAGAAGCACAGTGCATAACCGGCAATTACGGCACTCCAAGTAACAACATCAAGTGCTATGTTATCCAACTCCATCTTATTGAACAGCTTGAGCGCACTCTCACAATCTCCTTTCTGAGAATAGCCAGTAACCATTGCATTCCAGGAAACCACATCCCTGACTATCATCCTATCAAAAACCTTCACTGCTTCTTCCATGAGTTCACATTTGCAATACATGTCAATAATCGCATTGTTCACAAAAAGATCAAAAGAAAGCCCCCTTGTTACAGCATATCCATGTACCTGTTTGCCACTTCTACCATATCTCAAAGAAGCACACGCAGGAAGGACATTGACCAGACTTATCCTATCCGGCATAATCTTCTGTCCCTTTGGATATACTAGATCATGTTCTTGCATTCTGGCAAACATAAGTAAACCAACCTCTGGGTTTTCTGCCTGAACATAAGCTGCTGTGATTGAATTCCACGACACAACATCTCTTTGTTGAGTTGGCATTTGTTTGAACACATCATGAGCCTCATTGATGCATCCACACCTTGCATACATGGCTATGAGAGCGTTGTAAACAAAGACATTAGCCACAAAGCCATCACTACAAATGTAACGATGAATACCCTTTCCAACATCTAACAAAGATAACTCACCACATGCTTTAAGGACAAAAGGAAAGGTGAAATTATCTGGCTTCACCCCAACCTTTAGCATGCGCTTGTAGACACTCAGTGCCTCTGCAAATAATCCATGATTGACATGTTTTCTAATAGTGGTATTCCACCAGAAAACAGATAAAGGTTGTGAACAAATCTGATGATTCAACACCACACTGCTAGCTTCTGATAGACTGTGACACTTCAAGTACATATCTGTCAAAGATCTTCGAATGGCAACATGGGGTTCCATGCCTATGTCCAATATCTGTTGATGAATCTGTCTCCCATGAAGCGAGCATTTGCCTCGTATGCATTTATTCATGAGAGAGATCATATGCTCTTTTACATTTGCCCTAACTTCCACAACATTATAGTTTTCCCTTTTCCTCTACACAATATTGACAAGATATGCTGAAGATGAAGAGTATGAAAAGTTTTGAAGCCACGAACGGCCACCAAAAACTCGGCAGGCATAAAAGAAAGGCCTCCTCTCTATACATCTGATCAAATTATTCTCATGCCAACCCCACTCCATTGGCTTCTGCCTAGTCATAGAACCGAAGAGCATAGCCCTAGTGTGCCTTTATATGCTGTTCTGTCCCTGAAAAGCATGATGATTCATCCACAAAGATGATAACAAATTACCAAACACAAAAAGGCAGGCAGAAAACAAAGGAATACTAATCTTTTACGAGAATATTATTCACTCAGCATGTTAAGTCACAAAGTCAATCCTATCCAACTCCAAATAACTAAAATTTGTTCATCGTAGATAATAGCAACCAAGAATCGAATTACAAACTCAGAGAGTTACTACCCAGACAGACAGCTATAATGCTTGTCTGAAGTTTTGCACCGAGACTTGCCACTCCAGCAGAAAGCCGCGCTCGCTCTCTCATTGAGGCATTGCACCAAACATTTGGTTTGCAGCTATTTTCCTCACACTACCACCCGCTCAGAACGTACAGAGATTTACGGTGCTGCGGAGATATTTGGTTACGACTTCCGGTAATCGAAACTTTAGGGACCATTACGGGACTTCCGGTCACCAAAATGTTGGCAGTGGAAGAGGCAAGAATTTTGGCGGTGGTCTCTCCTCGTCAACTGATCAAATGGACAAAGATTCTAGATACGGCTATTATCCCTGCTATTACATTACCATACCACCCGCACAAATCATGGTGGATCAGGCTGTGGACAAATGGGTCAGTTCACCAGCGAGGCTGATCTGCCATAGTAGCAACGTTCATTTGGGTTAGATTAGACGCAATGGGTTAAAAGAGCTTGGGTTCAAAACATGGCGAAGATTCAAACAGCTGATATGCCTAATGGTCCCATGCCTTTATCTTGCCTACACTTTGGATGCAACCCCAGGCCACCAAGTTTGTATTTCAATTCAGAATTTGATATGAGCCGGATTGGATATGGGCCCAATTCTTCATTCACCAATTAACTACTACAAATATTAAAACTAAAAGCACACAAATATTAACTTAAAATGAAAATTGAATCAAGTAGAATCGTATGAATAGTGAAACTTATCAAATCAGGCATGTTTACCATTAATCTTAATAATTCTACGAAAATGGATTTAAATTTTGGTTTCGGATTGCATTCAAAAGGAGCTCAGCATCAGTTATGAAGTTTGTTTTAGTGTTTGGTTGAAAGTACCATTTAGGTTTCGGTATAGACCTGTTTAGCTTCAAACGTGTTTTGAGTAGAGAATTTATATGGAAGATCTGACCCATTCCAGAAACAGGTTCAGATTTTGTTTAACCTGACCCAAAGCCACCGTCTGCTATGCGGATCCGGGTCCAGTCCACATGGTTCAGATCTTCCGTTTAGTTATACTAAATGCAACCCATCGAGTCCTTTTTTAGAAAGTTGGATATGGGCCCAATTCTTCATTCACCAATTAACTACTACAAATATTAAAACTAAAAGCACACAAATATTAACTTAAAATGAAAATTGAATCAAGTAGAATCGTATGAATAGTGAAACTTATCAAATCAGGCATGTTTACCATTAATCTTAATAATTCTACGAAAATGGATTTAAATTTTGGTTTCGGATTGCATTCAAAAGGAGCTCAGCATCAGTTATGAAGTTTGTTTTAGTGTTTGGTTGAAAGTACCATTTAGGTTTCGGTATAGACCTGTTTAGCTTCAAACGTGTTTTGAGTAGAGAATTTACATGGAAGATCTGACCCATTCCAGAAACAGGTTCAGATTTTGTTTAACCTGACCCAAAGCCACCGTCTGCTATGCGGATCCGGGTCCAGTCCACATGGTTCAGATCTTCCGTTTAGTTATACTAAATGCAACCCATCGAGTCCTTTTTTAGAAAGTTGAAAGATGGAGATGCGGGGTATCGAACCCCGTGCCTCTCGCATGCAAAGCGAGCGCTCTACCGTTTGAGCTACATCCCTGATCAGGGATGACAATATTGATCCAACCCTACTCAACCCGAAGAGGGAAGGGATACCCCACCAGATCAGATTCGGGTTAAGTTACGAGGATAGGATGCCCTGATGCCGTACCGGACTTGATACTTGCCTCGACATATACCTGATACACACACATCTATATATGACCCGGAAAGCGAACCCGAACCCATACCTGCCCCAGTTGCCTTGTAAACCAAGAACCAATTATTTAGCGTATTTAAGCAAACATCTTTCTCACTTCAGTTCAGCTTGGCTCGTAAAGGGATGATGAATGATTTGTGAACATGTTTGCACAGATCTTGCTCCACTAACAGTTAGCTCGGCTAGATCCTAAAGAAAATTATCCAAACAATGATCAAGGGCTGTACAGTTTGTTCGGCTTGTTTATCGACCTAGCTTCACTTGCATTTTGTAGGAAATGGATATTTTTCTAAAGGGTGCGTCTCATCTGGTGTTGCAACACATTTTTGAGAAGCTGTCACCTGGACATTTGAAGTTGCTCTTGAGTCATTCAGTAGTGTGTAATTTATATCAGAAACACAAAGAAGACTATCTCGTGTCGTCCTTTAGTGTCATAGGGACCGGTTCACACTTCAAGTCCACCTAGCATCGAGTTCTAATGACTCGCTGCAGCCTCAATGCAGATACAACTGGTTAACATGTGGATGTTGACTGCAGCTAGAACCAATGTACTTTACCTTACCAAAATCTACAAGAAGCTTGAGAGTTGCCTCATCGTTTGAGTTCTTCCAATCTTTTGTTCTTCACTAAAGCATGTAGAAAGCTGCATCACCGAGTAGAATATAAGAAGCATCTTAGCAAGGACACCTTTAACAAAATGAACCACATAACATGACTGCTGATTATGTAAATAATATATTACAAAAAATATTGGATGATATATTATTCGACTAACATGAAAGAAAGTATATGTTACTATATTTTGTTAGTTGAAATAAAGTTCTTAAGTATGGAGATGAGAGAATTTATACCGAGCAATTAAGTTTGATAGAAGCAAAGTGGAAGAACTTCAATGTCATATTATATTATGTTAAGTAACTGTGGTTGGGTGCATATAAGTAATGGCAAACCCACTTTAGGGCAAGATGAACCATCCACCTCACCCTGAATTTGAAACATATAGAGAGGGGTCCTTGTAATTTAGAAAAAAATTAAAATTTGCCCCACCTAAAAAAACTGACATCATCACCTCAGGTTTAGAGAAAGAAAATAGAGTGGGATAAAAGTGCATGAAGTTAAGGTAATAAACTATAATTTTTAAAAGTTAATCACATTTTTTGAATCTTCAAAAATGAAAACTCGATCCAATAAACAAATTCAAACCCAAACAACAAAAGAAATTTAGTAAGCAGTTATAACTCATATAAGTGTGACTCACCCCAAAACAAATCCTAGGTCCGCCACTACATATGAGAAAAAGATAATATCATCATGGAATAATCATATTACTAAATATAGTACTCACACAACAAACATGTATGAAATATTCTTCATACACACATATATGAATATATGTGTGAATGTAGGTGCATATCCATTTATGTATGTATATATATACACTTACATGCATGCATACATATATTCATATGTGTGTATCTGTTTCTTAATGTTATTGTTTATGGTAATGCATAGGGTTAATTATGCGCATGTGCAAGGTTGAAAGGATTTATCAATGTTTCGACTAAGAGGTTCAATACGATATAGAATCAACTTTGTTCATTGATTGAAGTGCATATTATGGAATTAAAGAAATCAATTAAGGGATCTTGAACTATAAGCAACCAATATCTTATAGATTTTTTTGAGCTTATTGGGATGTTGGAAAAAAGTTTTCACAACATACACTTGATTTAATCGTAAAAGAAGCAAATCAAGAAGATCTTACTAATGTGGGAACAAAATTAACATCGAAGTATTATTAATTAGGATTTATCATTCTGTATTGGTACTAATAAATTGTTTACTCAAAGGATTGGGAGATGGTAATATTCATGATATTAAAGATTAGTTTGTATCTTTTTTATTTGATAGTATCTAACTCTTATTTATTTATTTGATGAAGAATAATGTGTTATAATTATGTATTATGATAATGATAGAGTGTGTATGGGGCAAAAATGGGGCATGTCTATGTGTTTATATATACACACTATATACATGCATATGCATATATATTGGGTATTTGATTGGGTATTGCTCAGGCCATTCCATTAGTAATTTGATTCGATAAGGGTTTGACTCGGTCCCAAGCCCGAACAAAGGAGGGTTGTGTTAGGCTTCCGACAGCCAACGTAAAACTTCGTCGGATTTTATAATATGGATTACAAAAACTATGAGCATTGTTTTGGGGCGTTCTCGCCTAGCGACATGTTGTAGAGCCCGAATGCAGTAATAAGTAAGCAAGGGCCACTACATTTTCGCCCGAATGTAGTAAATCAATTACAGAGAGAGTTCCCATATCATGGACGGGTGTGGGTAAAGAAGTTAGTCTCGCTACATTATCACCCAAATGTAGTGAATAATTTTCAAAGAGGGTCTCCACATTTTGAATATGGACGGATGCAGGGGTTAAGGAAGCTAGTCCTAGATAATAAGATTCGTATTGGTTCTTGGAATATCGGAACATTATCCGGTAAGCTAATGGAGGTGGTAGATAATATGATTCGGAGAAAGATTCATATTCTATGTTTACAAGAGACAAAATGGGTTGGAAAAAAAGCAAAGGAGATAGAGGATACTGGTTTTAAATTATGGTACTCAGGTAAAGAAAAGGCTCGAAACAGAGTTGGTATTATCATAAACAAAGATTTAAAGGATAGTGTAGTAGACATACAATGATATGGTAACTGAATCATGATGTTAAAATTAGTGTTAGGAGCATAGGTTTTGAATATAGTTTGTGCTTACCCACCCTAAGTAGGACTAGAAGATAGTATAAGGACAACGTTTTGGGAAGAGTTAGATAAGGTGATTCAAAAGATTCCACAAAGAGAGATGATTTGTTTAGGAGGAGACTTAAATGGGCATGTCGGTAAAGAGGCATTAAGATATGAAGGGATTCATAGAAACTTTGGTTTTGGGGATATAAATGAGGAAGGTAGGGAGATTTTAAATTTTGCTATGGCATTTGATCTTTTTATAGTCAATACAATCTTCAAAAAACGAGATGAACATTTAATTACTTATAAGAGTGGCTTATCACAAATACAAATTGATTACTTTATTTGTAGAAAAAAAAATAGAGCGTGTTGTAAAGATTGCAATGTAATTCCAGGAGAAAGCTTAACCACCCAACATCGACTTTTAGTTATAGATTCACAAATAAAAAATGGACAAAGAAGAAAAGAGTGCATCGAGCTATTCGGACTAAATGGTAGAACCTCAAAAGCAAGAAAGAAGATATATTTAAATAGAAAGACCTTCAAGAAAATGTTTGGAATTATGTTGGTACACCCTTTGATATGTGGAACAATATGGCTATACATATTAGGAAAGTGGCGAAAGATGTGTTAGGTGTATCTAAGGGAGGTGTACCAGCACAAAAGGAAGCTTGGTGGTGGAGTGAAGTAATGCAAAATAAAATCAAGGCAAAGAGGGTATGTTAAAAATTACATTATGGTATGAAAACTAGTGAAACTTTAGAGGCTTATAAGAAAGTAAAGAAGGAAGCGAAAAAGGCCGTCAGCGAAGCAAAAGCTAAAATTTGTGGTGATTTATATAAAAGAACTCAACTCAAAAGAGGGTGAAAGAGATATTTTTATGATAGATAGGGCTAGAGATAATAAAACTAAAGATCTTAATTATGTTAGATGCATCAAGGATGATGATGAAAAAATTCTAGTGGCAAATGATGATATAAGAAATATATAAAAAAAACTATTTTTATAAGCTTTTTAATGAAAATCAAGATGTTAATATTAGCTTAAGAGAGTTAACTAAACCAGAAAAGTATATAAACCACAATTTCTACTAACGTATTCAAAAGAATGAAGTCAAAGATGCTCTTAAACATATAAAGAGTGGTAAATCGGTAGGACCAGATAATATTCCTATAGAAGTTTGGAAAATACTAGGAGAAATAGGAATCACTTGGCTCACAAGACTATTTAATGAAATATGGAAAAACCAAAAGATAATTGAGGAATGAAGAGTAGTAAGTACACTTATACCTATATATATGAACAAGGGAGACATTCAAAATTGTGTGAATTATTGAGATATCAAGTTAATGAGCCATACTGTGAAATTGTGGGAAAGAATTATCGAACCTAGGTTAAGACAAATATCAAGTACAACAGAGAACAAATTTGGATTCATGACAGGCAGATATACTTTTGAAGCGATTCACCTTTTGAGACGTCTTATTTAATACTTTAGAGCAAAAAAGAAAGACCTTCACATGATATTTATTGATCTAGAAAAAGTTTATGATAGAATACCGAGGGAGGTTCTTTGGAGAACTTTGGAAAAAAGAGGTATCTCATTGACATACATTAACCTTATAAGAGACATGTATGATAGTGCAAAAACATGTGTAAGGACTCATGAAAGAATGACAGACCTCTTTGAATTTAATATTGGGTTACATCAAGGATCAATTTTAAGTTCATACTTATTTATAATGGTGATTGATGAGTTAACAAAACATATTCAAGGTGAAGTACCTTGGTGTATGTTATTTGTAGATGACATTGTATCAGTGGAAGAGTCTAAGGAAAAAGTTAATAGGAAATTGGAACTATGGAGAGAAGCATTAGAAAGCACGGGCCTTCGACTTAGTAGAACAAAAACAAAATATATGAAATGTAAGTTTGATTATTTGGTTATCTCAAAGGACATAGAAATTAAAATTGACACACATTGCATCCCTAAAAATGAAAGTTTTAAATACCTATGATCAATTTTTCAGAGTGATGGAAGAATTGATGGAGATGTTACGCATAGAATTAATGCTGGTTGGTTAAAATGAAGAGGAGCATCAAGTATTCTGTGTGATAAGAAGATACCATTAAAGTTAAAAGGTAAATATTATAGAGCAGCAATTAGGCCTGCCATGTTTTATGGTTCTGAGTGTTGGGCAGTTAATCATCAATATTTACAAAAGATGCTTGTGACAGAAATGAAGATGTTGAGATGGATGAGTGGTCATATAAGGAAAGACCGTATACATAATGAGGTTATTAGAAACAAATTAGGAGTGGCATCAATACAAGATAAAATGAGAGAATATCGTTTAAGATGGTTTGGACATATATAAAGAAAATCAAAAGAAGAACCTGTAAGAAGGTATGAAAAACTAAAGTTGGAAAGTATTAAAAGAGGTAGAGGACGACCACAAAAGTGTTGGAAAGAAACAATAAAGAATGATCTAGCTTATTGTGAGTTAACTGCTAACATGGCACACGATAGGGATCTGTGGAAACAAAGAATCCATGTAGCCGACCCCGTCTAGTTTGGGAAAAGGCTTAGTTGTTGTTGTTGTTGTTGTTTGAAGTGTTTGACTCATTCAATTAATAATTCTATCAGGTATAGGTTTCAGTTAATTGTGTTTAGAAAGAAGGGTAAGAGAATATGATCGAACATCACAAACATTAAATAAAAAAAGTTCTAGTGTCATTAGATTAAATGAGTACAATCCCTAATCTCTCTTTGTTGTCACATCATCATCATTATTATCACTGAACTGATGGGTAGGAGCAGGATTGAACATAGCAAGACAATATACGTACAAGAGATACTGCTCAAGGACATCTTAGGCACCAACCATGTTCCTCTATCCACCGAACATATGACAGGTTCAAACGTTATGCAACCTCCAATAGACACTATAAACAATAGTTTACATTGCTAAATCAATCCTATCAAGAAAATAATAAATATGCTACTTTACATTGCTAAGTTCGATGTTGGAGAGTGACTACTTGATGGAGAGAGCGTCTCTTTGTAGTGATGAACAAAATCTTTTAATAAAAATCGATGAGTGAGAGCAATGTATCAATCCATATATGATTTAATTATAGTCATGTGGATAGGTCGCTCTGATGCTACAGTATTGTAGTGGATCCAAGTTACTCACAAGACTTGTTTCATGGGGTGGTACTCTACTCTATGTGTATGACTTCTCTCATCTATGTACAATGATAGATCTCAATGGAGGAAGAGAGATGTATTATCGATGATCATATTGACGAACTTTGTGAGTTATATATACATCTACAATATCTAAATAATAGGTACAATGATAATACTAAAACAAGGTAATATACTAACTTGTATAAAATAAATTTCAATCACATACATATATATATCTCATCTATTATTATTAAGTATAACTTCTAACAATATCAAGAAAGATGAGATATAGGAGGTTAATATGTATCTATCTAGCTCATTTGACCACACAATTATTATAGAGGTAGAAAAATATTCATAAATTAATGTTTACAACACATTAAATTTTGTATTAACACATTATAGAAAACTTGTTACATTAACTCAAAATAATATAAGAAATAAAATTATTGCTTAAAGTAGTATAACAATTAAGCTATTGTCCCTTAATAAGAAAAGATTTTTCCATTTGTCTGTATAAATAAGTAGCATAGTTGAAACTCAAGTATACTCATCAACTCTTTTAACATCACATGCTAATAATTGCATAATCATAGTTGTTATATATCCCTCGACTTGTCTTGATAGAGTGCACATTCGATATGATATAATGATATAACAATGCTCGTATCTCTTGTATGTAGGAATGCATTCAAGCTCTTTCTCAAAGCATATCTAACATCAAAGCTCTATAGTTCATCTACATTTCCACATCCCGAAGCTTATGTTCAAAAGACTCGTTAAAATAACTAACCTATTTCTTTAGGATTCATTAAAAAACACCCTTTTTACTATCCGCACCTTATTTTTCTCGTATTTCATAAAATCTCCCTAGTAAATTTTGATATTTACTAGAGTACCCTTTTATATATGAACACACACTCTTATTGTACGAACCACCATCCTTAGCCTCATTTTACATTTGTTTCGAGCAACTCTTATTTAACTAACTGGTTTTCCTTTTTGATATGTAGATATGACTCATATGGCACGAGTAGAAGGGCATAGCATCACTACTTCATCTAGGAGACATATGATGTGTCATACAAAGGATAACCCCACCGAAAATAATAAGGACAAAAAATATTTTGGTACATACAAATGTTCCTAAAGTCGGACCTTCACATTATGAGGAGGATATAGATACCTTAGAGGTTGAGATTGATATTACAAAGAGTGAGGATGAGGAGTTCATTAATATGTTTGATTACTCTGTAGCTTTGAAGGTCACATTGTTGAAAAGATCTGGTAAGAACAAATAATTTATGACTTTAGTGAAATTATATATTCTATATCAATACGCACTATTTTAAATGACTATATAAATATAAATATGCAAACAATGCGAAAAGTGGTAACAACTCACACAAGGTATACTATTGGTAGAGTGTGGCTTATAAAGAGAACATATGTGATGCCCAGTAATTGAGTTGAGAATGCAAATAGGAGTTAATTTATTGGGCATAAAGGTTTGTTGTATGAAGTTATAGACCATGCATTGTTGACTATTTTTATCGAATGTTTGTAACCAAATACAAACAACTTTCACATGTTGTGAGTTGAGATTATCACATTTCATGATGTCAATGATATACTTGGTTTTATAATAGAGTGATAGCTTGTTATCTTAACATAAGAGATAATGATTAAAATCAAAGAAGATATTTTGAGTGATATATTAGAGATGAGCATCGATGAAGTAGTACTAGAGATTAAGTTTGAGAAACTTCGAAGTAAATTTTTGAGAAGGAGAGTCAATAACAAAAATAATGATTATTATATTTATTATATCAATTAGGTTGTACATTATATCAAGATAAGTTTAGAGACAGAATACCAACAATAATCATGCATCTATTGACACATGATGTTTGAAGAGTTGATAATTATATTTTGAATGCAATAACATTAACCTACTTCTACATGCAACTAGGAAAGACATCTCATATGGAGGTACAACAACTTAGTGGTAATACTTTTTTGCTCTAACAACAACAACAACAACTAAGCCTTTTCCCATACTAGACGGGGTACTTTTTTGCTCTATATAAGAATTTATATTATTATTGTTTGCTATAAGATCTTCAATATAGTTATTTTAATAATTTAATAACTAAGTTATATGTTTTAATTGTAGGCATGAATTTATGAGTTTTCAAGTCTTCAAAGTTAGCATGTGACCAGAATGGTTGGATGGAGAATCATGAGCAAACCAATGAATGAGAAATATCTGTCACAGACAATCTCCTATTGATCAGCTTACTAAGTATCGTAAGCAATTGATTTGATGACGGCATAGTAGGTAATTTATAAAACCATAACTATATATTTTAAAATTAAACACAACTTATGATGTTGTACATTCTTATCTTTTATTTTATTGAATATAGATGGACGGACAACTATATAGTTTTGTAGAGTACTTGGATTGTAATGCATATAAGTTGTCTAAGTACTACAAATGTATTCTGTGTATAGATATTGTGTAATTATATAACTATTCACTACTTTCAAAAGTATGTCCTTTAAGATATAAGACTAAGGGATGATAATGTGTCTCATTCACTATATTCAACTATCAATAACAATCGATTGTTCCCTCTCTTATTCATGAAAATGGATACTTTACCTTTTTAATGCTCATTCACATACTATTTTCAACAATAATATTTTTACTCGCCATGTATTTATCACTCCTTTCACACCTAAGACATACCTTATTACACTTTTACTTTTCAACATTAATATTATGCTCCCTCCCAATATTTCTTACATACTCAATAAGCTCATTACGATTACTAAACATATCATCAGTCATAAACATGAGTAAATAGTTAAGTCTATTTCCCTTGCAAGTGAACAAATATTTCTACTTCATTGATCTATCAGTAAAAGAATATATCATCTAGTAAACTATATTACTTTCAGTCTCCTTGTTCTCGGTATAATAATCATTTTGATCAGTCATCATTTTCTCAAAATATATTCTATCATAAGTACTTTCACTCGAATTGTGTGTCATTTTATGACATAATTACTTGTAGAAATGTGGTTCAAGTGCAACTCTCATTTGATGGACATGTGGTCAATGCCATCTCTCCTAGGGGAGAGATGTGGTTCAATTGCATTTCTTCTTTCGAGAGAGACATTATTTCGCCATGCCTCTCTCCAAGGAGAGACGCTCATGTACCATATTTCAAATAAAAAATCTAATGAGTGAATCCTTTAACCTAAAACCATGAAATACTTAACCAAAATGAAAAATACAAAGACAACACAAACCTACAAAAATATAAAATTATTTCTAAGAACCAAACTTTTAAAACCTTAAAAATTTTGAAAATCAGTCGAATAAATCATCTCTTTCTTTCTTATTTCATAAATCTCTAGTCAAGTTCATAATATAATGATCATGTATTATTTGGCTGCGAAGAAAGCAATAATAGCTCCAATCGAATAAATGTCGGTCATGAGAGTAAAAAAGAAAAATGCCAGAATTGAGTATGAAAAGGAGAGAAAAATTGTAGTAAGGTCAATTTTAATATTTAGAATATGAACATCCTCATCCTCAACTATATCATTTTCAGATTCTACTACATCAGAATCTATATGAGAGGACTTAAAGGGTCAACCTTGTCATGTTATTATGGATGACAATACAAAGGACCAGCCTCATCATCATGCACCAATACAGTTGTATCGACAGGTATTGTTATGGGAAAGTAGGTCATTTGTTCGACATCATTGTCTCAAGATGATCTTGCTGCCTCTTTAATTCGCTTCAAGTTGTGAACATGTTCTCGATATATAATCCTCTTAGTATGTTTTGACATGTGTGAAGTAGTAATTTGACACCTTTTTAATCATTCACTACTAGCCATACTTTAAAAAAAAAGGATAGCACAAGGATAAGTCAAAGGACAACTTATCGTTGGGATATAAGCACGTGTTTCTCATACAAGCAAATGCGACTAGGTGTGTCTACCTCAACCAGCAAGCTTGTTGGGACGTAAATGCTCTCATAAACACACACACCAATGCGCGTCAAGACATGTTTGCCTCCCTATGTAGACGCTCATGTCAATGACTGCTTCTCCCTACAGTTGTGACCACTCCTCCATGGTTTCAGAAGAGAGAGAAAGACCAGCAGGAGAGGGAGAGAAGCAGGGTGCAAGGAAAGAGAGAAAGAAGGTGAAAGAGGAGACATCTGGTAGGTCAATCGTCCCCTCTTTCGTCACCATGGAGGAGGAGAGAAGAGGAAGAGGGAGGGATTACTTGTGTGAAACGGTGACATAGGTCGGTGGTGAAGGTGAAGACGGTGATGGTGATGAAGAGGAGCCACTAACGAGAGAAAACAAAGAGGAGAAAAATAGTGTGCCCAGTGGGTGTCCAGGGGTGTCCGTGTAGTAAAAAAGGGTGCACCTACCAACACTTTATGATATTAGTCACGCGTGGGAATGTTGAAGACCGTTGAAACTGAACCAAACCTATTTTGGTTTCAAATGTTAAATGGTTTGGTTCAGTTTTAACAAGAAATTTTTCATGTGGTTCAGTTCACGAGATCTAGATCATCTAATGGCTCATCATCGTTTGTATTTCTCTTTTCCATCAAGTTCGTTTTTCAAACCACCACCCTCACCTCCTCTACTGTTCTCCTCCTGCTCCAGTACTTCCTCTCAAATTTCTCCTCCACATAAACAGTGAAGAGCTCTGCCGAAAAGCAACGATCAATTCTTGCTATTTACTTTGTAGCATTACTAAAGCATGAATGCTAGAAATTTAATTTTTTTGGTATTAGCACATGCTATAACTTTTTAAGTTCATGAATCATAACATAATTTGGATATAGTATGCTTCATACTCATTATTTGTTACACAATACAACATCCACGTATTAAGATGTAAAATGCATGAAACATCAATGGACTAAATGATTGTGTTAGGTTCTCCAAAAATTGAGAACAGATTTTACTGTTTTGGTATGAGGTTGAGGCTAGAAATGAATAGAACAGAACCCTGACTAATCTGGTTCAAGCCTGGTCAGTACACTTGGATAAAGATCTCCCGACGTTGGTATTCACAGGGCTTGAACTTGAGATATTTGCTGAAGAGGAGCAAGTGCCGAACCACTTGAACCAACAGAGTGTTGATTTTTGTTTTCTAGTTTCTATGAACGGGAATGATACTCTTTCAACAAAAGTAAGTTTAGTGTTTGTAAAGAACGAGATTCAGTTTTCCACTTTTCCGGTTCCGCTCAGTGTATTGTTGATACAAATTAACCTAATTCATTGGAAAATATCTTCATGAAATTATTTCAAGCATTTAGTATCTTCCTGTAATTAGGTTAAGGTTGGGCGTATTTCAAGGGTTTCCTCCTTAATCTTCTCCTGCCACTTGTTTGGAGGATCAGGTCACGATTTTTTCAATTCTTTAAGTTATGACCATTTATGGCTTATATACTTGTATTTTTTTTTATGTTACAAGAGAAAGCCGAAGCATAAGGCACCCTCTGGCAGTCGAACTCCCCACCAGTCAGCAACGGTTCTAGAGTGCCCTGCCGTTGAGCTAATGCTCTGGATGCTTATATACTTAATAAAAAAAATGAAGGCCCCTTAACATTGATGAATTTGGTGTATGTAATCACATTGGATTTCCTGCACCTAATGTTCCACTCGGATCGGCTCCTGAAAGCTTGTTAATGACAGTTTTTAAACTCTTACCTAAAGCATACCTCCAAAGTAATTATATTAAGGTATAAAGGTTAATGAAGGACAATTTTCTTTCAATTTTTTCACAAAAAGAAGACCTTCGGTAAACGAAGGGCCATTTTATTTAGGGTACGCAAACAAATCTCTCTCATGACCACTAGTTCCTCGTCATGAAAAAAAGAGCTTCCAGGGCTATTTTAGCATGACTCACGGCGTTGATCTTGTAACTTCACTCTTAATCATGATTAGCAGTTAATGTATGCTCTAGCATCTACTAACATGCAAATGAACGCATCAACAAGCTTTTGATTACCCAAGCGCAGTATACTGAGCAAGAGTTGCCTGTGATACTACACAAACAAATTCAATGCACACAACTGTTAGGGATGGTGATTTTAGCACAAATGACACGTGCGCATTCCTTTTACTATTTGCACACCTTTTTTTATTGTGATTCCGATTTTGCTCTTACTAAAATTTGAAGGTTCCAATTTCGCTCTTACTAAAATTTGAAAATTATGGACTCTCTCTAGTTCCTACTGCATCACACACCATTTCTCCGATGACTTATAGCTCGAAACTTGATCCAACGCATGATATTGAACCACTCACCATTCTATAGTTGTCTAAATCTGACTGAAAAAAAAAAGTAGAGAAAAAGAAGAAAAAATTGAAGGAACCCGATTTGAAGAGGGTTTCAATAATTTTTAAAGGTATGTCATTGATTTGATGTATTTTTTGCGTTTTTTTGATGTATTGATTTCATTTTCAGTCAAAATCAAAATGAAAAATGTCTAGTTCTCTCAACTAAGACTCCCCAATAAGAGAGTTCTTTTCTTATTTCGCACAATGTTTATAAAAATATATTCATATATTTCTTGATTTTCTTTTTCTTATTTTGTTCTTGTTTCTTATTCTTCTTCTTGTTATTGATTTTGTTTTTTCATTTTTCTTGTTTTTGATTCTTATTTCTTTTTTTCTTATTTCTTATTTCTTTTGCTTCAACAAGATTTGTAAGAGTATGAATTGTTCAACCGCTAAAAATGAATGAAATATTAGTCATGAGTAAAGAGACCCAATGAGAGAGACTCTTAGTGTAATTAGGTGGGAGAGGAGAGAAAAAGTTACGAGGAGTAATTTCAATATTTTAAAAAAAAATAGGTGTGCAGATAGAAAAAGGTATGCAAATAGTAATCCTTGATTTTAGACCTTACTCTGGAAAGTATCAGTGACCAAGTCAGGTCCATCTTGTTCCAAAGTGACCCAACAAAAGATCATGTAAGGTACGAATTTACCCAAACTTGGCCAAACCCAAACTGAAACATACATATAATGTATATATGTCTACATTTATAAAAGTGTGTATTTTGCATTGTATGTACATACATATATGTACCGGACATGTCCCGAACCCGACCTGGGTCATGTCACTCGACCAAAACAGAAAACCGGCTTGGGTATGGAAACTTCATCAGCATCTGCATTACAGGAATGGTTCTTGTCCTCAGAAGGCAATCATTGCTGAACTATGTATGACAGCTGAATATTGTAATTTCAGTGAAAATATCTTGAGCCCCTTTGCCAAATTATGACCCACGAGGACTTGGATATGGAACATTACATTGTTATACCTGGAATGCTTCTGAGCTATGCAAAACCAAGATTCAGTGACAAGGCATACATCCTGTGTGTCTGCATGTGCGTGTGTGTGGAAGAGAGCTGGGGGGGGGGGGGGAGTGACGGGGAATTCAATAATGCCCAACCTAAAAGCAGATTCTTGATCTAAGTGAATATACATAGCGCAATTAATATATTTACATAATCAATGTCAAGTGTCAACACAAAAGTTACAAAAATGCAAATGCGACTATGAACAGAGTTTATTACACATGACAAAAGTGTGGCATATATGAAGCATGATGGGAGTGCCCCAATAGCTTGACGACACCAAAATAACTATGCTAAGCATTAATATGACATCGGAGAGTCTCAAGTAATGAAACAGATCTTGCTTTTTTCATCTCTTTCAAAGGCAAATTTCCCGACACAAGAAGTTTCTAGAGCTTTTTGATTTTTCTATGAACAGAAGATATTATTGTACTATTTGGTAGTAAGCGTCTGCACTTTACTACCTCTTTGAAAAGCTTCTATGTGCAATCAAACCTCAATCTAAGTAGTTAAAGCATCAGGAAGAGATGAATGTGCACCGAGGATCTTACCACCCACATCTGGAAAATACTCGTAACCAGGCAATGGTCCTACAATGCCATCCTTAGAAACCTTAATGGGATACTTTAATAGGTGTCCTTTCATCTCTCGCACTTCCTCCTCAACGTAGGTTTGCCAATTCTTTTCAGCTAATTCATTGACACGCTTTACACATTCAAGATTCTGGGGTGACAAGAAGCAGTTCTCCAATAAGCCTAGGTGTTCTGCCCATAGTGACATCCTATAGCCATAAACCTGCAAAATTATCACAAAACAGACTTGAGGCGTTTTGCAATGTCCACATAGGTTTGCAATATGCACGATTTTAATAAGAGCTTCGATAAAAGAATTGCATAAAATAAATGAACATAACTTCATAGCAAATTTTGTAGTATACAGTAATTAAACAACAGACACGCAAAGACAAAAATTTCTAGAACTAAAAGTATAGAAGTATGTTTTTTAGTCAAATGATAAATAGTGATAGACAAACATACGGTCAACAGTAACTGCAGAATTAGTTGGAGATAAGATGGACAAAATGGGATAGCTATGGCACTTGATTTATCCCTGCCGCAAAGAGAACCCAACACCAATCTGGGTATTACACCATAATGAGGCCATAATGTATTATTCAAGTCACATCCTTAGGCATCAATAAATCTAAGAAAAGTTGCCTTAGAACCAGGTCAACAGGTCAACTATATCAGAGTACCCAATTGAATGAGGTTTCTTTTTTTATCCAGCTAGACGTGGTGCTTGCATAACCAAGCTGCACACAACATTGAAACTTGAAGTTTCTTTGTACTAGTGGTTGGTAATCCCAGGTCTGTGGATTCACGTTAGTAGGAAAATTGAACATTGAAAAGTTCGAAAGATGAAAGCTTCAGATACATATACCTGTCCACGAGGATGTCCCTTCCGATCGGGCCAACTATGATGGGGTTGGTAGGCACCAACAGCAATTTCCGTGTCTCTTGAACCATCCAAAGACCTTTGGTTAATGTTAGCAGACCCTAAAAGTATATACTCATCGTCAACTATCATTCCCTTGGAATGAACATAAATCATAAACCTACGGAACTTTTGAGCAAGGCCCTGCAAAACAAATTCTCTAAATTAGAAAAAAAAAGAGTAAAAGAATGAATGAACAATTAGTCCTGCATCTTCAAGACAACCTTCAACAGAGGAAGGATAACTTTGTTTCGAGCAGACAAAATCAGAAATTCAGTAATCTGTACAAGAACAATGAACCATATGGGAAAGGCATTCATAACATTAGACTGAAACTGTCCAACAGCAGATAGCGTTCTAATATGTATGAAGAATATCAATAGCATTGTGCAGTAATATTCATGCTTTAAAGCTTGTATGTAACAGGATGATGATTAAAGTTCACACATGTGTAACAAGAGAACATTTAAATTGATATGATCCTAATGAAATAATACAACAACAACAACTAAGCCTTTTCCCATACTAGACGGGGTCGGCTACATGGATTCTTTGTTTCCACAAATCCCTATCGTGTGCCATGTTAGCAGTTAACTCCCAATAAGCTAGATCATTCTTTATTGTTTCTTTCCAACACTTTTGTGGTCGTCCTCTACCTCTTTTAATACTTTCCAAATTTAGTTCTTCATTTGATCTTCTTTCTATATGTCCAAACCATTTTAAACGATGTTCTCTCATTTTATCCTCTATTGGTGCCACTCCTAATTTGTTTCTAATAACCTCATTATGTATACGGTCTTTTCTTGTATGACCACTCATCCATCTCAACATCTTCATTTCTGTCAGAGACATCTTTTGTACATGTTGATGATTAACTACCCAACACTCAGAACCATAAAACATGGCAGGCCTAATTGCTACAACAACAACAACAACAACAACTAAGCCTTTTCCCATACTAGACGGGGTTGGCTACATGGATTCTTTGTTTCCATAGATCCCTATCATGTGCCATGTTAGCAGTTAACTCCCAATAAGCTAGATCATTCTTTATTGTTTCTTTCCAACACTTTTGTGGTCGTCCTCTACCTCTTTTAATACTTTCCAAATTTAGTTTTTCTAACCTTCTTACTGGTTCTTCTTTTGATCTTCTTTCTATATGTCCGAATAGCTCGATGCACTCTTTTCTTCTTTGTCCATTTTTTTATTTGTAAATCCATAACTAAAAGTCGATGTTGGGTGATTAAGCTTTCTCCTGGAATTACCTTACAATCTTTACAACACGCTCTATCTTTTTTTCTACAAATAAAGTAATCAATCTGTGTTTATGATAAGCCACTCTTATAAGTAATTAAATGTTCATCTCGTTTTTTGAAGATTGTATTGACTATAAAGAGATCAAATGCCATAGCAAAATTTAAAATCTCCCTACCTTCTTCGTTTATATCCCCAAAACCAAAGTTTCCATGAATCCCTTGATATCCTAATGCCTCTTTACCGACATGTCCATTTAAATCTCCTCCTAAACAAATCATCTCCCTTTGTGGAATCTTTTGAATCACCTTATCTAACTCTTCCCAAAAAACTGTCTTTATACTATCTTCTAGTCCTACTTGGGGTGCGTAAGCACAAACTATATTCAAAACCTCTGCTCCTAACACTAATTTCAACGTCATGATTCGGTCACCATATCGTTGTATGTCTACTACACTCTCCTTTAAATCTTTATTTATGATAATACCAACTCCGTTTCGAGCCTTTTCTTTACCTGAGTACCATAATTTAAAACCTGTATCCTCTATCTCCTTTGCTTTTTCTCTAACCCATTTTGTCTCTTGTAAACATAGAATATGAATCTTTCTCCGAATCATAGTATCTACCACCTCCATTAGCTTACCGTATAATGTTCCGATATTCCAAGAACCAATACGAATCTTATTATCTAGGACTAGCTTCCTTATCCCCCGCATCCGTCCATAATCAAAATGCGGAGACCCTCTCTAAAAAAATTTCACTACATTCGGGCAGCAATGTAGCGGGACTAACTTCTTTACCCACACCCATCCATGATGTGGGAACCCTCTCTGCAATTGATTCACTACATTCGAGCGAAAATGTAGTGGCCCTTGCTTACTTCTTACTGCATTCGGGCTCTACAGCACGTCGCTAGGCGGGAACGCCCCAAAGCAATGCTCATAATTTTTGTAATCCATGTTATAAAAATCCGACGAAGTTTTACGCTGCCTATCGGAAGCCTAACACAACCCTCCTCCTTTATCCGGGCTTGGGACCAGCAATGCAAGGGTGCTCCCTTACATGTGCGGAGTTATGGTAGGCCTAATTGCTGCTCTATAATATTTACCTTTTAATTTTAATGGTATATTCTTATCACAAAGAATACCTGATGCTCCTCTCCATTTTAACCAACCAACATTAATTCTATGTGTAACATCTCCATCAATTCTTCCATCACTCTGAAAAATTGACCATAGGTATTTAAAACTTCCTTTTTGGGGATGCAATGTGTGTCAATTTTAATTTCTATGTCCTTTGAAATAACCAAATAATCAAACTTACATTCCTTTTTGTTCTACTAAGTCGAAGGCATGTGCTTTCTAATGTTTCTCTCCATAGTTCCAATTTCCTATTAACTTTTTCCTTAGACTCCTCCAATGATACAATGTCATCTACAAATAACATACACCAAGGTACTTCACCTTGAATATGTTTTGTTAACTCATCAATCACCATTATAAATAAGTATGAACTTAAAATTGATCCTTGATGCAACCCAATATTAACTTCAAAGAGGTCTGTCATTCCTTCATGAGTCCTCACACATGTTTTTGCACCATCATACATGTCTCTTATAAGGTTAATATATATCACTAGGATACCTCTTTTTTCCAAAGTTCTCCAAAGAACCTCCCTTGGTACCCTATCATAAGCTTTTTCTAGATCAATAAATAAATAAAAAAATGATCCTAATGAAATAATAAATAAAAAAATATGCATCACTTTTCATGTGAATTTGTCCAGATAGGACTAGATTCATGCAGCGCCATATGCAATACAGCAAGAGGTAGTTCATGATAGGAAAAAAAGTTGCTTCTAAAAGAAAATATATTCCTTAAGTGTTGCACCTCTTTTGACTTACACAATGGCCGCAGATATGTTACTTGATTCCATAACTTGTAATAGCCTAGACTGCCTTGCATATCCTTTGTACGTTTGCAAACTATTCTTGCATCCATTACTGAAGTCAGTTCTTTATCTGTCAAATGTTTTCTTGCAATATCAGATCCACCTCTCATGTACTACCCACACATCTGCATTTTGGAAACCAGAATCTGAAGGTAGCATAGGATACATGATTGTAAAGTTTGCCTTGTTTTTCTTTTAGGAATAATAATTAACTTTATTTTAAATGAACTGGAGTTTTGCTTTATGTCAATTCTTGCATGATTTCAATAAGAAATGCATTTAGGTATCGATATTTGATGCTTTTCACAATTTACATTATCCAAACGAGCATTGGCACTCGAAATGATCTGCCAAATGCACAAAATTACCTTCTGTTTTTGTTAAGAAGAAACTATTGATGATGTATACGACATGAGAAGCAATGCTTGATGTGCTGTTCTACTGTTGGCACCTTATGCTCCTCGGCATAGAACTCTCCAACACCGAGTAGTTCTAACCTGATTCTAGGAATCACACTGAACAGTAGCTACCAATTAACATAAATCAGCTCATTGACAAAACCCTTATGATTCTTCCTCTTGAGTTGTAGCTGTCCATATGAAGCTAACCTTTTTGTTCTACCTTGTTATCAAAGACCCTCCCCATCGAGATCCCCCCATCTAATTGGTTCTTCACCGCCATCATATCATTAGCCTCCCGTAATAAACAAAAGATTATAAAAATGGTTTTTCCATCTATTTCTTATATCATTATTTGCCACAAGAATATTTTCATCCTCGTCCTTGATGCATCTAACATAATTAAGATCTTTAGTTTTCTTATTTGTAGACCTAACTATCCTAAAAATATCTCTTTCACCCTCTTTTGAGTTGAGTTTTTTATATCATTAGCCTCCCATAATAAACAAAAAATTGCCAATACAGCTATAGCTTCGTATCTTAAATTTTAATAATTTAACCTCTTTTATAGTTTTGTATCTTAAATTTTCTTTTCACGTATTCTGGAAAGTGAAAACTTGGGGATTCATTCTTGTGAATCTTTTTCTGCAGATTTAGATTCCAAATCTTGTTTCCTGGTTCCCATCTTAGAGAAGTGTCATTACGGGAGGGACACGATACCTATTTTGCAGAAATTATGATTTCCCTCTTTGCGTGCATCTTTGGAAAGGAGATCTGTTAGGCTTCAAAAGATTGCTTAACTAGAATAGTGCTTCCCATGCTATGTACTGCTGCTGTGCTCAACGTTATCTGACTATATCGCTAGCGAACAACGTGGGGATTCAGAGAATTGGAGGCATAGGGGCATATGAATAAAGTATAGATTCAGTTTTTCTTATCCCACTAATTTCCAATGTCGTGCAAAAGATTTCTGGGACAACCCATACAAAGTTGATGAAGATATAATGCCAAGGAGTAAATTGTCGATACAACCAATTCATTCCCATCTCTCCTGGTCTGTTGCCTATGGCATCGCAAACATGCTCTGGAATTGAGGACTTGGTGGGTCCGCACAACTCCTTTGAAAGCAGGCTCCTGAGAAAAGCCTTAGACAGCTATGTGATCATGCAAAAAATTCTTATTTTTGGAAATTTCCAGTTCTTTTCCTTATAGGGAGTTGATTTACTGAGTTCTTTTAATTGCAAATCATGTATTTTGTCTACATTGATTGTGTCTACAGTGTTCTACAAGTACTTCATGGAACACGATGCGCTTTATTTAATGAGGATAAAAGCAAGTACAGCTGTAGCCGACCACATCTAGTATGGGAAAAGGCTTAGATGTTGTTTGTATAACAATCCTAGGCATGTTAGCAAATTGTAGTGCAAAAATTTTCTTACAATCAACAACATATTAAAAGTTTCTCCCGTATATAAAGAGAAATAGGTTATCGAGCATATTTAGTCCCTTATACAGAATTAGTAAGTTTGCCTTCTGCCCTTAAAACATTAAGCATAATATTTATAAACATTGATACCGGAAAAGGTAAAACTTTTACTTAAGCGTTCAAACCCCCAACTAATTGGCTCTTTTCCCATCTTCCTATGGCAGCCTTTCCCACAATAAACAAAAGCTGCTGATACAGCTATAGCTGCTGTCAAATGGTTCATTTTCACATCCACACACACACATAGTTATATATTCTCTGAGACTCATTGGCTGACTAAATTACACAATAAAAAAGGCATAATGGAGATGCGGGGTATGAAATCCCATACCTCTTACACGCAAAGCGAGCCCTCCGTGTTTGAGTTTCATGCTCCACTGATGTTCTTGTCATGCTCCAATGACCATAGTCTGCACTGCTTGTGGAGAAAATTGCCCTTTTTCATTCCCTCATACTTGGCAAGAGTGTTTTTTTTTACATATAACATGTTCAAGAGATATTCCTTTGTTGATAAAAAGGGGCAATCTAATAAATATTACCAATAATCTCCGCAAGAACACAGGCCACCCCTAAAATGGTGAAACCGTGTACAATCTCTCAACACAATCTCTCTATCTTCACTTTTTGATACATATTTCATAAATGAATGACAATCACCACACACCCTGACATTCTTCATCACCCTAACCGGGAAGTTTCCAGGCAAACTCAATAAACCAAAAGCCACAGCCAGTTTCTCACTATGGTAATACAAAGAGCTTTCATATTGATCACCGTCATCATGCATGAATAGCACTTCCTGATTATCAACATAACCCAACTCCATAATCCTTTTAAGCAGACTCTCTAACTTCCCAAAAATCAACTCTATTTGTGGGTGTGATGTATCGCATGAAACAAAGCAATGTGTCTGTTTTCCAGTATTAATCCAACTCACACCTGGCTCTTTCTTAACCCCTCTAAGCATCATTAGCTCTCTTATGTCCCTAGCCTGAGTCATTTTTCTGCTGGATATGTACATGTTATATAGTAGTACATATGCAGCTGAGGATTGTGGTTCAAGCTCAATTATGCGCTCAGCTGCCCGTTTCCCGACTAAAATGTCTCTATGATTCCGGCATGCACCCAATAGTGCTCGCCATACAATAGGATCATTCTTATACTCAGATTTGAAGATGAACTGCTCAGCCTCAATTAGCTTGCCAGCACGGCCAAGCAAGTCAACAATGCAAGCACAATGCTTAATATTTGGATGGATATTGTGATCTCTAATCATACTATTGTAGTAGATGAAGCCTTCATGCACTAAGCCTGCATGGCTGCAAGCAGTGAGTACAGAAAGGAAGGTGATTTCATTTGGAACAATGCCTGATTCCTTCATTTGATCAAGAACTCGGAACGCATAAATTGGTGAACCCTGATGAGCATGGGCAGATATCAACGCAGACCAAGTAATGACATCTCTATGCATATTTTCCTCAAATAGCTGCTCTGCTTTCTCAACCTCACCTGACTTTGCATACATGCATATAAGAGCATTTGCAGTTCCGATAAGACAATATCTCCCAGATTTTTTTGCATAAGCATGGATTTGAGAACCAGTAGACGCCACTGCCAAGCTTGCACATGCACTCAGCACGATTGAGATTGTGTATTCATCAGGTTTCAGCTCAGAGCCAAGCATTTCATGAAACAATCGTAATGCTCCTTCATATTGACGATTCCAGACACTCCCGGCAATCGCTGCAGTCCAGCAAATAATATCTTGTTTTCCTGTCAAAGAGAAGCATTTCAATCCCTCACCAATCTCACCTGATTTGGTATACATATCAATGAGTGCGCTACTGATGAACTCATCAAGAAAAAATCTGGCCTTGATTATGTGAGCATGTATTTGCTTCCCTTCATTGAAAGCTTGAAGGAGAGTGAACGCTTTCAAAACGGCAGAGAATGTGACGCTGGATGGCTTCATTCCATTCCTTAACATCTCCAAGAAGAGTTTCGCAGCTGTTTTTGCTGAACCATTGCTCAAATTCTTTATAGTTCCGGCAATCATCACATTATAGGAAACAACATTCCTATAAGGCATTCCACTGAAGACCTTGTGCGCGTCATTTATACACCCATTCTTAGCATACATATCAAGAGTAGCACTGGCAACCACTACATCATACTCAAGCCCTGACTTGATCATGGATGCATGGATCTGCTTTCCGGCACTAGCACCATTGTTACTATCAGCACATGCCTTAAGGCAACTGCCTGCAGTATAGCTGTTCATTCTAAATCCGGTCGAAAGCATCTGAACCACAGTACTCCAAGTTTGATCATTCTGTCCTGTTCGAGCATAGCCGGCAATCAATGTATTGTATGACGCTTCATCCAATTCTGGTGAACTATGCAATACTCCTTGAGCTTCGTCCATCTGACCGAATTTAACGTACATATCAATAAGAGAATTGTTCACAAAAGCCTCTACTCCGAAACCTCCTGCAACAATTCGCCCATGAATTTGCTTCCCTGAACTGAAGCCCATTGCTTGACCACATGCACTCAATGCAGAACACAAGGTAAACCGATCAGGAAGCACTCCACTCATCATAGCTCTCTGAAATGCTTCCAATGCTTCAATATGGAGACCCAGTTGAGAGTAGCCAGAGATCAACGCATTCCATGATATAAGATTTGGCTTAGAGATTTGAACAAAGAGTTGATGTGCATGACCAAAACACCCGCATTTACAATACATATTCAGGAGATTGTTTTGAAGGAAAAGACATGGTTCGAATGAGTTTCTAATCATCCTTCCGTGAATAAGCTTCCCATGAATCAGAGACTTGCTTCTCGCACAAGCTTGCACGAGGCTTGTGTACGTAACAGAGTCTGCACGAAAACCAAGCTGGAATTCGATTGTTGCCCACAACTCCATAGCGTCTTTCACCATACCCTCCCTACAAAGAGAACCCAATTCTTTCAGCACAGATTGGAGCGCATCTGACATTGCACGGAACATGGTTTTGGATTGTGATGTATCATGAAAAGGGAAGCATCGTTAAAATACAGCAATCTGAAAAAGAGAAATCACATATGGGTACTTGAGAGACATAAACACAGGATCGGAGAACATCCGAAGATGAGGGCGAAGAGACAAAACGGTCCCAAGCTGCGTTCGGACCGAACCAGATCGTGCAAAACCTCCTGAGAGACATAACATGTTCGATCACCAAATCGAATTCCGCGAGGTGAGATCGACACCGATCAACGTCCACATATGATTTCTCTTTCTCCGTCCTCCGCTACCTGTCGGCTGCCTGTGCTTCCCTATCACCGGAGCAACCTTCGGTGTTGCAGGCAGCCTTAAACAAGTTCTCCAGCAAAGTTTCAGCATAGAAATGCCTCATGCGGCGCCAAACATGGCGACCGAAACAGAACCATGTGACGCTCATCACGTTTGCATCTTCCACGTCAACTTTCTCAACATAACAAACTCAACCTTAACAGGCACAGAGAAACCTACACAAAGAACGCATCAGAGAAACAGAAAACACCAAGTGTACCGTCTGTGTGCAAGAGAGATAGTGAGAGAGAGACGGAACGAGGGAAAACAGCGAGCGATTTCCCCTGTGCCCGTTTGCTATTCCCATACCTTCAACTCCCTTCATTTTCAAACAGTCGTTCCTCAGTCTCCTACACTTGCTCTTGTTCTCTCTTTTCCGATTCGCACTGGAGCTCGCTCTTCTCCTCTCTTTGACTCATTTCTCCCTTTCTCTCCTCCTCCATCAACTCTGATGTTGTCGGTCGCTTGTGAAGTACATGCTTTCCACGGTTATACGGTAGTTCCTCTCTGTTTTCTCTCTCCCTCTCATTTTCTCTCACTGTACGATGGCATCAGTGCAAAGTCCATTGCAAGTTTACTTACATCTTTGTTTTCAAAAATGTCGAGTGACAGAGACAAACGTGAGGATGATGGAGTTTGATTAATTATTAATTTCTATTTAAAACAGATAAATATTATATAGTTGAGATGTGTTGATTGGATATGCAAGAAGGGTTGAAAAGTAATACGATATTATAATTATATTAATTCATTCAATTAAATAAAGGATAAAATGTTGCCTGGATGACAAAAGTGATAAATATATAGAAAAAAAACTATTGAAAGTAAACATTAGACTGGGACGTCTATTTTCGCTTCAAGAAGCTCGTGAGATGAATACATTGTGGAAATTGACTATTATAATAAGTTTACTTACATCTCACACGAGTCTCGACTTGCATATTGTAGACCGCAGGTTTGACTACCAGGAATTGCATACATGGCTTCAGCCTCTCATTGTAATCACCTCACTCCAAATGGTGGATCCACATTGAGCTTGAGGAGTTGTGGATAAAAATAAAGTGAGAATAAATAGGTCATTGAATAGTTCTTCAATAACTCTTATATGAAATGGATTTTTATCAATGTTGCACATTGAATCAGAGCATAGTGAAGACAAATTATGTAACACATTATATTTATAAATTCTACTTTCATTCAAATTTTACATATATTTTCGTACAAGCTGATATTTGTAGAGATTATGGATTTACATCTATGAATAAAATATTTTATATAGTATTCACTTTCATAAATTCGAAAAGATAAAAGTTATATTTAGGTATTGAGGTGTTTGAGAGAGTTATTTGCTCCAAGCAACTTTCCTAATGTAATATATATGGATCATCAACTCTTGCTATGAATGCAATTGACATTGTTTATCTTAAGTTAATATATTTATTATGTAAATAATATATTACAAAAAATATTGGATGATATATTATTCGACTAACATGAAAGAAAGGATATGTTACTATATTTTGTTAGTTGAAATAAAGTTCTTAAGTATGGAGATGAGAGAATTTATACCGAGCAATTAGGTTTGATAGAAGCAAAGTGGAAGAACTTCAATGTCATATTATATTATGTTAAGTAACTGTGGTTGGGTGCATATAAGTAGTGGCAAACCCACTTTAGGGCAAGATGAACCATCCACCTCACCCAGAATTTGAAACATATAGAGATGGGTCCTTGTAATTTAGAAAAAAATTAAAATTTGCCCCACCTAAAAAAACTGACATCATCACCTCAGGTTTAGAGAAAGAAAATAGAGTGGGATAAAAGTGCATGAAGTTAAGGTAATAAACTATAATTTTTAAAAGTTAATCACATTTTTTGAATCTTCAAAAATGAAAACCCGATCCAATAAACAAATTCAAACCCAAACAACAAAAGAAATTTAGTAAGCAGTTATAACTCATATAAGTGTGACTCACCCCAAAACAAATCCTAGGTCCGCCACTACATATGAGAAAAAGATAATATCATCATGGAATAATCATATTACTAAATATAGTACTCACACAACAAACATGTATGAAATATTCTTCATACACACATATATGAATATATGTGTGAATGTAGGTGCATATCCATTTATGTATGTATATATATACACTTACATGCATACATATATTCATATGTGTGTATCTATTTCTTAATGTTATTGTTTATGGTAATGTATAGGGTTAATTATGCGCATGTGCAAGGTTGAAAGGATTTATCAATGTTTCGACTAAGAGGTTCAATACGATATAGAATCAACTTTGTTCATTGATTGAAGTGCATATTATGGAATTAAAGAAATCAATTAAGGGATCTTGAACTACAAGCAACCAATATTTTATAGATTTTTTTGAGCTTATTGGGATGCTGGAAAAAAGTTTTCACAACATACACTTGATTTAATCGTAAAAGAAGCAAATCAAGAAGAAGATGTTAGCATGGATAGTGGCATGTGGATATGGGTTCCGATGTTCACATGAGTTATCATATGCCTATTTTGTTGAAAGCATGTCTTGTAATACAATTGTTATGCTTAATATAGAGGAATGGTTCAATATACTCGATAATGAAGATGCTGAATGGAGAGGTTGAATTAGAGAAAAGGTTTCAATAGTTGAACAATCATCTTGTTTGAGATTTATGTAGGCAACTAATAAGCAGTTCTAGGAGGTTTTGAATCCTCAATCCACATATTTACCGATACTATCTCTTCGTTGTCCTAAAGGTCAACCATCTAAAAAATAAAAAATTTGTCCTTATCAAAGTATGGAATGGAGTATTTCTCGACATGTCTCCAAGATGTTATCTAGTCTCAGGATATTATAGTTGTGACTGAGAACATTGAGTGTCTCTAAGATATAGGCCTTCTTCTTCATCAAGTAGTATTCGTCCATTCACTAATATTGATTTTATATTTACTAAACATCATATGGTAAAGAGATAGCTTGGTTTATGATACCATATGTTGTTAGATGAGTTGATATTTTGTGGGATGATAAGTGTAGATATCAAGTCATCATAGAACTTTTAGGGAAAAAGGAATGTATATTGGGTTGAGATTCATTGAAAATGTTTTGTGAAATTGCATACACATTGTGTTTATAGTCTCCCAAGTTTTGACAAAAGAGGACATCATCAATGGCGTTTTGCATAGCATTGCTTGCATTGTTTCTCTATTTAGACCCAACCGTTTAATGTCAATGCATGACATGGGTTGGGTAATTATCACAGGATGGAACATTGCTCTAGTATTGCTTTTGAGGATGGGGTTTATGATGTTCCTTCCGTTATTTTCTAATAGTATAGTATGTGTGTTATCATGAGTAAGAACTTTTCAGCAGTATACAATGTTTCAACTTTTATTTTGTATTGATTTTTCTACTTCAACTTTTATTTTGTCTTGAATTTTCCTACAAATGAAGATATTTAACTTGTATTGTATTTTATTATAGTTGTATATAGTTGATGAATCTCCCTACCACCTATATGCCTAATGTGGGAACAAAATTAACATCTAGGATTTATCATTTTGTATTGGTACTAATAAATTGTTTACTCATTGGGAGATGGTATTATTCATGATATTAAAGATTAGTTTGTATCTTTTTTATTTGATAGTATCTAACTCTTATTTATTTATTTGATGAAGAATAATGTGTTATAATTATGTATTATGATACTGATAGAGTGTGTATGGGGCAAAAATGGGGCATGTGTATGTGTTTATATATACACATATATACATGCATATGCATATATATTGGGTATTTGGTTGGGTATTGCTCAGGCCATTCGGTTAGTAATTTGATTCGATAAGGGTTTGACTCATTCAATTAATAATTCTATCAGGTATAGGTTTCAGTTAATTGTATTTAGAAAGAAGGGTAAGAGAATATGATCGAACATCACAAACATTAAATAAAAAAAGTTCTAGTGTCATTAGATAAAATAAGTCCAATCCCTAATCTCTCTTTGTTGTCACATCATTATCATTGTTATCATTGAACTGATGGACAGGAGTAGGATTGAACACAACAAGACAATATACATATGAAAGATACTACCCAAGGATATCTTAGGCACCAACCATGTACCTCTATCCACCGAACATATGACAGGTTCACCCGTCATGCAACCCCCAATAGACACTATAAACAATAGGTTAGTATAAACTAACATATTCACTCAATCAATCCTATCAAGAAAATAATAAAAATACTGCTTTACATTGCTAAGTTCGATGTTGGAGATTGACTACTTGATGGAGAGAGTGTTTCTTTGTAATGATGAACAAAATCTTTTAATAAAAATGGATGAGTGAGAGCAATGTATCAATCCATATATTATTTAATTATAGTCATGTGGGTAGGTCGCTCTGATGCTAAAGTGTTGTAGTGGATCCAAGTTACTCACAAAACTTGTTTCATGGGGTGATACTCTACTCTACTCGTATGACTTCTCTCACATATGTACAATGATAGATCTCAATGGAGAAAGAGAGATGTATTATCGATGATCATATTGATGAACTTTGTCAGACATATATACATCCACAATATCTAAATAGTAGATACAACGATAATACTAAAACAAGGTAATATACTAACTTGTATAAAATAAATTTCAATCACATACATATATATCTCATCTATTATTATCAAGTATAACTTCTAACAATATCAAGAAAGACGAGATATAGGAGTTTACTATGCATCTATCTAGCTTATTCTGACCACACAATTATTCTAGAGGTAGAAAAATATTCATAAATTCATACTTACAACACATTAAATTTTATATTAACACATTATAGAAAACTTGTTACATTAATTCAAAATAATATAGGAAATAAAATTATTGCTTAAAGTAGTATAACAATTAAGCTATTGTCCCTTAATAAGAAAAGATTTTTCCATTTGTTTGTATAAATGAGTAGCAAAGTTGAAACTCAAGTATACTCATCAACTATATTAATATCACCTGCTAATAATTGTATAATCATAGTTGTTATATATCCCTCAACTTGTCATGATAGAGTGCGCATTCGATATGATATAATGATATAACAATGCTCGTATCTCTTGTATGTAGGAATGCATTCAAACTCCTTCTCAAAGCATATCTAACTTTAAAGCTCTATAGTTCATCTACATCTCCACATCCCGAAGCCTATGTTCAAAAGACTCGTTAAGATAACAAACCTATTTCTTTAGGATTCATTAAAAAACACCATTTTGACTATCCACACCTTATTTTTCTCGCATTTCATAAAATCTCCCTAGTAAATTTTGATATTTACTAGAGTACCCTTTTATATATGAACACACACTCCTATTGTATGAACCACCATCCTTCGCCTCATTTTACATTTGTTTCGAGCAACTCTTATTTGACTAACTGGTTTTCCTTTTTGATATGTAGATATGACTCATATGACACGAGTAGAAGGACGTAACATCACTACTTCATCTAGGAGACATATGATGTATCATATAAAGGATAACCCCACTGACGATAATAAGGACAAGAAACATTTTGGTACATACAAATGTTCCTAAAATCGGGCCTTCACGTTATGAGGAGGATATAGATATCTTAGAGGCTGAGATTGATATTACAGAGAGTCAGGATGAGGAGTTCGTTAACATGTTCAGATTACTCCATAGCTTTGAAGGTCATATTGTTAAAAAGATATGGTAAGAACAAATAATTTATGACTTTAGTGAAATTATATATCTTATATCAATACTCACTATTTTAAACGACTATGTAAATATAAATATGCAAATAATGCGAAAAGTGGTAACAACTTACACAAGGTATACAATTGGTAGAGTGTGGCTTGTGAAGAGAACATATGTGATACCCGGTAATTGAGTTGAGAATGCAAATAGGAGTTAAATTATTGGGCATAAAGGTTTGTTATATGAAGTTATAGACCATGCATTATTGACTATTTTTATCGAATGTTTGCAACCAAATACAAACAACTTTCACATGCCATGAGTTGAGATTATCACATTTCATGATGTCCACAATATACTTGGTTTTATAATAGAGTGATAGCTTGTTATTTTAACATAAGAGATAATGGTTAAAATCAAATAAGATATTTTGAGTGATATATTAGAGATGAGCATCGATGAAGTAGTACTAGAGATTAAGTTTGAGAAACTTCAAACTAATTTTTTGAGAAGGAGAGTCAATAACGAAAATAATGATTATTATATTTATTATATCAATTAGGTTGTACATTATATCAAGATAAGTTTAGAGACAAAATACCAACAATGATCATGCATCTATTGACACATGATGTTTGAAGGGTAGATAATTATGTTTTGAATGCAACAACATTAACCTACTTCTACATGCAACTAGGAAAGACATCTCATATAGAGGTACAACAACTTAGTGGTAATACTTTTTTGCTCTATATAGGAATTTATACTATTATTGTTTTCTATAAGTTCTTCAATATAGTTATTTTAATAATTTAACAACTAAGTTATATGTTTTAATTGCTGGCATAAATTTATGAGCTTTCAAGTCCTCAAAGTTAGCATGTGACCAAAATGGTTGGATGGAGAACCATGAGCAGGCCAATAAATGAGAAATATTTGTCATAAGCAATCTCCTATTGATCAACTTAGTATGTACCGTAAGCAATTGATTTGATGACGGCATAGTAGGTAATTTATAAAACTATAACTATATATTTAAAATTAAACACAACTTATGATGGTATACATTCTTATATATTTTTTGTTGAATATAGATGGACTGACAACTATATAGTTTTGTAGAGTACTTTGGATTGTAATGTATATAAGTTGTTCGGGTACTACAAATGCATTCAGTGTATAGATATTGTGTAATCATATAACTATTCACTGCTTTCAAAAGTATGTCTTATGTGTCCCATTTACTATATTCAACTATCAATAACAATCGATTGCACCCTCTCTTATTCATGAAAATGGATACTTTACCTTTTTAATGCTCATTCACATACTATTTTTAACAATAATATTTTTACTCACCATGTATTTGTCACTCCTTTCAAACCTAAGGCATACCTTACTTATTACGCTTTTACTTTTCAATATTAATATTATGCTCCCTCACAATATTTCTTAAATTCTCATTAAGCTCATTATGATTACTAAACATATCATCAATTATAAATGAATAGTTAAGTTTATTTCCCTTGCAAGTCAACAAATATTTCTACTTCATTGATCTGTTAGTAAAAGAATATATCATCTAGTACACTATATTACTTTCAGTCTCCTTGTTCTCAGTATAATAACCATTTTGGTCAGTCATCATTTTCTCAAAATATGTTCTATCATAAGTACTTTCACTCGAATTGTATGTCATTTTATGACATAATTACTTGTAGAAATGTGGTTCAAGTGCAACTCTCATTTGTTGGAGATGTGGTCAATGCCATCTCTCCTTAGGGAGAGATGTGGTTCAACTGCATTTCTTCTTATGGGAGAGACATTATTTCGCCATGCCTCTCTCCAAAGAGAGACGCTCATGTACCATATTTTAAATAAAAAATCTAATGAGTGAATCCTTTAACCCAAAACCATGAAATATTTAACCAAAATGAAAAATACAAAGACAACACAAACCTACAAAAATATAAAATTATTTCTAAGAACCAAACTTTTAAAATTTAAAAAATTTGAAAACCAGTCAAATGAATCATCTCTTTCTTTCTTATTTCATAAATCTCTAGTCAGGTTCATAAGATAATGATCGTGTATTATTTGGCTGCGAAGAAAGCAATAATAGCTCTAAACGAATAAATGCCTCTCATGGGAGTAAAAAACAAAAATGCCAGAATTGAGTATGAAAAACTCCGCCCATGTAAGGGATCACCCTTGTATTGCTGGTCCCGAGCTCGGATAAAGGAGGAGGGTTGTGTTAGGCTTCCGACAGCCAGTGTAAAACTTCGTCGGATTTCTACAACATGGATTACAAAAATTATGAGCATTGCTTTGGGGCGTCCCCGCCTAGCGACGTGCTGCAGAGCCCGAATGCAGTAAGAAGTAAGCAAGGGCCACTACATTTTCGCCCGAATGTAGTGAATCAATTGTAGAGAGGGTTCCCACATCATGGACGAGTGTGGGTAAAGAAGTTAGTCCCGCTACATTGCCGCCCGAATGTAGTGAAAAATTTTCAGAGAGGGTCTCCGCATTTTGATTATGGACGGATGCAAGGGGTAAGGAAGCTAGTCTTAGATAATAAGATTCGTATTGGTTCTTGGAATATCGGAACATTATCGGGTAAGCTAATATAGGTGGTAGATACTATGATTCGGAGAAAGATTCATATTCTATGTTTACAAGAGACAAAATGGGTTGGAGAAAAAGCAAAGGAGATAGAGGATACAGGTTTTAAATTATGGTACTCTGGTAAAGAAAAGGCTCGAAACGGAGTTGGTATTATCATAAATAAAGATTTAAAGGAGAGTGTAGTAGACATACAACGATATGGTGACCGAATCATGACATTGAAATTAGTGTTAGGAGTAGAGGTTTTGAATATAGTTTGTGCTTACGCACCCCAAGTAGGACTAGAAGATAGTATAAAGACAGTTTTTTGGGAAGAGTTAGATAATGTGTTTCAAAAGATTCCACAAAGGGAGATGATTTGTTTAGGAGGAGATTTAAATGGACATGTCGGTAAAGAGGCATTAGGATATCAAGGGATTCATGGAAACTTTGGTTATGGGGATATAAACGAGGAAGGTAGGGAGATTTTAAATTTTGCTATGTCATTTGATCTCTTTATAGTCAATACAATCTTCAAAAAATGAGATGAACATTTAATTACTTATAAGAGTGGCTTATCACAAACACAAATTGATTACTTTATTTGTAGAAAAAAAGATAGAGCGTGTTGTAAAGATTGTAAGGTAATTCCAGGAGAAAGCTTAACCACCCAACATCGACTTTTAGTTATGGATTTACAAATAAAAAAATGGACAAAGAAGAAAAGAGTGCATCGAGCTATTCGGACTAAATGGTGGAACCTCAAAAGCGAGAAAGAATATATATTTAAACAGAAAGTCCTTCAAGGAGATGTTTGGAATTATGTTGGCACACCCTCTGATATGTGGAATAATATGGCTATACATATTAGGAAAGTGGCGAAAGATGTGTTAGGAGTATCTAAGGGAGGTGTACCGGCACAAAAAGAAGCTTGGTGGTGGAGTGAAGTAGTACAAAATAAAATCAAGGCAAAGAGGGCATGTTACAAATTACATTATGCTAAGAAAACTAGTGAAACTTTAGAAGCTTATAAGAAAGCAAAGAAGAAAGCAAAAAAGGCCGTTAGTGAAGCAAAAGCTAAGATTTGGGAGGACTTATATAAAAAACTCAACTCAAAAGAGGGTGAAAGAGATATTTTTAGGATAGCTAGGGCTAGAGATAAGAAAACTAAAGATCTTAATTATGTTAGATGCATAAAAGACGAGGATGAAAAAATTCTAGTGGCAAGTGACGATATAAGAAATAGATGAAAAAACTATTTTTATAATCTTTTTAATGAAAATAAAGATGTTAGTATTAGTTTAGAAGATTTAGCCAAGTCAGAAAAGTATATAAACCACAATTTCTACCGACGTATTTAAAAGAATGAAGTCAAAGAGGCTCTTAAACATATGAAGAGTGGTAAATCGGTAGGACCAGATAATATTCTTATAAAAGTTTGGAAAATACTAGGAGAAATAGGAATCACTTGGCTCACAAGACTATTTAATGAAATATGGAAAAACTAAATGATGCCCGAGGAATGGAGAGCAAGTACACTTATACCCGTATATAAGAACAAGGGAGACATTCAAAATTGTGCGAATTATCGAGGTATCAAGTTAATGAGTCATACTATGAAATTATGGGAAAGAATTATCGAACGTAGGTTAAGACAAGTATCAAGTACAACAGAGAATCAATTTGGATTTATGCCAGGTAGATCTACTATTGAAGCGATTCACCTTTTGAGACGTCTTATGGAACATTTTAGAGCAAAAAAGAAAGACCTTCACATGATATTTATTGATCTAGAAAAAGCTTATGATAGGGTACCGAGGGAGGTTCTTTGGAGAACTTTGGAAAAAAGAGGTATCCTATTGACATATATTAACCTTATAAGAGACATGTATGATGGTGCAAAAACATGTGTGAGGACTCATGAAGGAACGACAGACTTCTTTGAAGTTAATATTGGGTTACATCAAGGATCAATTTTAAGTCCATACTTATTTATAATGATGATGGATGAGTTAACAAAACATATTCAAGATGAAGTACCTTGGTGTATGTTATTTGCAGATGACATTGTATTAGTGGAGGAGTCCAAGGAAAAAGTTAATAGAAAATTGGAACTATGGAGAGAAACATTAGAAAACAAAGGCCTCCAACTTAGTAGAACGAAGACAGAATATATGGAATGTAAGTTTGATCATTTGGCTACTTTAGAGGACATAGAAATTAAAATTGGCACACATTGCATTCCCTAAAAGGAAAGTTTTAAATACCTAGGGTCAATTTTTCAAAGTGATGGAAGAATTGATGGAGATGTTACACATAGAATTAATGCTGGTTGGTTAAAATGGAGAGGAGCATTAGGTATTCTTTGTGATAAGAAGATACCATTAAAATTAAAAGGTAAATATTATAGAGCAGCAATTAGGCCTGCCATGTTTTATGGTTCTGAGTGTTAGGCAGTTAATCATCAACATGTACAAAAGATGTCTGTGATAGAAATGAAGATGTTGAGATGGATGAGTGGTCATATAAGAAAAGATCGTATACATAATGAGGTTATTAGAAACAAATTAGGAGTGGCACCAATAGAGGATAAAATGAGAGAACATCGTTTAAGATGGTTTGGACATATAGAAAGAAGATCAAAAGAAGAACATGTAAGAAGGTATGAAAAACTAAATTTGGAAAGTATTAAAAGAGCTCGAGGATGACCACAAAAGTGTTGGAAAGAAACAATAAAGAATGATCTAGCTTATTGGGAGTTAACTGCTAACATGGCACACGATAGGGATCTGTGGAAACAAAGAATCCATGTAGCCGACCCCGTCTAGTATGGGAAAAGGCTTAGTTGTTGTTGTTGTTGTTGCCAGAATTGAGTATGAAAATGAGAGAAAATTTGTAGTCAGATCAATTGTAATATTTAGAATATGAACATCCTCCTCATCATCATCATCCTCAACTGAATCAACATTATCGTTTTTAGATTCTACTACATCATAATCTATATGAGAGGACTTTAAGGGTCAACCTTGTCATGTTATTAAGGATGACAATACGAAGGACCAACCTCATCATCATGAACTAATACAGTTGTATCGACATGTATTGTTATGGGAAAGTAGGTCATTTGTTCGACATCATTGTCTCAAGATGATCTTGCTGCCTCTTTAATTCGCTTCAAGTTGTGAACATGTTCTCGATATATAATCCTGTTAGTATGTTTTGACATGTGTGAAGTAGTAATTTGATGTTTTTTTAATCATTCACTACTAGCTATACTTTAAGAAAAGGATAGCACAAGGATAAGTCAAAGGATAACTTATCGTTGGAATATAAGCACGTGTTTGTCTCATACAAGCAAATGCGACTAGGTGTGTCTACCTCAACCAGCAAGCTTGTTGGGACGTAAATGCTCTCATAAACACACACACACCAGTGCGCGTCAAGACGTGTTTGCCTCCCTATGTAGGCGCTCATGTCAATGACTGCTTCTCCCTAACAGTTGCGACCACTCCTTCATGGTTTCAAAAGAAGAGTGAGAGAGAAAGACCAGCAGGAGAGAGAGAGAAGAAGGGTGCAAGGAAAGAGAGAAAGAAGGTGAAAGAGGAGACATCTGGTAGGTCAATCGTCTCCTCTTTCGTCACCATGGAGGAGGAGAGAAGAGGGAGAGGGAGGGATTACTTGTGTGAAACGGTGACATAGGTCTGTGGTGAAGGTGAAGACAGTGATGGTGATGAAGAGGAGCCACTAACGAGAGAAAACAAAGAGGAGAAAAATAGTGTGCCCAGTGTGTCCGTGTAGTAAAAAAGGGTGCACGTACCAACACTTTATGATATTAGTCCCGCGTGGGAATGTTGAAGACCGTTGAAACTGAACCAAACCTATTTTGGTTTCAAATGTTAAATGGTTTGGTTCAGTTTTAACAAGAAATTTTTCATGTGGTTCAGTTCACGAGATCTAGATCATCTAATGGCTCGTCATCGTTTGTATTTCTCTTTTCCATCAAGTTCGTTTTTCAAACCACCACCCTCACCTCCTCTACTGTTCTCCTCCTGCTCCAGTACTTCCTCTCAAATTTCTCCTCCACATAAACCGTGAAGAGCTCTGCCGAAAAGCAACGATCAATTCTTGCTATTTACTTTGTAGCATTACTAAAGCATGAATGCTAGAAATTTAGTTTTTTTGGTATTAGCACATGCTATAACTTTTTAAGTTCATGAATCATAACATAATTTGGATATAGTATGCTTCATACTCATTATTTGTTACACAATACAACATCCACGTATTAAGATGTAAAATGCATGAAACATCAATGGGCTAAATGATTGTGTTCGGTTCTCCAAAAATTGAGAACAGATTTTACTGTTTTGGTATGAGGTTGAGGCTAGAAAAGAATAGAACAGAACCCTGACTAATCTGGTTCAAGCCTGGTCAGTACACTTGGATAAAGATCTCCCGACGTTGGTATTCACAGGGCTTGAACTTTAGATATTTGCTGAAGAGGAGCAAGTGCCGAACTTTATATTTATATTTATCATACACAATCACTAATTTGGCCGAAACATAGCCGACAGCTTTCGACACTTTCTGGTTTGATGTCATCCCGAAACAGGGAAAAGTCACTTTCTGCACATTCGTGTGCAACATAGCTCAACCAAACAAACTAAAACCAAGCTTCATTCCCACTCTAAGGAGATCGACCGCATGAATTCGTTCCGCTGTCATATTCTGCTATATTAGTATTTGACCTAAACAAGCAAGTACATTTTAACTTTGTGAATTCAAAGAAAGGTTATTTTTGACATTTCATAAATCAAGCTAACGTTTCACCACGTTGCTTAAGCAAGATAACGACTACAACCTCGCTGGATTAGGTTGTGATTCAGATGTCATTGGCATGGAACCAACCTGGTGGGCTGGAGACTACAACCCCGAACCAACAGCAATCGACTCTAACTGGGTTTGATTATTTTTTGGGTATAATGCAATGGGATTCTGTATCCAGATGCACGGCCCAGGGATCGAACACATGACCTTCAACTTGTGAGTCGATCAAGTGACATATCTACATTGATCTGAGGTTTGGGCGTTCACTCCATCCGAAATTTCGAAAATCAATTTAAAGCCTATAGCTCACGGTGGAATACATGGGGTATAATACATAGTTCGTCCAACCCTAAAGGAACTATTCATCCCACCCTAATGGAGTTTCTAAATGAGTCGACCCGATAGCCAGGTGATCTGTCGCTTTTTGTGCTAACCGGGTCCGATTTTACTATCCTATACCTAACTTCGTAATTTGGAGTCGGACTTCGGGTTAAGATGTAGATAAAGTTTCGACCCGTTCACCTCCCTGCCTTCGCGCGCTCTGAAGTGCGCAAATCTTTTTCCTTTTTTGGTACACGAAGTGCCGAAAAGAGTTTAACAGCGCACGCGCGTTGTTGTAAAGCTTAACCGTCGGAGAGGTTACCCCTCAACGGCGAGTTTTTCTCGCCCCCGTCTCTCTCTCATTCCATTTCGACCGGACAACGACCGCCATTTTAGCTCTCTCTTCCCCTTACTTGACCCAATCTTTAGATCTGCTGTTCTGTTTTTGTTCCTTTGCAATGAATTTTGCACCAACTTCAACCGACATGTTGGAGAATTTCATCAGATAATGAAGATTTTGATGGTACCTTGTGCACGATTCCGTTTAGATTTAGCTTCGTTCGATCTGTGTTTCTTCTTAGTAATTGGACTTGGTTGTGTGGAAAAAATTTTACATTCGGAAATGACCGATTCATCTGAGATTGTTGGTGCATTTGAAGAACTGAGTGAGGGGATATATGAGAGTATGGTCTTGTAGCTTTTATTTTTCTGCTCCACAAAGTTGTTCTCGTTCTTTTGCGTTTTCTTCCGCTATGTTACCCAATGCGGGTGGCTCTGTTTCATGGTTTCGATTAGATCGCGTGCTTGTTTCAGCTGTTCTCTTGTTCCTTTAGATAGGTCGTTGCTCAATCTTTTCACCGGCTCGTGCTACCTTAGGATGAGATGGTTTGACAACAGTTGATGCTTTTTGCTGAATTTTTCCAAAAGTATCACTAGAATCATGGTAATGAAGATTTTTTTCTTTCTGATTTCTGTAGGTGGTGGTCTATAAGGGTTATGATGTCTTAAAAAATGTTCTGAATGTGGGACTATTCGATTAATTAACTTAATGCCAAGAACTGGAGGAGCAATCGTCCTTCACAGCCGTTGTATATTTCTTGTTCCTCAATGGTCGGTTCTCTGCACGGACTGATGAGTGATCATTCTGAAAATGTTGTGTTCTTGCATGGTGATCTTGAAATTTGGATCCTCGAGGCGCACAACTTGCCAAATATGGACCTTGCTTCAGAAAGACTGAGAAGGTGCCTCACAGTCTTTGATGATTGTAAATCTCCATTTAGTCGATCATCAAAACGTAAGAATGGACATAAGACGATTACAAGCGATCCTTATGTGTCTGTTTGCATGGCTGGGGCAACCATTGCCCAAACCAGGGTGATCTCCAATTCCGAGGATCCCAACTGGGACGAGCATTTCTGCGTTCCCGTAGCTCATCCTGTTTCAATAATCGAGTTTCAAGTCAAAGATAATGATGTTCTTGGTGCTGAGCTCATTGGGGTGGTTGCAATACCAGTTGAGAAGATCATTACTGGGAAGAGAATCTCTGGATGGTTCCCACTTGTTGGTCCTAATGGAAATCTCACAAAAACATGCCCTGAGCTGCAACTTTCCCTGCACTTTAGTCCTGTGGATGACAACGGAGCGATTGCCTCCGGACCAGATTATTGGGGTGTCAATGCATATTTTCCACTGCATAAGGGTGGTAAGGTTACCCTTTATCAGGACGCGCACATCCCCGATGGTTCACTTCCTGAGATTCCATTAGATGGGGGAAAAGTGTTTCAGCATGCTAAGTGTTGGGAAGACATATGCCATGCTATATTGGAAGCACGCCACTTGATTTACATTGTTGGGTGGTCAGTATTTCATCAGGTAAAGCTTGTGAGAGAACCTATAAAGCCATTGCCTGGTGGAGGTGAACTGCAGCTTGGTGAATTATTGAAGTTCAAGGCCGAGGAAGGAGTTCGTGTTGCAATGCTAATATGGGATGACAAAACTTCACATGATAAGTTCCTCATAAAAACGGTACCTAGCTGGTTTGTGCTTCTTATTGTTCTTGCTCTTGTTATTCAAACAAACAGTTTTGAAATAATTGCAAGTCAATTTAAAGCCACGATGCATTGAAGTTCCAAAATTTTCTATTTCTACCAAAAATTCACAAAGAACAGAGGTCCCATATTGCATTACGATACGATGGGCTGGTCAACAGAGTAGGACAAAGGAGTGAACGGGATCAATGAGGTTAGCTATAGCAAACCCGGGCCTGAAGTGAGCTATTAGAGCTTCCCTATGGAGTCAAGTTCTGGTCAAAGCACTTAGACCCTAACTAACCATTATAGCCAATGATGAAGATAGAGCTATCATTCATGCTTGGCTCCTGGCCGTCTCCTTCTTGAAAACGGAAATTTTATGCAATTTTCTTTGATATTTTTTTGGATTCTTTTTCCCTTAAAAAAGAAGTCAGTAGCTCAGAGATGTCTCCTATATCACACGTTTGCAGCTTTAGCAAGTTAAGAATCCGTTGAATTTTATTTCTATATTATATCTTCACTACATTGGTTTAACTCAGACTGGGAGTTATTTTCTATAAAAAATTACCCTCTTGAAATTATAATGAAACTTTTTCATGGTGATATTTTTCTGAGACTGAAAAAGTGATGATGTTGCCAAGTGAGACAGCATATGTTTAGCATCTGCCGTAGAACCTTTCACATTGTAGAGCCTTAATAGTATCTGTTGCCCCTCATAAACAATACCCTTCCATTCCTCTCTATCTATGTTTGCTCTATTTCCAAAAATCCTATCTTCTGCTACATATATTTTTGAAAGTGACTCTGTTATATCATGTGCGCTTCACAACAATGTTTATGAACTGGCAACTGGGAACTTTGCTGGTGTAAATTGATATGAAATGGAGACTTTATCATAGTAACTCCAAAATAAAAACATTACAAAATAATGTAATATTGTCCTTTTCTAGTACGCTTGCTTTAACATTAATGCAGCCTTCTGATTGAACTATAAGATGATTTTGTTATGTATCTGGTGTTGATGAGTCCAGAGCCACAATTAGCATAATTGCCACTCATCAAAATGATCTGTAAGAATAACTTGTTCAAGTAAAGTTATGATGGATGCAGGAAGGAGTCATGCAAACTCATGACGAGGAGACTCGGAAATTTTTTAAGCACTCAGCTGTTCATTGTGTATTGGCTCCACGATATGCCAGCCATAAGCTCAGCATTTTCAAGCAGAAGGTATTTCTAACAAGTTTGGTCCTTGCAAGTACTGAATATACTGAGTGTATTTAAAATTGCGTGTTTCTTAATCAATCATATAATTTGGATAGAATTCGAACATGAGCACAATGAACATAAAGATAGGTAATCAACTTTCAATTGTTAGAGGGCCTTTTTTCTTTTCTTCCATTTGCTGATGGAAGGTTCCCTAATCCTTAGCTTCAGTATGCACGCTGAGCTTAAGAAACATCCTTTTCAGATTATATAAGAAATGGAAAATGATTCCTTTCGTATTTGTAATTGATAATTCTCAGAAAGTGCAAGCTTTGTTCATCTGGGCAAATAGTTACCAAAATTGCTATTTATACTCAGAAGACCAAAGCCTAACAGATTTTACTCTCTTCATCTTCTTGTGATTTATGCAATAAACTGAGCGTTGGAGTTAGCACAAGTTCATATATCCATCAAACATTGTGACACTTCTTTCAGTAATTTGTGTCAATTGAGTTAGTTACCATTTTCAAGAGCAAATAAAATGTCTTCTCATAGTTTTCTTCAATAGTTCATCATTTCTCTTAAGATGAAGTATTGAATTGTAGAGACCCTGTAGCCTTTCGCCACTGCCATTTTGAGATTTACATGAATGATCTTTGGGGTCTCATTTACTGTTAATTTGTCACAGTTCTGTAAGTTTCTAGACTTCTAATGTTGTGAGGATGCTATTTGCTTGGATTACATTTCTAGTCTTCCTGTAATGCTTGAGAGCATGAATTTAGTGGGAGAACAGAAAATAAAAATTAAAAGCATGCTTAACGAATAGTTGCATAGCTTCTCATAGTCCACACTCATGGCTGGCAGCCCTAAACGCCTGCATGATGCTTTTTTCTTTTCACAACTATTTACAGTAATATACTAGAATCCTTATTTTGTTCTCTTCAGGTTGTAGGAACTTTCTTTACCCACCATCAGAAATGTGTGATAGTTGACAGCCAAGCTTCTGGAGACAAAAGGAAAATAACTGCCTTTATAGGTGGTCTTGATCTTTGTGATGGCCGTTACGATACCCCAGAGCACAGGTTGTTTCACAATCTGGATAATGTCTTTGCAAATGACTTCCACAATCCCACATTTCCAGTAAGAATATCTTCATTGAAACTCATCCACAGAAGTTACTTGTTTTGATTCTTCATTACTGGGAAGCACTATATATGTTGGTTGGATTAGCATTCTCCTTATGTTCAATAGTTTACACTGAAGATATTTCTAAATTCTAAGTTTATTAGCATGGCTCTTTATAATGGTATTGGATCATTTTTTGCTGTTAAGTTTTTGTCCTAGGAAAGGATTTGCCTTTGACAAATCTTATGTTAGTATAGGGGTTATAATGTGATGGTGCTTGAGCTTGGTGGTACTACATCTTGACACTCCCATTCATGTTATCAAGAGCCCTTTCTTGATGATGAACCGGAGCAGATCTACAGTCACTTGATCTGAGTGCAACTGAAGTCCATGACACGTTAAATGAGTTATGTGATGCAGAAACAATGTGGAACATGATCTAATATAGGCATTCTGATGTTAGTACTGTACTTTTAATATACTGCTTCCATTTTCATGAATCCCTCTCCCATAGATAAAATGCTGTTTGCTGGATAGAATCAACAATTAGGACAATACAGTTATCGTAGGTGAAATGTTATGCCTCAAATGTGGAAAATTATTTCTCCATGAAAGCTAACTCAAAAGATGGTGAAAGAGATAATTTTAAGATTGGTAAGGTTAGAGATAAGAAAACTAAGGATCTTACTTTTGTTAAATGCATCAAAGATAATGATGAGAAGATTCTAGTGGCAAGTGATTATATCAAAAATAGATTAAAAAATTACTTTTATAAGCTTTTTAATGAAAATATAGGTACTATTAGCTTATGAGAGCTAACCAAATCAAAACAGTATATAAACCGTAATTTCTATTGACATATTTAAAGAAACGAAGTTAAACATGCTCTTAAATATATGAAGATTGGTAAATCTGTTGAACCATATAATATTCCTATAAAAGTATGAAAAATATTAGGAGAGACGAATATCACTTGGCTTAAAAGATTATCTAATGAAATATAAAGAAACCAAAAGATGCATGAAGAATGGAGGCCGAGTATCTTATATCTATATACAAGAACAAGAAAGACATTTAGAATTATACGAATTATTGGGGTATCAAGTTAAGCTATACTATGAAATTATGGAAAAGAATTACTTAATGTAGGTTGATACAAGTATGAAGCACAATAGAGAACTAATTTGGATTTATGCTAAGGAGATCTACTATTGAGACTATTAATCTATTGAGACTTCTTATAAAACATTTTATAGCAAAAAAGAATAACCTTCATATGATATCTTAATGATCTAAAAAAAACTTGTAATAAGGTGTCAAAGAAATATTCTTTGGAGAACATTCGAGAAGAGAGATACCTTATCAACATATATCAATCTTATAAGAGACATGTATGATGACTTACAAAGAAATCATATATATATATATATATATATATATATATATATATATATATATATATATATATATATATATATATATATATCTTTCAAGTTAATATTGGATTACATTAAGGATCAACTTTAAGTCCATATTTATTTACCTTGGTTATTAATAAGTTTATAAAGAACTCCACTCATGTAAGGGATCACCCTTGCATGGCCGGTCCCAAGCCCGGATAAAGGAGGAGGGTTGTGTTAGGCTTCCGATAGCCAGCGTAAAACTTTGTCGGATTTTTATACCATGGATTACACAAATTATAAGCATTGATTTGGGGCGTTCCTGCCTAGCGACACCCTGTAGAGCTCGAATGTAGTGAAACGTAAGCAAGGGCCACTATATTTTCGCTTGAATGTAGTGAATCAATTGCAGAGACGGTTTCCACATCATGAACGAATGCAGGGGATAAGGATGCTAGTTCTAGATAATAAGATTCGTATTGGTTCTAGGAATATCGGAACATTGTCCTGTAAGCTAATGGAGGTGGTAGATGGTAGATACTATGATTCAGATAAAGATTCATATTCTATGTTTACAAGAGACAAAGTGAGTTGGAGAAAAAGCAAAGGAGATTAAGGATATAGGTTTTAAATTATGGTACTCAGGTAAGGAAAAGGCTCGAAACGGAGTTGGTATTATCATAAATAAAGATTTAAATGATAGTATAGTAGACATATAATGATATGGTGACCGAATCATGACGTTGAAATTAGTGTTAGGAGCAGAGGTTTTGAATATAGGCTATTCTTACGCACCCCAAGTAGGACTAGAATATAGTATAAAGACGGCTTTTTGGGAAGAGTTAGATAAGGTGATTCAAAGAATTCCATAAAGGGAGATGATTTGTTTAGGAGACTTAAATGGACATGTCGGTAAAGAGGCATTAGGATATCAAGGTATTCATGAAAACTTTGGTAGAGGACGACCACAAAAGTGTTGAAAAGAAACAATAAAGAATGATCTAGCTTATTGTGAGTTAACTGCTAACATGATACATGATAGGCCTCTCTGGAAACAAAGAATCCATGTAGCCGACCCCATCTAGTATGGGAAAAGGTTTAGTTGTTGTTGTTTGTTGTATTGACAAGTTTATAAAGCATATTTAAGATAAAGTACCTTGGTGTATATTAATTACGGATGATATTCTGTTAGTGGATGAGTTTAAGAAATTAAAACCATGGATAGAAATATTAGAAAGTAAATGCTTTTGGCTTAGTAGAACAAAGATAGAATATATGAAAGGCAAGTTTGATCATTTGATAACTTTGGATGACATAAAATTATGATTGGCAAATATTACATACCTCATAAGGAAAGTTTTAAATACTTAGGGACATTGTTTAGAGTGATAGAAAGATTGATGGAGATATTATGTATAATTTTAATCTAAGTTGTTTAAAATGCTGAGGTATATTAGGTATTCTATGTGATGAGAAAACACTATTAAAGTTGAAAGGTAAATATTATTAGACAACAATTAGACCCACTATGTTTTATGATTCCATGTGTTTGGCATATAATCATTAATATATAAAGATGTTGATGATAAAAATAAAGATGTTGAGATGGATGAGTAATATAGAGGAAAAGATTGTATACATAATGAGGTTAATAGAAATAAATTGAGAGTGACACCAATCGAGGATAAAATAATGAATTTTTTATTTGGATACGTAGAACGACGAGCAAAGGAAGCTCCGATAAGTAGGAAGTGAAACTACTACAACTACAACTAAGCCTTTTCTCATACTAAATGAGGTCAGTTACATGGATTCTTTGTTTTTTGTAGAATCCATGGTAAGTCCGACAAAGTTTTACACTGGCTATCGGAAGCCTAACGCAACCCTCTTCCTTTATTCGGGCTTGGGATCGGTCATGCAAGGGTGATCCCTTACATGAGCAGAGTTGTAAAAATATTAAAAGAGGAAGAGAAAGACCACAAAAGTGTTGTAGAAAAATAATAAAGAATAATCTAGCTTATGTTGAGTTAATAGTTAGCATGACACATGATCGGGCTCCATGGAAACAAAGAATCCATGTAGCTGATCCCATCTAGTATGGGAAAAGGTTTAGTTGTTGTCTAAGAAAACCAACAAAGTGAAAAGTAGGAATATGATGATGTGCATAAGTGCTTGAAATGCTTAATGTTTAAGCCAGAAGGTAATTTTACTAATAAGTTATCTACCTGAATACTACGTTTGACTTGATAACATTTGATAACATATCACACTTAACTTATGAGGGAAATATTTAGTATGTTATTCAGTATAAAGAAAGATTTCACACTATGATTTGCTATCTTGCCTAGGATGTTATAGTGTCATACAATTTCACCAATCAAAACCAGGCAGCACTACATAAATATTGGAAACCATGTAACTTCAGTTCAGTGTTCTTGGTAAAGTTTGAAGCATAAAAAACATTTTCATCTGGCATGATGTTTACTCAACAAAGATTGTATCTGCAGTGTTTTTTGCATGGCTAAGATTGTCTAAAACATTTATGCAGGTAGGGACCAAGTCGCCAAGACAACCTTGGCATGACTTGCATTGCAGAATTGAAGGTCCTGCAGCATATGATATACTTACAAATTTTGAACAACGCTGGAGAAAATCTGCAAAATGGAAACAAAGGATTCACAAAGTAACACATTGGCATGATGATGTTTTGGTAAAGCTTGATCGAATGTCATGGATGGTCCACCCTTCAACTGTTCCTGGTGATGATTCTTCCTTGAGGGTCACAGATGAAGAAGACTCAGAAAATTGGCATGTGCAGGTTGGAAAATGAATATAACTATTTAAGAACTTCAATTAGAGTAAAAATTGTTTATGTAGGAATACTTTTGTTTGCTAGGTATTCCGCTCAATTGATTCAGGATCTGTGAAAGGTTTCCCAAAAGTTGTCCAGGAAGCTGAAGTACAGGTTAAACTGATAGTTATCATTTTTGAACACTCTCCATTTACTTCCTCAAGTAGCTGACAGGACTTATCATGTGTTTGCTCTTTTTCTCCCCATCACAGGGTAGGTTAATGATTTTCTGTGCCTTCTGCATAGCTAACTTCAGGCTTTGTTTTTTTCTTCAGAATCTTGTCTGTGCGAAGAACCTTAAAACTGAGAAGAGCATCCACACTGCCTATATCAAGGCAATTAGATCTGCACGACACTTCATCTATATAGAGAACCAGTATTTTTTGGGATCTTCCTATTATTGGCCATCTTACAAAAATGCAGGTCTGTAGTTGTCTTTATGTTAATTTAAGTTTTCTTTTCTCAGTACCACACCCATCCTTCTTCCTCCAAGAGTGTAGGTTGATGATGAGAATGCCAATGTTTCAAGTTCTGCGCATGTGGGCATTTTCTTGCTTATGCTTTTATAGATGTTTCAACAATAACAACTAAGCCTTTTCCCATACTAGACGGGGTCGGCTACATGAATTCTTTGTTTCCACGGAGCCCTATCGTGTGCCATGTTAGTAGTTAACTCACAATAAGCTAGATCATTCTTTATTGTTACACTTTTGCGGTCATCCTCTACCTCTTTTAATACTTTCCAAATTTAGTTTTTCATACCTTCTTACAAGTTCTTCTTTTGATCTTCTTTCTATATGTCCAAACCATCTTAAACTATATTATCTCATTTTATCCTCTATTGGTGCCACTCCTAATTTGTTTTTAATAACCTCATTATGTATACGGTCTTTTCTTATATGACCACTCATCCATCTCAACATCTTCATTTCTATCACAGACATCTTTTGTACATATTGATGATTAATTGCCCAACACTTTGAACCATAAAACATGGCAGGCCTAATTGCGGCTCTATAATATTTACCTTTTAACTTTAAGGGTATCTTCTTATCACAAAGAATACCTGATGCTCCTCTCCATTTTAACAATCCAGCATTAATTCTATGCGTAACATCTTCATGAATTCTTCCATTACTCTGAAAAATTGACTCTAGGTATTTAAAACTTTCCTTTTGCGGGATGCAATGTGTGCAAATTTTAATTTCTATGTCCTCTGAAATAACCAAATGATCAAACTTACATTCCATATATTTTGTTTTTGTTCTACTAAGTCGGAGGCCTTTGCTTTCTAATGTTTCTCTCCACAGTTCCAATTTTCTATTAACTTTTTCCTTAGACTCCTCCACTAACACAATGTCATCTGCAAATAACATACACCAAGGTACTTCATCTTGAATATGTTTTGTTAACTCATCAATCACCATTATAAATAAGTATGGACTTAAAGTTGATTCTTGATGTAACCCAATATTAACTTCAAAGAAGTCTGTCATTCCTTCGTGAATCCTCACACGGGTTTTTGCACCATCGTACATGTCTCTTATAAGGTTAACGTATGTCAATCGGATACTTCTTTTTTTCAAAGTTCTCCAAAGAACCTCCCTTGGTACCCTATCGTAAGCTTTTTCTAGATCAATAAATATCATGTGAAGGTCTTTCTTTTTTGCTCTAAAATGTTCCATAAGACGTCTCAAAAGGTGAATCACTTCCAAAGTATCTGCCTGGCATGAATCCAAATTGGTTCTATGTTGTACTTGATACTTGTCTTAACCTACGTTCGATAATTCTTTCCCACAATTTCATAGTATGTCTCATTAACTTGATATCTCGATAATTCGCATAATTCTAAATGTCTCCCTTGTTCTTATATATGGGTATAAGTGTACTCACTCTCCATTCCTCGAGCATGTTTTGATTTCTCCATATTTCATTGAATAGTCTTGTGAGCCAAGTGATTCCTATTTCTCCTATTATTTTCCAAACTTCTATAGGAATATTGTTCGGTCCTACCGATTTACTACCCTTCATATGTTTAAGAGTCTCTTTGACTTCATTCTTTTGAATACATCGGTAGAAATTGTGGCTTATATACTTTTCTGATTTGGCTAACTCTCCTAAGCTAATATTAATATCTTTATTTTCATTAAAAAGCTTATAAAAATAGTTTTTTCATCTATTTCTTATATCATCATTTGCCACTAGAATTTTTTCATCATCGTCCTTGATGCATCTAACATAATTAAGATCTTTAGTTTTCTTATCTCTAGCCCTAGCTATCCTAAAAATATCTCTTTCACCCTCTTTTGAGTTGAGTTTTTTATATAAGTCCTCCCAAATCTTAGCTTTTGCTTCACTAACGGCCTTTTTCGCTTCCTTCTTTGCTTTCTTATAAGCTTCTAAAGTTTCACTAGTTTTCTTGGCATAATGTAATTTGTGATATGCCCTCTTTGCCTTGATTTTATTTTGCACTACTTCACTCCACCACCAAGCTTCTTTTTGTGCCGGTACACCTCCCTTAGATACCCCTAACACATCTTTCGCCACTTTCCTAATATGTATAGCCATATTGTTCCACATATCACAGGGTGTGCCAACATATCTTCTTTCTTGCTTTTGTATAGCTTTTATAGATGTTTATCTCTATAAATTTCTTGTGCTTAACTGTTAATTATTTTATCATAATTCATGAGCCATTGTTTATGATGACTTTGTGATGTACCATTACTTCCATACTGTTGTCAAGCACTTCCATCTTACCTCCTAAGTTGGCTTCTTTTCTTCCCCCTTTTTCCTCCACTTTGCTGACCTAGAACAGTTTTTGCACTACAATCTCACCAATATTGTTTGTTAAAATTGCAGACGATTGGGTATCTCATGATATCTTTCGATGCCTACAGGCTTTTTGGTTGTGTATCATGTCCACTGTGTTTCATGGTAGGATTTTTGCATAATTACAATCTCTAAAATTTCCTTGGTTTAGACTCCTACCCCACACTTGCATTGGTAATGACCTTCCCTTTCAGTAATGTCCTTGAACTTTGGAGTTTGCTTTTGAAATTATGGAGCAATCTTTTTTGCAGGCGCAGATAATTTAGTACCTATGGAAATTGCGTTGAAGATTGCAAGCAAGATTGCCTTGAATGAGAGATTCTCTGTTTATGTAGTTATTCCCATGTGGCCTGAGGGCATTCCAACCGCTGCTTCAGTTCAGGAAATCTTATTTTGGCAGGTCAATCGATATTTTTTGTACATGTCCATTGCTTAGTTAGTAGTTGCGAGATTGGTGTGAAAAAGACATCCATTCTCCAGATTTGTGGTCAAGTATGATTTGGGAAAAAGGCACATCAGTCTAATCCTTCCTTTTTGGAGTTAAATGCAAATACAATAGCAGATTATGCTCGATGAAGACTAAGAATGCATGTAGCAGAACCCACTTGGTGTGAAAAAGGCCCTTACAGTTTCATTTGGTGGTATAAAAAATTTATTTAGGGCATTTTTTCCTTACCCTAGTATTCTTCACCTTTACATTCATGAGTAGCGACTGTGAGAGAACGTCCAGTGCTATATGAAGAAATTATAAGAAATAATATTCATTAAATAAAACATACCATGATTACAAAGTGGCAGACTCACTGGGGCAGGTCGGCACCCTCTCCTGGTTGCCGACTTGTTGCCTCTGTTTTTCTCACTCCCTAAACCTAATTACAGCACACTATTTATACTACTAATCTAACTTAAATGTCCTAAATACCCTTAATAAAAGACTAATACTACCCGATTCCCAATGGATCCAAAACTGATTCATTGGGATCCAAACTACCTGAGACATAAACCACTTACAAAGAGCATAACGTAAATACGAATTTAAAGCTGAACAAATTAAAATATTTGATCTTCAACTTGATCTTTAACACGCCCTCTCAAGTTGAAGACTTGTAACTCCTATCTTCACAAGAGCTTTCTTAAACCCATTAATCAAACTGGTTTAGTCAAGATGTCTGCTAGCTGATCTTCAGAGCGTACATTAACAAGATTGAAGATACCTTGAAATCTTCTCTCTGATAAAGTGACAATCTATTTCTATGTATTTAGTCCTTTGATGGAATACTGGATTCAAGGCTATTTGGAGGGCAGATTTACTATCAGTAAAGAAATCAATCGGAATATTTTCTTTGATACCAATCTCTTCTAAGAGTGATATAATCCATAAGCCTTCACACATTCCCAGAACAATAGCCCAATACTCAGCTTCTACACTTGACCTGGCTACTACAGATTGCTTCTTACTTTTCTATGATACTACATTGCCTCCTAAGCATACCATATAGCTTGAGGTTGACTTCCTATCAGTTTTGGATCCTTCCCAATTAGCATCTGAATAGATCTTTATATCAAGTAATGAATGTGGAGCATATAGTAACCCATACGTTATTGAGGATTTTAAGTATCTGATAATATGAAACACAATGCTCATATGTTGTTTAGATGGACAATGCATCCACCTACTAACATACCCAACTGCAAAATTGATGTCAGGTCGAGTAATAGTAATGTATATTAACTTCCCCACTAATCTCTGGTATTTACCAACATCTTCGTATGGTTCTGCAAATGAGACCATTTCTTCCTTAGGAACTTCCATGAGAATGGAACATAATCTGCACTCTTCCATTTTAGTTTCCTTTAATAAGTCCAGAATATATATTTTTTGACTTAGGAATAAACAATTGTCTTTATGAATAACTTCTATCCTCAGAAAATAATGGAGTCTTCCTAAGTCCTTAAGTCAAACAACATACTTGTTGAAGAATATGAGTTTAGAGTCAGTTTTAGTACATTTGATGTTTTAAGACAATATATTTGATGTTTTAGGTATTATTGTAATTGTTCGAAATCGTAAGGGCATTTTGGTATTTTTTGTACTAGGGGTATTTTGGTTATTTTATATTTTACAGCTCCTTATATAAGGGTTGATAGGCTGTATTAGGGTTTAGGAGGCTGAGATTAAGAAAGAGAGAGAAAGAAAGGGGGCGGCCTCTATTGGAGGTCCGCCCCCTTCTCCGATCTTCATGCTTTTTCTCTTTATCGTGTGTTCTTGTTTTCTATTATTGATTATCCGTTGCGCATTCACGTTTTCCAACATGGTATCAGAGCGCCAGAAGTTGTGTTGGAGCATAAATCACAGTTTCAGTATAGGTTGAATTTTCGGCATGTTTCGAGCGATGTTTCATAGGGAAAATCATACGACATTGTTCCCGAAGGTATCTGGGTATTAAGAGAGTGTCTAGGTGGAGACCCATCAACGGATTCAGCTATTGAAGGTGGTTTTGGCTGACCTAGGATTCATGGACCAAAAAGCAGAAGCATCTGGAGAAGGTATTGGTCATTGCTTAGGATTATGCGACACTTTACAAGGTGAATGAGAAGTGGCCAGGACATGCTCTCCTGGTCCCTCCTGCCCCATATGCTCATACAACTCATAGGTTTAGATCATAGGGATTCTTCAATTTCACGTCATGTAGGCCTTGTCACTTGCTAAATATTTTGGAGCTTGGCTATAGTATAATGTACAACGATGTTGACATGGTCTGGCTGAAAGATCCGTTCCCCTACTTTGAAGGGGATCATGATATTTATTTAACAGATGACATGGCTATGGTGTGTATATTTGTCCACTTCTGTTTGGTAAATGATATGTTGGCTAGTTCAATTGAAATTTAAAACGGTGCAACAGCTATCAATGTTTGGAACCCTGGCACAAAATCGCCTGAGGAGTTTAGTTCAGCCAGGATAGCCTTTGTTGCCCAGGGTGACAAAGGCCTTGAGAGTATATTTGTCGGATATCACGTTTATGAACATATATATGGTGACAATAATGTAAGACTTTTCCTTGATTGGACGACTGGTGGTAAGGGCTGCTATAACCTGATGTGTCCTGGCTTTGTCCAAGTAGACAGTAAAGATAGAAGATGTCGATAGCGTGCAAGATAAAATGATGGATAGAAGATGTCGATAGCATGCAAGATGAAATGATGGATAGAAGATGTTGGTAGCGTGCAAGATGAAATGATGCAGTAGACCAACTGTTTGATGAAATGTTTCACAGAAACTTCAACTCTGCGGGACAACTGTTCGATGAAATGTTCAAGAGAAATATTCACCTGCACATCAAGTGTTCGATGAAATGCCTAAGAGAGATGTTTACCTACATATCAAGTGTTTGCTCAAATGCTTAAGAAGGCTGAAAATTCATAGAGAAAAAATTTGAAGAAGGTATGAAGTAGTAGTGATGATTTCTTCATTAAAAAAAAATTGAATGAAAATAGAAGAAAAGATAGAATGCAAAAAATCAATTTTTTTTTTACTACACATGCATGACAAATCAAATCATAGAAGAGGCCAGAGGAATTTGATGGTATGGAATGTAGCAGTATCACCATGAAGCATGAAAGTTAAAACCTTGAGTTGATGAAGTAAACAGCAAGGAGGGCTGTAAAAGCGATTGCAGTCACCATGTGAAGGGGCGCAGACCGACTAGTATAAGCAGATGTCCATATTATGCTATTTGAGTGGTGGAGAGAGGGCACCCAACCAATACACCGGCTGCAACCACCATGTGAAGGGGCGCAAGAAAAGCCATGTGAAGTGTGTATGGTGGAGTAGTACTTCCTATCACAAAAGATCACCTTTCTCAAAAGTAGAAGAAACATGACTTTTAAGTGTAGCTGGCGAATCACTTTATGGAGAAGAAGAAAGAGAGAGGGAGCAATCGACACCCATAGAAGGGTCGTGTGCTACCCATGTGTTCTCGATTATTCAAGTTGTTTTACAGAAGCCTCGAAGAGATCGCTCGTGCACGTGTAGTGAAGAAAGAACCACTTCTTTTGCAAGTTTGGAGTTTCGTAGTATCTCACTCCCAACTTGAGGGGGGGTGTTGAAGAATATGAGTTTAGAGTTAGTTTTAGTACATTTGATGTTTTAAGGCAGTATATTTGATGTTTTCGGTATTATTATAATTGTCCGAAATTGTAAGGGCATTTTGGTAATTTTCTGTACTAGGGGGTATTTTGGTTATTGTACATTTTATAGCTTCTTATATAAGGGTTGATAGGCTGCATTAGGGTTTAGGAGGCTGAGATTAAGAAAGAGAGAAAGAGCGGGGGGGCCTCCATTGGAGGTCCGCCCCCTTCTCCGATAGGCTACAAACTTCATCGATTTCCTGATATAGTTATATTTCAAATAATAATCCTTCAATCGTGATGTTTAATCTTCACTGAAACACTTGTTTTGATAATTGAATCTCCAAAGAATCAAGATAAGAACAGAACCGTGGACTAACTTCATGCAATTACTCCAATATCAATATGTAAAACAGAACCGTGGACTGCCTTTATGCAGTTGCTCCAATATCAATGTGTAACTTAGAAACTGACTCATAAATAGGCCATCTTTCCTGCCTGATTCCCAATGGATCCAAAACTGATCCATTGGGATCCAAACTACCTGAGACATAAACCACTTACAAAGAGCATAACATAAATATAAATTTAAAGCTGAACAAATTAAAATATTTGATCTTCAACACTATAAACATATAATGTTCTTCAGAAAGATACTTTTTTAACTCCTAATTGCTACTGTTAGCTACAGAACTGAAGGAATCTAGTGCTTGAAGACGTTGAAGAGGAACTGAAAAGTTCTATATGCAAGAAAAATGGAAAATCTTATGCATCATTTCTTGAGGGCATTACAATGGTTCCAAAATAAATATTCGTCTGCCGAAGGGTTAAATTTCAGCATAGTTATGTAAAGGGTGGTGTATTTTGACATGTTTGTTTCACTGTTGTATACCTAGAAATATTTCATTGCATCACAGTGGAAAAGGATTTGCTGAGGTGAAATGCAAAATTATTAGTGTTTAATGTTGTTGTATCTGGACATCGAGCCACTAGGACATGCAGTAGATGTGCCAGATTATGTTTTTAAGCAATAAACTGTACCAGCCTAAATGGTACTTTTTCACACAGGGCCAAACGATGCAGATGATGTATGGAGTTATTGCAAGCGCACTTGCTGCAGTTGGAGGTTCTAAGGACAGGCACCCACAGGATTATTTGAATTTTTATTGTCTAGGAAAACGTGAATATCCGGGAGAAAATTCTCATTTGAAAAGTCAACAGGCTGACAGTGCTTCCTTGGTACCATTTCATATAAACTCAACTCATTCATGCAACTCTATTTTCCTGTATAGCTTCATTATACTTTTACTGTGTGTTTGCACTCACACTATTGGTTATGATTGGAATTTGGATGACAATTAACTTTTGTCACATAATGAACTGATTATATTTGTAGTGCAAGGTATGCCGGTACTTTTCATCATTAGGCCTGAGAAAGTTGTTTATGAAAATTTTACCTTCGTAGCTTTTGTCATGATATTGTTTATGTTGAGAATTGCAGGAAAATGCAATGAGCAATCACACATTGAAAAATCAAGAGAAACAATAAAGGGAAGAAGGTGAGATAAGAGGGGAGGGTTGGGCAGGGCCTCCAATGGAGGCCGCTCCCCTCTTTCTCTCTATTAATTTGAAACCCTTAACCTAAAACTAGGTGGATCAATCTTTATACATTGTACTGCTCAACATAAAAGACCAAAATACCCTTAGTAATAAGGATACTTACAATAATACCTAAAACATCAAAACTACTAAAACGATACTAAACAACAGATTCTTCAACACCCCCTCAAGTTGGGAGTGTGTTACTTCAAACTTGAAGCTTGCAAAACCAACTAGGTAAAAGCAAGAACACATAAACGGTCCTACTCCATGATACATGCGGCCATAAACTCTCTAAGGCTACTAGTTTATTTAACAACAGATTCTTCAACACCCCCTCAAGTTGGGAGTGTGTTACTTCAAACTTGAAGCTTGCAAAACCAACTAGGTAAAAGCAAGAACACATAAACGGTCCTACTCCATGATACATGCAGCCATAAACTCTCTAAGGCTACTAGTTTATTTTCTTCTTCATGCTATGATTGAGCAACAACACTATTACCCTCTTTTGGTATCACTGCCATAGTAAACTTGATAGAAGATGAACTTGGGTAAGCTGACTATTCTTGATGCATACGCTTCTCTCACTTTCTTCTTTTTAATCGTTAGAAGATGAAATTGGATGCCTCTCTCACTTTCTTCTTTTCAATCATTAGATGGAATTGGACGACCTCTCTCAATTTCTTCTTACGCCTTTCTTACTGCACACCATCTTTTTTTTTCAGTCGTCTTTACTGTCCACTTTTCATCAACTTTCCTAGCTGCAATACTTTTTCAACAACTTTTCTGGCTGCAATACTTTTCAGCAATCTTCATTACTGCAACACTCTTTCACTCAGCCTATATGATTGTTCACTTCAGCAGCCTTCATGGCTGCAAACTTTTCCACAAACTTGTTAATATTCCAACAACTCTCCTGGCTGCAATCTTCCATCAACTCAATCCACACGGAATAAATCATCTTTTTACAGGGCTGGCATCAATATCATGCTTATGAAATTTTAGGTGGCCTCACCTCTTTCTGTCAGATCTTTCCTTTTCCAGCCCTTGCTTCTCCTGGTCAATAATTCCCAAGAAACATTTGTCTTGTGATCATAAGGCCAATGCTCGATAACCTCACATGTCATCCCGCGATAAGTTCCAGTCTCTGCGGTCATAACTCCAATATGAGGCTGAACCCTGGCAACTCCAAAATCTGCAACCTTCCTTATTGAATCTTGCTGTATTACATATGGTTATGGAATGTATTTTTCAACTAGTATCCACTTTAACTTCAACATTTGTCAACCTATGACCGATTTTTTTAACTCGAAAGTGAAAAGTAGTTGTATTACCATTCAAGGGACAGGCAAAAAATAATTTCTTCTTCACGTAAAGTTGATGATTCAAAGTCCCCCTTTTTTCCGTAGTCACTTTCTTTATACGAATGATGGAACGGTTAACAACTTTCTTTCCTAAGTCACACAGACACTTCTAAGGGGTGGAGTGTCGACCTCGACACTGGTGCGACACCGACACCAACACTGACACCGTGTCGGTGCAGCATTTTTTTTTTGTAACTCACGGATAATGAAGATTTATTTGTGTATTATGATAAAATTAGTAGTTATTTACCATTTATGTGTTTTGCTTTAATATAAAGTTGTGTACTTGCTATTGTAGCTTTATACAATATTAGCTTGAATGATTTTGGGTGCAGACAATTGGTTTCTTATTTCTCAATCTGATTGGATTCTTGACTCCATACTGTATGCCTTTGCACAAAATAATCTCTGTCACCAAACATATTTGAAGGCCAGGAACATTGTCAGATCAATAGAATAGAAGAGTATGACATCACTAGTGGATCCTAGCATAAATACTAGTATATGCTATATCCTACAAAAGATCTCGAAACTCTTTGAATCTATAACTTTATTTTGCTGCTCGTAAAATCATTCTAAGTTTCAAATCATTATGAGGGAACTTACTAATTGATACCTACGTGCACCCAAAATTAGCAAATACTAGTTGTATTATGATTGATTTATGTAGCTTGAATATTATATATAATATATAATATTATATACCCTAGCCGTGTCGCCGCACCCAAAATTTTTGAAATTTGTTGTATCCCGCACCCGCACCCGTGTGACATAGTTTCTTTCCTAAAACCGTGGGAATCATCCTTCCTTTTTTTGGCATTTTTTTTTTGTTATCTTTTCCATAAAATCAGGAAAGTTATCTTTACTTCTCCTCTTTTTTAAGCATAACCCTTTTTCTGGTTTGCTTTCCCATAATGCTATTCCTTTTTAAGCATTTGATATTAAAAAAAATACTTTTTTTCAAAAAAAGAGAATGAAATCACCAATAACGGTTACCGACATGTGCTTCTTTTGGATCCATATGATGCTGATAAACTTATGTAGCAGACCAATAAAATAACCACCAGATCGCAAAACACGGTTGAACTCCAATAAAAGCTTACCACTTTGAATGTGCCATGGAACCCTTTGCACATGCTTCTCAATGTTAGTTTCCAAACAACCAACACCAGATGCCAAGGAGCTTTGCTCGATGGTTTCATGTCTAAGCATGTGCTTAACTCGAATATAATCACTATAGCTGTAATATAATACATATAGTTGTCATGCACGTTTGTGTTCCTCTTCCTCAAAGCATGTATGCTCATTATGGTCTAACGGTTGGACGTCTTTACTACCAGACTGTAGCATACCACCTACAATTGTCTTTCTAGAGTATCACACATTGGGCGATTGAGGCAATATCATGCCTTCTTTTGGAAGTTCATTTATATTCAAACCACCCATTTCAACACCATATGCAGGTTGGTGTCTGCCATAACCCTATGGTAGATGCCAATCTTAACTAACCTACCGATTTACCTTGAGGCTGGTCCTTATGCTCTCCTTCTTTGAGAAGATAATGTCAACATCTCTAGCGCTCGCGATCTAGCCTCGTGCCTCTTACGAACACACCACAATCGCTATCTATTGCCTCCATTGATCGAATTGCTATGATACCATGTTAAGAATTGCTGGAAAACGTAACGAGCAATCATACATGAAAGTGAAACAATGAAGGGAAGAAGGTGAGATAGGAGGGGAGGACACACCCTCCAATGGAGACCATTCCCTCTCTTTCTCTCTATTAATATAAAACCCTTAACCTAAAACAAGCTGGACCGGTCTTTATATAATTAAGTACTTAACATAGAATGACCAAAATGTCCTTAGTAATAAGGATAATTATAATAATACTTAAAACATAAAAAATACTAAAACAATAGTTCTTTTTTCAAGTTGAAGCTGAAGGTATGAATTGATCAATTTACTTAAAAGTTTTTCGGTGGAACATGCAAACATAGTATATTTAAAACTTCCCTCATAAGTGAATTTTATTTACCTAGGGTTAAATTTTCAGAATGATGGAAAAGTTAGTGAAGATGTTATGTATAAAATTAATGTAGACTGGCTAAAATGGAGAGGTGCATAAGTTATTCTATGTTACTAGAAGGTACTATTAAAATTCAAAGGTAAATATTATAGAGCAACAATTATACCTGCTATATTTTATAGTTTTAAGTATTAGGTAGTTAACCATCTAACATATACATAATGGGTTATTAGAAACAAATTAAGAGTGACATCAATTGATGATATAACAAGTGAAAATAATTTAAGATGGTTTAGATACATAGAAAGATGACCAAATGAAGCTCTTGTACGAGGGTACACGAAATATATTATGAAAATGTTAAAAGAGAAAAGAAAGACTATAAAAGTGTTGGACGGAAACAATAAAGAACGATCTTGCTTATGTTGAGTTAAATGTTAGCATGGAATATGATTGAGCTCTATGGAAACAAAATATCCATGTAGCCGACCTATCTATTATAGGAAAAGGCTTAGTTGTTGTATATTCAAAAGAATGAAGTCAAAGACGCTCTTGAACATATTAAGGTTGGTAAAATATTCAAAAGAATGAAGTTAAAGAGGCTCTTAAACATATTAAGGTTGGTAAATTTGTAGGACTAGAGGATATTCTTATAGAAATATGAAAAATGTTAGGAGAGACAAGTATTGTCACACCCGCTCGGGTCGCGACCACGACCAAGCCCGAATCGATGCCATGTGGCCACTTCTCACGTGGGCGTGATCGTGAGCAATAGCCAAATACAATACTAATTTAATTCAACTCAAGTGAAATATCTAGGTTAAATAAATGCTCATATAAAAGTTCTAAATAATATGCCTAAAATGGTACGGGGCCCACCAAACATAACCTCGAATAAAAAGATTTTCTAAATCGTTTAATACTTATTGTATCATCTAAAATAAAATGGGGTAGCTCTATCCAACTACTACTCTGCTCCGTGCGCCTTGAAAGTGCTAGCTTCATGACAAATCCTAAAATAATAGGGTGAACTCCTATACATGACTAATAGGGAGGTTAAACATCTTTAAAGAGAATTCATACTAAAAGCATGCATAATTTCACAATTATTTCATAACAAAATTACAGTTTCATTTCTAAATCATGATCTCAAATTTATACTCACACATTCACTTGAATACATTATTAGTTACAATAATTACAACCCATACTGTGTCTGTTCCAAAGGCCAAAGGAGTCGTCCGACCCTCCCTAACTTGACCTCGGTAACCCCATCCAAGAAGGTAACCACACCGACTCTCACGACAAAGTGTACGAGAACAAACCCTGTATTCGCCCCAAGTTGGATCGCCCGAGGGACCTGCAAGTCTCTAAAGACCCCACACAACCCACACAAGTACGACTCATATATTCATACATCATTACATTTAAAAACAGTTTCCAATTCATCACATTCACAAATCATGTCTGGATCCACAACTATCCAAATCCATATTCATACAACATTTAAATACCATGTTTATACAACACATGCATATCAAAACATACTCAATAAACAAGTTCTATTTCAAAAGCATATCAAATAACCTATAATTGCGAACATCTTTTCATAAACATCAATAAAATATTTATCAATCATGCACATTTAAATCTATCCAAAATAAGAAAATCACTTGTAGCATGGTTATGTAAAAGAATGCATAACCCCTACCTTAAGGAGCGCTAAGATTCAATCTCCAAACTGTTGGACCACTCTTATCACCACCAAATCCTCCAATTTTAATCTCTAAACAATTAAAAATAATTAAAATCTAAAAATTTATTTAACTACGAATCTAATGCAACAAACCGTATCTAAATCGGATCTCAAATGACTCTAAAATCATCCAAAACCCAATCTGGATCTGTTTAATCTATCCTAAAACTGAATTGATATCTGGATCCATATCCGATCCAAACTGAGCGACATGGTAGGTTACATGTGTCACTGTGTCGACACGAAACTTGCAACTACTAACACGGGTCTTGTTTCTAACCTAAAACCTATTTCAAGACTCAACTCAAACCTTACCCATTTCTAACATAGAACCTAACATAAAACGTGTTTTTGACATGTTTTGACACAAAATTGTTCATTAAAATATGGCTTGAGGACATGACATGAATTAATATCATTTCAAAGCATTTAATACACGACATGTCACCGAGACACGCCAAAAAAGGGGGCCAGTTCCCTTGGTTTTTCAATGTCGATTTTGTCGGTTTTTAACGGCAAAGGCCGGCGATGGTCCCCAATCGATCACCTACTTCTCCTCTCCCAATCTAGCCTAGCATCGATCACCGGTGGTGGTGTTTTGGCTGGAAAACTCTATGAAAGAAGATGTTGCAGAAAATGGGGAAAATTCGATGAATCACAACCATTTTTCGCCCAAATCGACACCCATTACATGCCTCAATCCGTTAAAATCTTTCGTGCTACATTACCTTGTTAACCCAAGCTAAAAACAATGATTGAATGCAAGCATTTATGCACAAAATCTTGTAAACATAATAAAAAATGGAAATAGAAACTCACTAAATTCCAGCGGTTGCTCGACATCCTCGTGGCTTGCCCAGTCCACACCCACCTTGGAGGCCCTTTAAAGGCCTTTCAAATCTCGTAACTGTCTGCCATTGATAATAATGTTCCTTCCATTGTTGTCTCTGTGCATTAATGCCCTATGTAGCAGGCGTTACTGATTTCCTGTCTGGGCAGGTCTGGATCCAGCCGGCCTGACCCACTATAAGTATCATTTGCTTATAAGGTTATTTAATGAATATGAAAGAACCTGAAGAACCTTGGAGAAGAGAGGTATCTTGTTGACATCCATTAAATCTAATAAGAGACATGTATGATGGTGCTTAAATATGTGTAACGACTCATGAATGAATGACGGATAATTTTGAAGTTAATATTGGATTACATTAAAGATCATCTGTAAATTCATATTTATTTACTTTGGTTATTAACAAGTTTACAAAGTATATTTAAAATGAAGTGTCTTGGTATATGTTAGTTGCAGATGATATTGTGTTACTGGATGAGTCAAAGAAAAAGGTTAATTGGAAATTGCAACTATGGAATGCGGGCTTGATCATTTGGTAACTTTTAGATAATATAAAAATTAAGATTGAGAAACACTACATCTCTTATAAGGAAAATTTTAAATAACTAGAGTCAGTTTTTTTAACTCCGCCCATGTAAGGGATCACTCTTGCATTGCTGATCCCAAGCCCGGATAAAGGAGGAGGGTTGTGTTAGGCTTCCGACAGTCAGCATAAAACTTCATCGGATTTTTAGAACATGGATTACAAAAATTATGAGCATTGCTTTGGGGCGTCCCCGCCTAGCGACATGCTACAGAGCCCGAATGCAGTAAGTAAGCAAGGGCCACTACATTTTTGCCCGAATGTAGTGAATCAATTGCAGAGAGGGTTCCCACATCATGGACGGATGTGGGTAAAGAAGATAGTCCTGCTACATTACCGCCCGAATGTAGTGAAAAATTTTCAAAGAGGGTCTTCGCATTTTGATTACGGACGGATGCGGGGGGTAAGGAAGCTGGTCCTAGATAATAAGATTCGTATTGGTTCTTGGAATATCGAAACATTATCGGGTAAGCTAATGGAGGTGGTAGATACTATGATTCGGAGAAAGATTCATATTCTATGTTTACAAGAGACAAAATGGGTTGGAGAAAAAGCAAAGGAGATAGAGGATACATGTTTTAAATTATGGTACTCAGGTAAAGAAAAGGCCCGAAACGGAGTTGGTATTATCATAAATAAAGATTTAAAGGAGTGTAGTAGACATACAACGATATGGTGACTGAATCATGACATTGAAATTAGTGTTAGGAGCAGAGGTTTTGAATATAGTTTGTGCTTACGCACCCCAAGTAGGACTAGAAGATGGTATAAAGACAGTTTTTTGGGAAGAGTTAGATAAGGTGTTTCAAAAGATTCCACAAAGGGAGATGATTTGTTTAGGAGGAGATTTAAATGGACATGTCGGTAAAGAGGCATTAGGATATCAAGGGATTCATGGAAACTTTGGTTATGGGGATATAAACGAGGAAGGTAGGGAGATTTTAAATTTTGCTGTCATTTGATCTCTTTATAGTCAATACAATCTTCAAAAAACGAGATGAACATTTAATTACTTATAAGAGTGGCTTATCACAAACACAAATTGATTACTTTATTTGTAGAAAAAAAGATAGAGCGTGTTGTAAAGATTGTAAGGTAATTCCAGGAGAAAGCTTAACCACCCAACATCGACTTTTAGTTATGGATTTACAAATAAAAAAATGGACAAAGAAGAAAAGAATGCATTGAGTTATTCGGACTAAATGGTGGAACCTCAAAAGCGAGAAAGAAGATATATTTAAACAGAAAGTCCTTCAAAGAGATGTTTGGAATTATGTTGGCACACCCTCTGATATGTGGAACAATATGGCTATACATATTAGGAAAGTGGCGAAAGATGTGTTAGGGGTATCTAAAGGAGGTGTACCGGCACAAAAAGAAGCTTGGTGGTGGAGTGAAGTAGTACAAAATAAAATCAAGGCAAAGAGGGCATGTTACAAATTACATTATGCTAAGAAAACTAGTGAAACTTTAGAAGCTTATAAGAAAGCAAAGAAGGAAGCAAAAAAGGCCGTTAGTGAAGCAAAAGCTAAGATTTGGGAGGACTTATATAAAAAACTCAACTCAAAAGAGGGTGAAGGAGATATTTTTAGGATAGCTAGGGCTAGAGATAATAAAACTAAGGATCTTAATTATGTTAGATGCATAAAAGACGAGGATGAAAAAATTCTAGTGACAAATGATGATATAAGAAATAGATGGAAAAACTATTTTTATAATCTTTTTAATGAAAATAAAGATGTTAGTATTAGTTTAGGAGATTTAGCCAAGTCAGAAAAGTATATAAACCACAATTTCTACCGACGTATTCAAAAGAATGAAGTCAAAGAGGCTCTTAAACATATGAAGAGTGGTAAATCGGTAGGACGAGATAATATTCCTATAGAAGTTTGGAAAATACTAGGAGAAATAGGAATCACTTGGCTCACAAGACTATTTAATGAAATATGGAAAAACCAAAAGATGCCCGAGGAATGGAGAGCAAGTACACTTATACCCGTATATAAGAACAAGGGAGACATTCAAAATTGTGCGAATTATCGAGGTATCAAGTTAATGAGTCATACTATGAAATTATAGGAAAGAATTATCGAACGTAGGTTAAGACAAGTATCAAGTACAACAGAGAATCAATTTGGATTTATGCCAGGTAGATCTACTATTGAAGCGATTCACCTTTTGAGACGTCTTATGGAACATTTTAGAGCAAAAAAGAAAGACCTTCACATGATATTTATTGATCTAGAAAAAGCTTATGATAGGGTACCGAGGGAGGTTCTTTGGAGAACTTTGGAAAAAAGAGGTATCCTATTGACATATATTAACCTTATAAGAGACATGTATGATGGTGCAAAAACATGTGTGAGGACTCATGAAGGAACGACAGACTTCTTTGAAGTTAATATTGGGTTACATCAAGGATCAACTTTAAGTCCATACTTATTTATAATGGTGATGGATGAGTTAACAAAACATATTCAAGATGAAGTACCTTGGTGTATATTATTTGCAGATGACATTGTATTACTGGAGGAGTCTAAGGAAAAAGTTAATAGAAAATTGGAATTATGGAGAGAAACATTAGAAAGCAAAGGCCTTAGACTTAGTTGAACAAAGACAGAATATATGGAATGTAAGTTTGATCATTTGGCTACTTCAGAGGACATAGAAATTAAAATTGGCACACATTGCATTCCCCAAAAGGAAAGTTTTAAATACCTAGGGTCAATTTCTCAAAGTGATGGAAGAATTTATGGAGATGTTATACATAGAATTATGCTGGTTGGTTAAAATGGAGAGGAGCATCAGGTATTCTTTGTGATAAGAAGATACCATTAAAATTAAAAGGTAAATATTATAGAGCAGCAATTAGGCCTGCCATGTTTTATGGTTTTGAGTGTTGGGCAGTTAATCATCAACATGTACAAAAGATGTCTGTGACAGAAATGAAGATGTTGAGATGGATGAGTGGTCATACAAGAAAAGACCGTATACATAATGAGGTTATTAGAAACAAATTAGGAGTGGCACCAATAGAGGATAAAATGAGAGAACATCGTTTAAGATGGTTTGGACATATAGAAAGAAGATCAAAAGAAGAACCTGTAAGAAGGTTAAAAAAACTAAATTTGAAAAGTATTAAAAGAGGTAGAGGACGACCACAAAAGTGTTGGAAAGAAACAATAAAGAATGATCTAGCTTATTGAGAGTTAACTGCTAACATGGCACATGATAGGGATCTGTGGAAACAAAGAATCCATGTAGCCGACCCCGTCTAGTATGGGAAAAGGCTTAGTTGTTGTTGTTGTTGTTGTTGTTGTAGAGTCAGTTTTTTAAAGTGTGAAAAAATTGATGGAATTGTTATCCATAAAATTAAGTATGTGACAAGAAGGCACCATTAAAGTTAAAAGGTAAATATCAATTAGACCTGCTATGTTATATAGTTTTGAATGTTGAGTAGTTAACCATCAACATGTATAAAAGATGTTTGAGGTAGAAATGAAGATGCTAAGATGAATATATGGTCATATAAGGAAGAACCATATAAGTTTTGAGGTTATTAAAAATAAATTAGTTGTGATACCAATAGATAATAAAATGAGAGAAAATTGTTTAAGATTACTTGTACAAGTATAAAGGCGGCTAAAGCAAGCTCGGTAAGGTGTGAAAAATTAAACGGTAAAAATGTTAAAAAATAAAGCTAAAAACTATAAAAGTATTAAAAAGAATAAAAATGATCTAGCTTATTGAGCTAACTATTAGCATGGTAAAAGATTGAGCTCTATCGAAACAAAGAATCCATGTAGCCGACCCCATATGGTAGGAAAAGGTTAGCAGTAGTTGTCATACTTATTTATTTGATGTCCAAAGCGACTACAAGGCATTAATGAGGATTGTAGTTCATGGTACATGTGTAGGGTAATTCACTTATGGGTTTCATTGCCTTTACATTTACTGGTGTACTTGTAAAATATTAACTTTTGAAATTATCATTAATTCCACAACTGTTATTATTCCCTTTGAAATGTCATGATCAATACGTGCCATTTGATCACCGGAACAACAACAACTAAGCCTTTTCCCATACTAGACGGGGTCGGCTACATGGATTCTTTGTTTCCACAGATCCCTATCGTGTGTCATGTTAGCAGTTAACTCCCAATAAGCTAGATCATTCTTTATTGTTTCTTTCCAACACTTTTGTGGTCATCCTCGAGCTCTTTTAATACTTTCCAAATTTAGTTTTTCATACCTTCTTACATGTTCTTCTTTTGATCTTCTTTCTATATATCCAAACCATCTTAAACGATATTCTCTCATTTTATCCTCTATTGGTGCCACTCCTAATTTGTTTCTAATAACCTCATTATGTATACGGTCTTTTCTTGTATGACCACTCATCCATCTCAACATCTTCATTTATGTCACAGACATCTTTTGTACATGTTAATTGCCCAACACTCAAAACCATAAAACATGGCAGGCCTAATTGTTGCTCTATAATATTTACCTTTTAATTTTAATGGTATCTTCTTATCACAAAGAATACCTGATGCTCCTCTCCATTTTAACCAACCAGCATTTATTCTATATGTAACATCTTCATGAATTCTTCCATCACTTTGAAAAATTGACCCTAGGTATTTAAAACTTTCCTTTTGGGGAATGCAATGTGTGCCAATTTTAATTTCTATATCCTTTGAAGTAACCAAATGATAAAACTTACATTCCATATATTCTGTCTTTGTTCTACTAAGTCGAAGGCCTTTGCTTTCTAATGTTTCTCTCCATAGTTCCAATTTTCTATTAACTTTTTCCTTAGACTCCTCCACTAATACAATGTCATCTGCAAATAACATACACCAAGGTACTTCATCTTGAATATGTTTTGTTAACTCATCCATCACCATTATAAATAAGTATGGACTTAAAGTTGATCCTTGATGTAACCCAATATTAACTTCAAAGAAGTCTGTCGTTCTTTCATGAGTCCTCACACATGTTTTTGCACGATCATACATGTCTCTTATAAGGTTAAGATATGTCAATAGGATACCTCTTTTTTCCAAAGTTCTACAAAGAACCTCCATCGGTACCCTATCATAAGCTTTTTGTAGATCAATAAATATCATGTGAAGGTCTTTCTTTTTTGCTCTAAAATGTTCCATAAGACGTCTCAAAAGGTGAATTACTTCAATAGTAGATCTACCTGGCATAAATCCAAATTGATTCTCTGTTGTACTTGATACTTGTCTTAACCTACGTTCGATAATTCTTTCCCATAATTTCATAGTATGACTCATTAACTTGATACCTCGATAATTCGCACAATTTTGAATGTCTCCCTTGTTCTTATATACGGGTATAAGTGTACTTGCTCTCCATTCCTCAGGCATCTTTTGGTTTTTCCATATTTCATTAAATAGTCTTGTGAGCCAAGTGATTCCTATTTCTCCTAGTATTTTCCAAACTTCTATAGGAATATTATCTCGTCCTACCGATTTACCACTCTTCATATGTTTAAGAGCCTCTTTGACTTCATTCTTTTGAATACGTCGGTAGAAATTGTGGTTTATATACTTTTCTGACTTGGCTAAATCTCCTAAACTAATACTAACATCTTTATTTTCATTAAAAAGATTATAAAAATAGTTTTTCCATCTATTTCTTATATCATCATTTGTCACTAGAATTTTTTCATCCTCGTCTTTTATGCATCTAACATAATTAAGATCCTTAGTTTTATTATCTCTAGCCCTAGCTATCCTAAAAATATCTCCTTCACCCTCTTTTGAGTTGAGTTTTTTATATAAGTCCTCCCAAATCTTAGCTTTTGCTTCACTAACGGCCTTTTTTGCTTCCTTCTTTGCTTTCTTATAAGCTTCTAAAGTTTCACTAGTTTTCTTAGCATAATGTAATTTGTAACATGCCCTCTTTGCCTTGATTTTATTTTGTACTACTTCACTCCACCACCAAGCTTCTTTTTGTGCCGGTACACCTCCTTTAGATACCCCTAACACATCTTTCGCCACTTTCCTAATATGTATAGCCATATTGTTCCACATATCAGAGGGTGTGCCAACATAATTCCAAACATCTCTTTGAAAGACTTTCTGTTTAAATATATCTTCTTTCTCGCTTTTGAGGTTCCACCATTTAGTCCGAATAACTCAATGCATTCTTTTCTTCTTTGTCCATTTTTTTATTTGTAAATCCATAACTAAAAGTCGATGTTGGGTGGTTAAGCTTTCTCCTGGAATTACCTTACAATCTTTACAACACGCTCTATCTTTTTTTCTACAAATAAAGTAATCAATTTGTGTTTGTGATAAGCCACTCTTATAAGTAATTAAATGTTCATCTCGTTTTTTGAAGATTGTATTGACTATAAAGAGATCAAATGACAGCAAAATTTAAAATCTCCCTACCTTCCTCGTTTATATCCCCATAACCAAAGTTTCCATGAATCCCTTGATATCCTAATGCCTCTTTACCGACATGTCCATTTAAATCTCCTCCTAAACAAATCATCTCCCTTTGTGGAATCTTTTGAAACACCTTATCTAACTCTTCCCAAAAAACTGTCTTTATACCATCTTCTAGTCCTACTTGGGGTGCGTAAGCACAAACTATATTCAAAACCTCTGCTCCTAACACTAATTTCAATGTCATGATTCAGTCACCATATCGTTGTATGTCTACTACACTCCTTTAAATCTTTATTTATGATAATACCAACTCCGTTTCGGGCCTTTTCTTTACCTGAGTACCATAATTTAAAACATGTATCCTCTATCTCCTTTGCTTTTTCTCCAACCCATTTTGTCTCTTGTAAACATAGAATATGAATCTTTCTCCGAATCATAGTATCTACCACCTCCATTAGCTTACCCGATAATGTTTCGATATTCCAAGAACCAATACGAATCTTATTATCTAGGACTAGTTTCCTTACCCCCCGCATCCGTCCATAATCAAAATGCGGAGACCCTCTCTGAAAATTTTTCACTACATTCGGGCGGCAATGTAGCGGGACTAACTTCTTTACCCACACCCGTCCATGATGTGGGAACCCTCTCTGCAATTGATTCACTACATTCGGGCGAAAATGTAGTGGCCCTTGCTTACTTCTTACTGTATTCGGGCTCTGCAGCACGTCGCTAGGGGGGGACGCCCCAGAGCAATGCTCATAATTTTTGTAATCCATGTTCTAAAAATCCGACGAAGTTTTATGGTGACTGTCGGAAGCCTAACACAACCCTCCTCCTTTATCCGGGCTTGGGACCGGCAATGCAAGGGTGATCCCTTACATGGGTGGAGTTTTTGATCACCGAAGCATTCATAATAATTCTGAAATTTGAAATTATAATATCTTGGGAAATGAAATTCTACGTGCACCCTTTTATTTTCTATTTTCCTATTATGAGTCATATCCATTTCAATTCTAAAAGTGCAAGCTCATGATTTATGTCTTTCAAATACTGCTAGACCTTCCACACCTTTTTTTCTAGTTTTTATCATTCAACTTCTCACACATTTGAAGTGGATCCTATTTGATCTTCTCTTCATATGTCCCAAGGCTAAAAACCACATTGATTTCATTGTTCTTATTTTATTCTCTATTGGTGTTTTACCTTCACACCCTGTGTTTTTCTAATTTCTGTATTTTTAGAATTATTTAAATTTCTTTTGTCAAAACCCTAAGAAAATATTTTTGTTTGACATTCTTCCTGTAATCTTCTGGTACACATGTGGCCAAGTTTGATCCTAAAGGATCTGTGTACTTATGCATCTGATTAGTCTCAGAGAATATAAATAAGAATGCACTATTGTAGGCACATGAATGGACGATGAGCAGACAACAGCTATAGCTGTATTGGCAAATTTTTTTTATTATTATGGGAGGCTAATGATATGATGGCGGTGAAGAACCAATTAGATGGGGGGATCTGGATGGGGAGGGTCTTTGATAACAAGGTAAAACAAAAAGGTTAGCTTCATATGAACAGCTACAACTCAAGAGGAAGAATCATAAGGGTTTTGTCAATGAGCTGATTTATGTTAATTGGTAGCTACTGTTCAGTGTGATTCCTAGAATCAGGTTAGAACTACTCGGTGTTGAAGAGTTCTATGTCGAGGAGCAGAACGTGCCAACAGTAGAACAGCACATCAAGCATTATTTCTCATGTCGTATACATCATCAATAGTTTCTTCTTAACAAAAACAGAAGGTAATTTTGTGCATTTGGCAGATCATTTTGAGTGCCAATGCTCGTTTGGATAATGTAAATTGTGAGAAGCATCAAATATCGATACCTACATGCATTTCTTATTGAAATTATGCAACAATTGACATAAAGCAAAACTCTAGTTCATTTAAAATAAAGTTAATTATTATTCCTAAAAGAAACGATGTGCTGGAGAGCCCGAATACAGTAATAAGTAAGCAAGGGCCACTACATTTTTGCCCGAATGTAGTTAATCAATTGCAGAGAAGGTTCCCACATCATGGATGGGTGTGGGTAAAGAAGTTAGTCCCAGTACATTGCCGCCCGAATGTAGTGAATAATTTTCAGAGAGGGTCTCCGCAATTTGAATATGAACGGATGAGGGGGGTAAGGAAGCTAATTTCATATTGGTTCTTCGAATATCGAAACATTATCCAGTAAGCTAATGGAGGTGGTAGATACTATGATTTGAAAAAAGATTCATATTCTATGTTTACAAGAGACAAAATGGGTTTTTAGAAAAAGCAAAGGAGATAGAGGATACAGGTTTCAAATTATGGTACTCAGGTAAAGAAAAGGCTCAAATCGAAACGGAGTTGGTATTATTATAAATAAAGATTTAAATGATAGTGTAGTACACATACAACGATATGGTGACCGAATCATGACGTTGAAATTAGTGTTAGGAGCACAAGTTTTGAATATAGTTTGTGCTTACGTATCCCAAGTAGGACTAGAAGATAGTATAAAGACAGCATTTTGGGAAGAGTTAGATAAGGGTGATTCAAAAGATTCCACAAAGGGAGATGATTTGTTTAGGAGGAGACTTAATGGACATGTCGGTAAAGAGGCATTAGGATATCAAGGGATTCATGGAAACTTTGGTTTTGACGATATAAATGAGGAAGGTAGGGAGATTTTAAATTTTGCTATGGCATTTGATCTCTTTATAGTCAATACAATCTTCAAAAAACGAGATGAACATTTAATTACTTATAAGAGTGGCTTATCACAAACACAAATTGATTACTTTATTTGTAGAAAAAAAGATAGAGCGTGTTGTAAAGATTGCAAGGTAATTCCAGGAGAAAGCTTAACCACCCAACATCGACTTTTAGTTATGGATTTGCAAATAAAAAAATAGACAAAGAAGAAAAGAGTACATCGAGCTATTCAGACTAAATGGTGGAGCCTCAAAAGCGAGAAAGAAGATATATTTAAACAGAAAGTCCTTCAAGGAGATGTTTGGAATTATGTTGGTACATCCTGTGATATGTGGAACAATATGGCTATACATATTAGGAAAGTGGCGAAAGATGTGTTAGGGGTATCTAAGGGAGGTGTACCGGCACAAAAAGAAGCTTGGTGGTGGAGTGAAGTAGTACAAAATAAAATCAAGGCAAAGAGGGCATGTTACAAATTACATTATGCTAAGAAAACTAGTGAAATTTTAGAGGCTTATAAGAAAGCAAGGAAGGAAGCGAAAAAGGCTGTGAGTGAAGCAAAAGCTAAAATTTGAAAGGATTTATATAAAAAACTCAACTCAAAAGAGGGTGAAGGAGATATTTTTAAGGATAGCTAGGGCTAGAGATAAGAAAACTAAAGATCTTAATTATGTTAGATGCATAAAAGACGAGGATGAAAAAATTCTAGTGGCAAATGATGATATAAGAAATAGATGAAAAAACTATTTTTATAATATTTTTAATGAAAATAAATATGTTAGTATTAGTTTAGGAGATTTAGCCAAGTCAGAAAAGTATATAAACCACAATTTCTACCGACGTATTCAAAAGAATGAAGTCAAAGAGGCTCTTAAGTATATGAAGGGTGGTAAATCGGTAGGACGAGATAATATTCCTATAGAAGTTTGGAAAATGCTAGGAGAAATAAGAATCACTTGGCTCACAAGACTATTTAATGAAATATGGAAAAACCAAAAGATGCCTGAGGAATGAAGAGCAAGTACACTTATACCCATATATAAGAACAAGGGAGACATTCAAAATTGTGCGAATTATCGAGGTATCAAGTTAACGAGTCATACTATGAAATTATGGGAAAGAATTATCGAACGTAGGTTAAGATAAGTATCAAGTACAACAGAGAACCAATTTGGATTCATGCCAGGCAGATCTACTATTGAAGCGATTCACCTTTTGAGACGTCTTATGGAACATTTTAGAGCAAAAAAGAAAGACCTTCACATGATATTTATTGATCTACAAAAAGCTTATGATAGGGTACCGAGGGAGGTTCTTTGTAGAACTTTGGAAAAAAGAGGTATCCTATTGACATATATTAACCTTATAAGAGACATGTATGATCGTGCAAAAACATGTGTGAGGACTCATGAAGGAACGACAGACTTCTTTGAAGTTAATATTGGGTTACATCAAGGATCAACTTTAAGTCCATACTTATTTATAATGGTGATGGATGAGTTAACAAAATATATTCAAGATGAAGTACCTTGGTGTATTTTATTTACAGATGACATTGTGTTAGTGGAGGAGTCTAAGGAAAAAGTTAATAGAAAATTGGAACTATGGAGAGAAACATTAGAAAGCAAAGGCCTTCGACTTAGTAGAACAAAGACAGAATATATGGAATGTAAGTTTGATCATTTGGTTACTTCAAAGGACATAGAAATTAAAATTGGCACACATTGCATTCCCCAAAAGGAAAGTTTTAAATATCTAGGGTCAATTTTTCAGAGTGATGGAAGAATTCATGAAGATGTTACATATAGAATAAATGCTGGTTGGTTAAAATGGAGAGGAGCATCAGGTATTCTTTGTGATAAGAAGATACCATTAAAGTTAAAAGGTAAATATTATAGAGCAGCAATTAGGCCTGCCATGTTTTATGGTTTTGAGTGTTGGGCAATTCACATGTACAAAAGATGTCTGTGACATAAATGAAGATGTTGAGATGGATGAGTGGTCATACAAGAAAAGACCGTATACATAATGAGGTTATTAGAAACAAATTAGGAGTGGCACCAATAGAGGATAAAATGAGAGAATATCGTTTAAGATGGTTTGGACATATAGAAAGAAGAACATGTAAGAAGGTATGAAAAACTAAATTTGGAAAGTATTAAAAGAGCTCGAGGATGACCACAAAAGTGTTGGAAAGAAACAATAAAGAATGATCTAGCTTATTGTGAGTTAACTGCTAACATGACACACGATAGGGATCTGTCGAAACAAAGAATCCATGTAGCCGACCCCGTCTAGTATGGGAAAAGGCTTAGTTGTTGTTCTTGTTTTATTCCTAAAAGAAAAACAAAGCAAACTTTACAATCATGTATCCTATGCTACCTTCATATTCTGGTTTCCAAAATGCAGATGTGTGGGTAGTACATGAGAGGTCGATCTGATATTGCAAGAAAACATTTGACAGATAAAGAACTGACTTCAGTAATGGATGCAAGAATAGTTTGCAAACGTACAAAGGATATGCAAGGCAGTGTTGTCTATTACAAGTTATGGAATCAAGTAACATATCTGCGGCCATTGTGTAAGTCAAAAGAGGTGCAACACTTATGGAATATATTTTCTTTTAGAAGCAGCTTTTTTTCCTATCATGAACTACCTCTTGCTGAATTTCATATGGCGCTGCATGAATCTAGTCCTATCTGGACAAATTCACATGAAAAGTGATGCATATTTTTTGATTAATTATTTCATTAGGATCATATCAACTTAAATGTTCTCTTGATACACGTGTGAACTTTAATCATCATCCTATTACGTACAAGCTTTAAAGCATGAATATTACTGCACAATACTACATTGCCGCCCGAATGTAGTGAAAAATTTTCAGAGAGGGTCAACGCATTTTGATTATGGATGGATGCGGGGGGGTAAGCAAGCTAGTCCTAGATAATAAGATTCGTATTGGTTCTTGGAATATCGGAACATTATCGGGTAAGCTAATGGAGGTGGTAGATACTATGATTCGGAGAAAGATTCATATTCTATGTTTACAAGAGACAAAATGGGTTGGAGAAAAAGCAAAGGAGATAGAGGATACATGTTTTAAATTATGGTACTCAGGTAAAGAAAAGGCTCGAATCGAAACGGAGTTGGTATTATCATAAATAAAGATTTAAAGGAGAGTGTAGTAGACATACAATGATATGGTGACCGAATCATGATGTTGAAATTAGTGTTAGGAGCAGAGGTTTTGAATATAGTTTGTGCTTACGCACCCCAAGTAGGACTAGAAGATAGTATAAAGATTGTTTTTTGGGAAGAGTTAGATAAGGTGTTTCAAAAGATTCCACAAAGGGAGATGATTTGTTTAGGAGGAGATTTAAATGGACATGTCGGTAAAGAGGCATTAGGATAACAAGGGATTCATGGAAACTTTGGTTTTGGGGATATAAACGAGGAAGGTAGGGAGATTTTAAATTTTGTTATGGCATTTGATCTCTTTATAGTCAATACAATCTTCAAAAAAGGAGATGAACATTTAATTACTTATAAGAGTGGCTTATCACAAACACAAATTGATTACTTTATTTGTAGAAAAAAAGATAGAGCGTGTTGTAAAGATTGCAAGGTAATTCCAGGAGAAAGCTTAACCACCCAACATCGACTTTTAGTTATGGATTTACAAATAAAAAAATAGACAAAGAAGAAAAGAGTACATCGAGCTATTCGGACTAAATGGTGGAGCCTCAAAAGCGAGAAAGAAGATATATTTAAACAGAAAGTCCTTCAAGGAGATGTTTGGAATTATGTTGGTACATCCTGTGATATGTGGAACAATATGGCTATACATATTAGGAAAGTGGCGAAAGATGTGTTAGGGGTATCTAAGGGAGGTGTACTGGCACAAAAAGAAGCTTGGTGGTGGAGTGAAGTAGTACAAAATAAAATCAAGGCAAAGAGGGCATGTTACAAATTACATTATGCTAAGAAAACTAGTGAAATTTTAGAGGCTTATAAGAAAGCAAGGAAGAAAGTGAAAAAGGCTGTGAGTGAAGCAAAAGCTAAAATTTGAAAGGATTTATATAAAAAACTCAACTCAAAAGAGGGTGAAGGAGATATTTTTAAGGATAGCTAGGGCTAGAGATAAGAAAACTAAAGATCTTAATTATGTTAGATGCATAAAAGACGAGGATGAAAAAATTCTAGTGGCAAATGATGATATAAGAAATAGATGAAAAAACTATTTTTATAATATTTTTAATGAAAATAAAGATGTTAGTATTAGTTTAGGAGATTTAGCCAAGTCAGAAAAGTATATAAACCACAATTTCTACCGACGTATTCAAAAGAATGAAGTCAAAGAGGCTCTTAAGTATATGAAGGGTGGTAAATCGGTAGGACGAGATAATATTCCTATAGAAGTTTGGAAAATGCTAGGAGAAATAAGAATCACTTGGCTCACAAGACTATTTAATGAAATATGGAAAAACCAAAAGATGCCTCAGGAATGGAGAGCAAGTACACTTATACCCATATATAAGAACAAGGGAGACATTCAAAATTGTGCGAATTATCGAGGTATCAAGTTAACGAGTCATACTATGAAATTATGGGAAAGAATTATCGAACGTAGGTTAAGATAAGTATCAAGTACAACAGAGAACCAATTTGGATTCATGCCAGGCAGATCTACTATTGAAGCGATTCACCTTTTGAGACGTCTTATGGAACATTTTAGAGCAAAAAAGAAAGACCTTCACATGATATTTATTGATCTACAAAAAGCTTATGATAGGGTACCGAGGGAGGTTCTTTGTAGAACTTTGGAAAAAAGAGGTATCCTATTGACATATGTTAACCTTATAAGAGACATGTATGATCGTGCAAAAACATGTGTGAGGACTCATGAAGGAACGACAGACTTCTTTGAAGTTAATATTGGGTTACATCAAGGATCAACTTTAAGTCCATACTTATTTATAATGGTGATGGATGAGTTAACAAAACATATTCAAGATGAAGTACCTTGGTGTATGTTATTTGCAGATGACATTGTATTAGTGGAGGAGTCTAAGGAAAAAGTTAATAGAAAATTGGAACTATGGAGAGAAACATTAGAAAACAAAGGCCTTTGACTTAGTAGAACAAAGACAGAATATATGGAATGTAAGTTTTATCATTTGGTTACTTCAAAGGACATAAAAATTAAAATTGGCACACATTGTATTCCCCAAAAGGAAAGTTTTAAATACCTAGGGTCAATTTTTCAGAGTGATGGAAGAATTCATGAAGATGTTACATATAGAATAAATGCTGGTTGGTTAAAATGGAGAGGAGCATCAGGTATTCTTTGTGATAAGAAGATACCATTAAAATTAAAAGGTAAATATTATAGAGCAGCAATTAGGCCTGCCATGTTTTATGGTTCTGAGTGTTGGGCAGTTAATCATCAACATGTACAAAAGATGTCTGTGACAGAAATGAAGATGTTGAGATGGATGAGTGGTCATACAAGAAAAGACCGTATACATAATGAGGTTATTAGAAACAAATTAGGAGTGGCACCAATAGAGGATAAAATGAGAGAACATCGTTTAAGATGGTTTGGACATATAGAAAGAAGATCAAAAGAAGAACCTGTAAGAAGGTTAGAAAAACTAAATTTGGAAAGTATTAAAAGAGGTAGAGGACGACCACAAAAGTGTTGGAAAGAAACAATAAAGAATGATCTAGCTTATTGGGAGTTAACTCCTAACATGGCACACGATAGAGATCTGTGGAAACAAAGAATCCATGTAGCCGACCCCGTCTAGTATGGGAAAAGGCTTAGTTGTTGTTGTTGTTGTTGTAGTTGTTGTAATGCTATTGATATTCTTCATACATGTTAGAATGCTATCTGCTGTTGGACAGTTTCAGTCTAATGTTATGAATGCCTTTCCCATATGGTTCATTGTTCTTGTACAGATTACTGAATTTCTGATTTTGTCTGCTCGAAACAAAGTTATCCTTCCTCTGTTGAAGGTTGTCTTAAAGATGCAGGACTAATTGTTCTTTCATTCTTTTACTCTCTTTTTTCTAATTTAGAGAATTTGTTTGCAGGGCCTTGCTCAAAAGTTCCGTAGGTTTATGATTTATGTTCATTCCAAGGGAATGATAGTTGACGATGAGTATATACTTTTAGGGTCTGCCAACATTAACCAAAGGTCTTTGGATGGTTCAAGAGACACGGAAATTGCTGTTGGTGCCTACCAACCCCATCATAGTTGGGCCGATCGGAAGGGACATCCTCGTGGACAGGTATATGTATCTGAAGCTTTCATCTTTCGAACTTTTCAATGTTCAAATTTCCTACTAACGTGAATCCACAGACCTGGGATTACCAACCATTGGTACAAAGAAACGCCAAGTTTCAATGTTGTGTGCAGCTTGGTTATGCAAGCACCATGTCTAGCTGGATAAAAAAAGAAACCTCATTCAATTGGGTACTCTGATATAGATGACCTGGTTCTAAGGCAACTTTTCTTAGGTTTATTGATGCCTAAGGATGTGACTTGAATAATACATTATGGCCATATTATGGCGTAATACCCAGATTGGTGTTGGGTTCTCTTTGCGGCAGGGATAAATCAAGTGCCATAGCTATCCCATTTTGTCCATCTTATCTCCAACTAATTCTGCAGTTACTGTTGACCGTATGTTTGTCTATCACTATTTATCATTTGACTAAAAAACATACTTCTATACTTTTAGTTCTAGAAATTTTTGTCTTTGCGTGTCTGTTGTTTAATTACTGTATACTACAAAATTTGCTATGAAGTTATGTTCATTTATTTTATGCAATTCTTTTATCGAAGCTCTTATTAAAATCGTGCATATTGCAAACCTATGTGGACATTGCAAAACGCCTGAGTCTGTTTTGTGATAATTTTGCAGGTTTATGGCTATAGGATGTCACTATGGGCAGAGCACCTAGGCTTATTGGAGAACTGCTTCTTGTCACCCCAGAATCTTGAATGTGTAAAGCGTGTCAATGAATTAGCTGAAAAGAATTGGCAAACCTACGTTGAGGAGGAAGTGCGAGAGATGAAAGGACACCTATTAAAGTATCCGATTAAGGTTTCTAAGGATGGCATTGTAGGACCATTGCCTGGTTACGAGTATTTTCCAGATGTGGGTGGTAAGATCCTCGGTGCACATTCATCTCTTCCTGATGCTTTAACTACTTAGATTGAGGTTTGATTGCACATAGAAGCTTTTCAAAGAGTTAGTAAAGTGCAGACGCTTACTACCAAATAGTACAATAATATCTTCTGTTCATAGAAAAATCAAAAAGCTCTAGAAACTTGTTGTGTTGGGAAATTTGCCTTTGAAAGAGATGAGAAAAGAAAGATCTGTTTCATTACTTGAGACTCTCCGATGTCATATTAATGCTTAGCATAGTTATTTTGGTGTCATCAAGCTATTGGGGCACTCCCATCATGCTTCATATATGCCACACTTTTGTCATGTGTAATAAACTCTGTTCATAGTCGCATTTGCATCCGGTAACTTTTGTGTTGACACTTGACATTGATTATGTAAATATATTAATTGCGCTATGTATATTCACTTAGATCAAGAATTTGCTTTTAGGTTGGGCATTATTGAATTCCCCGTCACTCCCCCCCCCCCCCCCGCCCCCCTCTCTTCCACACACGCACATGCAGACACACAGGATGTATGCCTTGTCACTGAATCTTGGTTTTGCATAGCTCAGAAGAATTCCAGGTATAACAATGTAATGTTCCATATCCAAGTCCTCGTGGGTCATAATTTGGCAAAGGGGCTCAAGATATTTTCACTGAAATTACAGTATTCAGCTGTCATAGTTCAGCAATGATTGCCTTCTGAGGACAAGAACCATTCCTGTAATGCAGATGCTGATGAAGTTTCCATACCCAAGCTGGTTTTCTGTTTTGGTCGAGTGACATAACCCAGGTCGGGTTCGGGACATGTCCAGATTGACCTGGCTTCAACCATGTATATAATGTAGATTATATATAACTATGTGTATATATGTATTATGTGTGTATATTCATCAAGTATTACACACACGTTCACATGAATATATACATACATGCATACATATATATACAGATATGTATGTACATACAATGCAAAATACACACTTTTATAAATGTAGACATATATAATATACATTATATGTATGTTTCAGTTTGGGTTTGGCCAAGTTTGGGTAAATTCGTACCTAACATGATCTTTTCTTGGGTCACTTTTGAACAAGATGGACCTGACTTGGTCACTGATACTTTCCAGAGTAAGGTCTAAAATCAAGGATTACTGTTTGCATACCTTTTTCTGTCTGCACACCTATTTTTTTGAAAATATTGAAATTACTCCTCATCACTTTTTCTCTTCTCTCCCACCTAATCACACTAAGAGTCTCTCTCATTGGGTCTCTTTACTCATGACTAATATTTCATTCATTTTTAGCGGTTGAACAATTCATACTCTTACAAATCTTGTTGAAGCAAAAGAAATAAGAAATAAGAAAAAAAGAAATAAGAATCAAAAACAAGAAAAATGAAAAAATAAAATCAATAACAAGAAGAAGAATAAGAAACAAGAACAAAATAAGAAAAAGAAAATCAAGAAATATATGAATATATTTTTATAAACATTGTGTGAAATAAGAAAAGAACTCTCTTATTGGGGAGTCTTAGTTGAGAGAACTAGACATTTTTCATTTTGATTTTGACTGAAAATGAAATCAATACATCAAATAAACGCAAAAAATACATCAAATCAATGACATACCTTTAAAAATTATTGAAACCCTCTTCAAATCGGGTTCCTTCAATTTTTTCTTCTTTTTCTCTTCTTTTTTTTTCAGTCAGATTTGGACAACTATAGAATGGTGAGTGGTTCAATATCATGCGTTGGATCAAGTTTCGAGCTATAAGTCATCGGAGAAATGGTGTGTGATGCAGTAGGAACTAGAGAGAGTCCATAATTTTCAAATTTTAGTAAGAGCGAAATTGGAACCTTCAAATTTTAGTAACAGCAAAATCGGAATCACAATAAAAAAAGGTGTGCAAATAGTAAAAGGAATGCGCACGTGTCATTTGTGCTAAAATCACCACCCCTAACAGTTGTGTGCATTGAATTTGTTTGTGTAGTATCACAGGCAACTCTTCAGTATACTGCGCTTGGGTAATCAAAAGCTTGTTGATGCGTTCATTTGCATGCTAGTAGATGCTAGAGCATACATTAACTGCTAATCATGATTAAGAGTGAAGTTACAAGATCAACGCCGTGAGTCATGCTAAAATAGCCCTGGAAGCTCTTTTTTTCATGACGAGGAACTAGTGGTCATGAGAGAGATTTGTTTGGTACCCTAAATAAAATGGCCCTTCGTTTACCGAAGGTCTTCTTTTTGTGAAAAAATTGAAAGAAAATTGTCCTTCATTAACCTTTATACCTTAATATAATTACTTTGGAGGTATGCTTTAGGTAAGAGTTTAAAAACTGTCATTAACAAGCTTTCAGGAGCCGATCCGAGTGGAACATTAGGTGCAGGAAATCCAATGTGATTACATACACCAAATTCATCAATGTTAAGGGGCCTTCATTTTTTTTATGAAGTATATAAGCATCCAGAGCATTAGCTCAACGGCAGGGCACTCTAGAACCGTTGCTGACCGGTGGGGAGTTCGACTGCCAGAGGGTGCATTATGCTTCGGCTTTCTCTTGTAACATAAAAAAAAATACAAGTATATAAGCCATAAAGAATTGAAAAAACCCTGACCTGATCCTCCAAACAAGTGGCAGGAGAAGATTAAGGAGGAAACCCTTGAAATACGCCCAACCTTAACCTAATTACAGGAAGATACTAAATGCTTGAAATATTTTCATGAAAATATTTTCCAATGAATTAGATTAATTTGCATCAACAATACAGCGGAACCGGAAAAGTGGAAAACTGAATCTCGTTCTTTACAAACACTAAACTATTAAGTTTGAGATGTTCCAAACTAGTATTAACAGAAGAGGACTCACCAACGAAAACAAGACTACTATTTTTGTTGTATCAGTTTGATTGTATTAGGATAAGTATAGAGATAGAATGACAATAATAATCATGCGTCTATTAGCTCGTAATGTTTGGAGGATCAACAATCATGCTTGGTGTACAACACCATTGTCATACTTGTACATGTAGCTAAAAAGTATATTTCAAATCAAGGCTCAACAATTTAGTGGGCATACTACTCTGTTATAGGAAACAATTGATACCTTACTAGGATGTATTGTTTATTTTGAGAGATTCCATCGTTCCATTGTGTTCATCTCCTCCTCTTCTAACTAAGCAACATGATATATCATTATTCGTGCAGATAAATTAATACTTATTTATATTAGCTTGGTCTTTAACTTTGTTTTGTTTAGATGATAATATAAATATTACTCACAAATACTTTTATGTATACCGTCATACATGACTCACGAACACCAGCTTTATAACACTTGGAGTACGTACTACAATGATTGTTGAGTTACATTACATTGCTCGAGTTGATAGAGACATACGAGCACTACTACCAATGATCACATTGCTTGACGATATTTGGTGGGACGACAAAAGATGATGGTGAGGACACTGAGTTTGCGGGTGTAGATGATCCATGCACTAGGTTTACGTCTTGCATTTTGGGTTTTGGGATGTTTTTTGTATTATTCATTACATGCATATGTAATAAATAATATTTTGATTTTTCATTCTTTGCCTACACAACATTCAAACAAATAATTGGTTACAACTGGATTGAAATAATAAGTTCAATTAAATTAAAAAAGTACATTTACAAAGTATTGTCATCCTTAATATCAATATCATTACTTGGCCTTCTCATTTGTATGTATATCTCAATATGTGAGGTGAAATAATTGATCTCAAACCCTCGATGCTTTCATATCAATATCATTATCAAGATGGAAAGATAGAAGGTGTCAAAAAGCCATCAGCCATATGCATCTTAAAAAATAGAATATAATAAAAGATAAATCATAAATTATATATACTAAATGCTTAAATAACATCTATGTAATATAAAGATATCGTACTAACGACAGAAATGTCAATGACCCCTTATAGAGAAGGCCAAGAAAAACTATATTGCATCCTTGTCTCATAATAATTTATAAAGATATCGTCATTACTTCAATAGCCAACACAATTTTCTTTCTCTCACTCATAAAAGTGAAGGCTATAAAAAATAAAATTAGTTGATTTGAATCTTATATCCTAAAAAAAGCATCTTATACTTACAAATCACAAAATATATACAACTCTTATAGACCATATAAGAAATTAAATTTTAAAAAAACTCTTATATATTTGTCTTATATATGTTATTGAGCTCTAATACCCATAAAATTGTACGTAGTAGTTGTACTAAATGAGGATGTACAAACACAATGTTGCTTACAATAGTTATATTGAGTATCTTATAATATCATATGTGATACTCGTGAACGTCTAGGTCATATAATAGTTGTTGTAGAATACTTTAAGAACTTTTATCTTTCTTCTTAATTTTCTCATTCTATTGTAAATATATCTGACCGTATTAACATTTGTCCCATCAACCTGCTTCAAATGCATCAAAATATACTTCGGTTTGCAATAAATTTTTGTGAGGTAACTAAATCTACATATAAAAGTACAACCTTTAAAATAAAAGCCTAGAAGGTGGTTATATATCTCATTCACTACATTCAACTTCTGAGTCATACCTTTTTAGTGGTCATACTAACATTCGATTGCACCCTCTCTTATCACTAAAGATGGTTACTCTACCTTCTTAGTGTATGTCCACCTACTATTTTCAACATCAATAATTTTACTGTCATATATTTGTTACTTCTTTCACACTCAAGTCATACTTTGCTTGTTACATCTTCTCTTCGAACGAATAATAACAATAATAGTATTATGTTTTCTCTTAATATTTTTTACATACTCAATAATTTCATTACGAATGCAAAATATATCTTATATCATAAACACAAGTGAATAATCAAGTTCATTGCAATCAACAAATGTGTCTTTTATTTCATCAATAAATCAATCAAAAAATATATCACCCGATCCACTACAATCAATTTCAACCTACTTATATATAATATAACAAATATTTTCATCAATCGTCATCTTTTTAGAATCTAATCCACCATAAGTATATAGAGATATAAGTTATGAAGCATGTATATACATATAACATAAGAAATGCAACCAATGCGCATCTCTCGTTTAAGGGAAACACGATAAGACACATCTTTCATTTGAGAGAGACGCGACTTAAGCTCATCTCTCATTTCAAAAAGAAGCAACCTAGGCTGCATCTCTCCTTATCTCTTTTTAGGGAGAGATTTTTGTTGTCTCTCCTTGAGAAATTTGTTTGGATTGCATCTCCATTCGAAAATCTAGCAAGTCAATTCCTTCAACCCAAAACCGTGAAGGATTTAAAAAATACAAAAATCCAACACACCTTTAAAATCTCAAAATATTTGAAAGAATTCATTTCTTACAACTTTTTGTTCTTAATTCTGTCTCAGTCTCTTTCTCTTCTTCTTTTTCTTTTTTTACTTTTCTTTCTTCTTTTGTTTTTAAGGTTTGTATGATTATACATGTATGCTCTCCTATCTCGAAGTGAAGAGAAAGAAGAAAGGACCGAAACGAATAAAATGTCCGCCACTGAAATAAAGAGAAGGAAATGGTAAAATTGAACATCCAGAGGAGAGAAGGTGCTAAAGTAAGTTGAGTATTTTCAAAAGTGGAGATGTGTGGATAGTAAAAGGAGTGTGCAAATAGCAATCTCCTTCCATATTTCTTAAATTTTGAGGTTTATTGTTTTCCGTATCCCGTTTTCGTTTCTCTTTATACTTCCGTGAAACCTGATGGCTTGCATGCGTTTTGTTTCGTCGTTTGACCGCATTCTTCAGCATGGAACCCAAACCCTCTTTAAAGATTCGTAAGTGCAGGTAATGGGGAAATTGCCAAGCAGAAGTCCACTAAATCTGCATTTGAACTGAATTTGGAGCTAGATTGAGGGAGATGACGTTATATCTACATATGAGATTTCAGGATTCACGTCCCTTCCTCATATTAACTTCTGCTTCATTCACGTTAAATGACCACAACGCATACAAGATTCAAGTGCAACTGTTGGCTAGATTCATACATCCGACTGTGGTCCATCATGTTTTATGGGTCAAATCCGGACTCTCAATCATTAGGTCTCGTGCTTTCTTTCTTTTTCTGTTACAACGGGATGCCGAAGCCTAAATGCATGTCCTAGGGATCGAACTCACCTCCTGCAATGTGAGGGCCAGAGAGACCTGCCAGATGAGCCAATGCTCTGGGTGCAGGTCCTGAGTTAGATTTTGAAGACAACTCTGAACCCATGTGTGAGACCAACCAGGTTGAGGTGTTTCTGCAAGGGTTACGGCTATTCATGAAGCTCCCTAATCATGGAAGTGAAACAATACAACTAAGCCTTTTCCCATACTAGATGGGGACGGCATGGAATTGAAACAATGAGAAGAATCATTTACCAATATAACAGTAAAAGGTTAGCTATTTGCGTCACTGTGCTGAAATTGACATAAACAAACACAACCAATCCTCTTTCCACATCAAGTGGGGTTGGAATGGATTCTTTGGGGGGACACAGTAGAAATCAAGCATGACCTTATTAACAAACTTTAAACCAAATAAAGCTAGTCAAATAGAGTACAGTTTAGTATCTGATCCATGTGTCACCATGTTCTCTCTCTGACAAATCTACGGAACAAGAAAAAGATCAAGCGTTTTCCCAACTAAGAGGCGTCCGCTACATGAGATTCTTACTCGTCTTCAGCGCATGTTGCGATCGTCACAATCATATGCAGGAAGTTGCGTAGGTAAAGTTGCAAAATGCTTCAAAACTTTAATTCAGTGGTCCATGTGCCCTGAATGCTAGGACGTTTTGTGATATGCCTTGTCTTCAACTTGACCACTTTCCTTCCCAATGAATTCCTTAGACTGGTAGCATACTGCAATATCTCTTCAGGAGTCATATTCTTAACACATATAACTCGTTGATTTTGATTTTCTGCACGAGTGAACAAATGATAATAAGGAGGCTAATCTTCATTGAAACCTATTGTTTCCCATATTGATTTAGAAAAGAGAGGATTCATTTATGCGGTTTCTACAAGAAAAAACAAATATCAAACAAACAAAAGCGCAAGATCCTTACTGAAGAAGCCTTGTAAATGTGGATGTTGACCTCGAATCAGCTCTGTAACTACTTCCAGTTGCGGGTTACTTTCTTTGAATGCTGGCAAATGTGATTCCATGAATGCCCTGCAACCATTAACACCAGATGTTAATAAGAAACTATCATTTCACAACACGAAATTAGTAATAGATGAAAGGTGAACATAAAATATTCCAGCGAGAGTTTGCATCCCAACCAAGTTTTACCAGTAACGAGGAGAACATATTAGAAGATACAGGGGGAACAGATCCTATGATCCATGAACATCAAGGAATGATCCAAACTTTTGCCGAGGCACTCTTCTTGAGAGTTACCTTTTATTGGGAGAAAAACATTGATAGACAGTACCCTTTTTGTGTCATTCCATGGCAAAAACCAGCCGTTCACTAATCCAAAGGCCCAATACTATGCACAACGAGCAATACCTCTCCTGGATACATGGTCAGATCACAAGATAAAGTTCATTGGATATTTGCGGTGTGCATCTGGATTCAGCCTTCCCATTGCACCCAAAAAAAGGGCCAGAACTATTAATGAAACCTAGTTAATCAAGGATGATAAGTACTGGCAGTGCCAGATGCCCATTTACAAATTAAGAAGGTTTGCCACCTGAAATCACCCGTTCTTGTGTTAATTCCACAATTACCACGATATCATAAGTCCAAAATCATGGAACACCTGCATTTACCACATCCAACAACTGTTCCATGTGACAGAGTAATACTAACAAATACGACAAGAAGGATCCTCATCATCTGCATTATACTGAAAATCATCATAGAAGGAAAACATTGCCCATGCAAGAATAAGCCAGAAATGATGGTACGCTTCCCTCTTATTGGCTTTTTGACATGCTGTCTGCTTAAACCAATTCATTTCATGTTACCACAACAACCACTAATTTTGCCACATAAAAACAGGAAACTAACTTGAATGAACACGAAAGAAGCGAGCTCTGAAAGGGATCATATTCATCAGGATGAAATAGAAAACCAAGTGACTTTAATATAAGAAAGATGAGTAACTACTACAACTACAACTACAACTAAGCCTTTTCCCATACTAAGAAAGATGAGTAACTAAAAAAACAATAATTGCTGAGCAAAAAGAATTTCCCAAAAGCAATCATCCAATACAGCAACGCAGAATGCAGAATCGTGCACCTTATTCCTCGACTGCTTCCACCCCAATCACAGTAGCTCACTATCAGCTTCTGGAGCTGCCACACCCCTTTCAATGCCATGTGATCTGTGCGCCTTCTGTTGTTAAAAGATAAAGCTGAATATTGATCAATAGATTACGTTTCTTATACACATCCTTTCCTTTAACTTAAATAAAAATGAAATTCCTTAAGCAGCAAAAAGTTCTCGGCATGCAACAAGATCTCAAAAATCCACTAAATTCACCATTTTTATGTCAAACAAAAATATTTTCAGAACCTAACAAAGTGAGACGGCAGGAAAAACAAATATTTCATGAAATAAAGTTTCAGAATTGAATAGTATCAGATAGATTAATCAACAAAGAGATGCTAAGCAAAACCAACACCACCTCACGCTCTAGATTGCTACAAAAGCACACTCCTCGTCATGTTTCACTAAAAAAATGAAAACGAAAAATCTCTTGCTGAGAAAGGATTAGGGTGCCTTTTGTTAATTTATTTTCTTCTGTTTTGCTAGTAGTAAGTGAGGTCACAAAGTATAGTAACGATTACGGGTGAGCATAGGTCAGTCCAGTTCCGAACCAAATAGCACTAAAATTTATGAATTGAAACCAAACCGATTGACCTATATAACAGAACTAAACTAAACCAAAAAATTTCTGTTCGGTCATTTTGGTTATATAGGTAACAGAACAAAACGTGATTGATCATAAGTTAAGTGAGATACTACATCAATTCCTAAGGGGAACTTTTGGTAATTCTGCTTTCTGTATCATTTGGATTGCATCATCCTTTTTTGATGGATATTGGTATTCAAAATTTCAAAGTACTGCTCAACTTCCATCAACTTTTGCGACATTGTAGTTCATTCTTCCTTTGTAATGCTTCTCAACAGTTTAATGTCAAAGCCCTTTTTAGGAGCATTGGAAGTACGCACAAGTATACAAAATTCTGAGTAGTCAAGGATGTCTTCATAAGGGAACCTGATTTTATTACTGATTATGACTGGAATGCAGTGGCATCAAGCAACGGTTGGAAGGGGGTATCAGCGACAATGTTCAAGCAAAACTTCAAGGACTGCATTCCCTGAGTGGCCTGTCTAGCCCCACCTCCTACGTTGTGCGGATACGGGTATGGGTACAGGATACTCAAATTTTGAAAAATCTAAGTTACGGGTGTGCCACAATTAAAAAAATATGAAAATTTCAATATACGTTATATATAATTAAAATTGTATGATATTAAATATAATAATTCATAATTTGACAACATAATATAAAAAGATGATAAATGCAAGCAAATGAATATAACTCCAATAACTATAGCATATCAAATCAAGAACACTGAAGAGGAGGCAAAGGCATCGGAATCTCAGGAGGCAATGGATTGCAATATATTATCAAAATAGGGAATCACATGTTCCTCTACCGAGTACCGACTCCTTTCCTTAACAAAGGGAACTCCAGAAGAAAGCGACACGATCGGTACCAAATATCTATAGAGGACAAATAAGAATCAACAACAGACCTTAAGATTCAACTCGCTATGACTTCCAAAATTTTATTAGACAAGTTCTTATACTTGCCAGTCATAGGTTCCAACAAACCACCAAAAACATCTTTCGATCAAGAAAACTTAAAAGGTTAATAGTTAACTTGATAACTATCATTTAAGAAAATTAAATGACCATATTTACAAACTTCTATTATTTTGAGAATCAAAGAGAATCTTTTTTATTCTTTTATCTTTTCCTTTGGTACGTTAGAAGATCCGTCAACTCATCATTTCAGAAAGGGGTTAGCTTTTCTTCAGCACAATCAATCCCACTTGATTGATGTGTAGGATACACGCATAATAATTTTTATGTATCTATCACATTAATTTGTTTTCATAATAGTTTTTTATTTTCATATTGCTTGAATCTTCATATCAACGGTCTTTCCTCCTCCTGTGGGTCAACAACACGGAAACGGCCCGAGAGAGAGAGACCACTATGTGTTGCCGGAAAAGAGAGAGAGTACCACAGGAGGATGCTAGCGTACCGCCACCGCCCTGCGCCTCGCAGTCAACAACGCCGGAAAATAGAGAGCCGATTCGCCGGAGAGAGAGAGAGAGAGAGGGGAAGGCGATTAGGGATTCTACGTGTTAAATTTGGGTCTTGGATCAGGTTAACTTATTTCGATACGGGTCGGACTGATCCAGTCTTATCAAATCAAATTCACCACCGGGTGCTCCCCGTTTGATTGGGCCAAAACCTTTTAACGAAAACTCGGCATCAGGTTAGCCCACTCCCGACATGAGGTCATTTTTTTTTAACAAAAATAGGCTTATGGAACTCTAGTTTTATATTCCTCTTTGATTGTCAACGTGATCTCAGTGCCGCAACATCTGTAATGATAGGTTAGACCATCGCAGTGCCGCAATTAGACCTGACAATGTACTCCAATATGGGTACACATACACATATCGTGATCTTAAAAAATAAAATTGTATTCATGAAAAATTTGGTTTTGGGATATAAATGTGGAAGGTAGGGAGATTTTAAATTTTGGTATGACATTTGTTTCTTTATAGACAATACAATCTTTAAAAAATGAGACGAACATGTAATTACTTATAAGAGTCACAAACACAAATTGATTACTTTATTTGCACGAAAAAGATAGAGTGTGTTGTAAAGATTGCAAGGTAAGTTCAGGGGAAAGCTTAACCACCCAACATCGACATTTACTTATCCATTTACAAATAAAAAACTATACAAAGAAGAAAAAAGTGCATCGAGCTATTCGAACTAAACGATGGAACCTCAAAAACGAGAAAGAAGATATATTTAAACAAAAAGTCTTTCAAGGAGATTTTTAGAATTATGTTAGTACACCTTATGATATGTGAATAATATGGCTATACATATTAGGAAAGTGGCGAAAGATGTGTTAGGTGTATTTAAGGTAGGTATACCAGCACAAAAAGAAGCTTTGTGGTGAAATAAAGTAGTGCAAAATAAAATAAGGCAAAGAAGGTATGTTACAAATTACATTATCCTAAGAAAACTAGTGAAACTTTAGAACCTTATAAGAAAGCAAAAAAGGAAACGAAAAAGGCCGTCAGTTAAGCAAAAACTAAAATTTGAAAGGATTTATATAAAAAACTAACTCAAAAGATGATGAAAGAGATATTTTTAATATACCTAGAGTTATAGATAAGAAAACTAAAGATCTTAAATATATTAAATGCATCAAATATGATGATGAAAAAATTCTAGTGGCAAATGATGATATAAGAAATACAACAACAACTAAGCATTTTCTCATACTAGATGGGGTTGGCTACATAGATTCTTTATTTCCACATATCCCTATCATATATCATGTTAGCAGTTAACTCATCATAAACTAGATCAATCTTTATTGTTTCTTTCCAACACTTTTATCGTCATCCTCTACCTCTTTTAATACTTTCCAAATTTAGTTTTTCATACATTCTTAGAGGTTATTCTTCTGATCTTCTTTTTATATGTCCAAACCATCTTAAATGATATTCTCTCATTTTATCCTCTATTAGTGTCACTCTTAATTTGTTTCTAATAACCTCATTATGTATACGGTCTTTTCTTCTATAACCACTCATCCATCTCAACATCTTTATTTTTGTCAGAGACATCTTTTGCACATGTTGATGGTATAGACACGGAAAATTCCCACTTCTGGTTCTTAGGCCCGAAGTAAACCTTTTCGTGTGTCTAAGTCGTTTTTATAATAAGGGCATGCCAGCTAGCTTACTCAAGCTAGCGAAGTAAGTTTTGAAATCTGACTCTATCGGAGCGACTGTGAGCAAGTGAGCTCTTTTCGTCGCAGACCTTCTTGCACCGATGCACAAAGGTTAGTCTGTACGCTTGGCAAAGTAGTTTTTAAACAAACCTCTTTGAAAAATACTCGAAGTGTTTGGGCTTTGTTTGTATGATTACAATTTTTATTTCACGTGGGATTTGCACGTGCCTATGTCTTTCTTTTTATGCTTTTTAGGGCCAACTAGGTGTGTACACAAGTGACCTAAGTTGGGCGATTTTTTGCACGGGAGTGTGGGGTTTACTTTGATACAATATGCATCCTAACTCGTGGTATGACGAATATGCAATGCAAACTCATACAACTCCAAAGAGAAAACCCGAATTGAAAGACAATGCTTAAGGAAAATGACGTAATGTAAATTGCAAAAGGAAAATTGCAAAAGGGAAATATGGCTATATCTTATGAGCGGAAAGGCTCAATTGTGCAAGTGTGTGTCGTGTATATATGGAAAGACTACTCACACAACTGAACCTTAAATCCCAAATCTTAAAGACATAGCGGAAGGGAAATACTTATAATATATATGGGCCCGAAGGTCGCCAACGTGTGCGTGGGTGTTGTGTGTATATATAAAGACAACTCACACGACTTGTAATGTAAAACCCAAATAGAAATGCAATATGGCCCTTATTAGGGTCTTGGGAGTAAGAGCGAAAGCTCAATGTGTGTGAGTGTGGAGTTGAAAGACCACGCACACAACTTGAATTAAAACACCCAAATGAAATTGTACTATGGCCTTTACTAGGGTCTTGAGAGTAAGAGCAAAAGCTCAATGTGTGTGAGTGTGGAATTGAAAGACAACACCCACGACTTAAGTTAAAACCCACGCAGCTGAATATATATAAGTATAATTATATCTTAGGGGCTGTTTAGGCCCGTGTGTGTGCCAAAATGGTGTGCAGCTAAGAGCGGAATGGCTAAGGTGTACGTGTGTGTTGGTGTGCCAAACCACATTATTACAACCGGGGGGAGACAATGCTCCATTATTACAACCCCGTATCAAATTTAATTAAATGTAAGCAAGTTCATATAAAGGACCGAGTTAGGCACTTACGTGTAGCTGGTCCGTGTTTAACTTGCTTGACTTTGGCCTCATGAGTCGCCTTGGGCAGCTAAAGGGGAGCTCCTTGGATGTATGTTGGTGACAGGTAAGGGTGCTAGCCAGGTGGAGTTTTGATGCTAGTCGGGTGATGGAGTGGCTAGGTGCGGCAAGTTAGGGGTGCTGGCCAGGTGGTGGAGTGGCCGGTGGATGGAGTAGACTTAAGGAGTGCTTGGCTGGGAAGTGGGCGACTAAGGGAGGATGTTCAGCTAGGAACTAAGGTGGGAGGTACTAAGGGAAGGTAGTGGGGTATGGCACAGGTCGGTTGGGTGTAAGGGAGAAGGGAAGGATGCAAGTTGGTGAGTGGATGAGGGTATGCAGTTGGAAAAGAAAGAGGTGAAGGGTTAGATGGGGTTGAGGTGGGGTACTAACCGTGGATGGGAGTTGCGCTGGTGGATGAAGGTGGTGGTCGGATGGTGGTGGAAGAAAGGTGGCAGTCGAAGGGTGGAGCTCCTCATCGAAGGTGGAAGATGGTGGAGTCGGCTGAAGTGGAGAGGTGGCAGTCGGGTGATGAAGTGGCGGTGAAAGGGCAGGTGGTGGAGCTTGGAAGAAGTGGGGGGGTGAGTGTGGAAGAGAGAGAGTGGAACCCGCAAGAAAGGAGGGTATTTATAGGCTAGGCATGGGGTCGGTTGGAGTGGTATGAGCCAGATATTTGTAATAAGGTGGGCATGGGGAGTGGTTTGGGGTAGGTCGGTTAGGGGTGGCTGGTTAGTGGTTTAGGGTAGGTCGGTTAGGTGGGCTGGGACTTAGTGGTTAGGGGTTTAATTAGGTGCACTAAGGTGGGCTTAGGCTTAGTTGGTTAGGGTCTAGGTGGTCTAGCTAGGTGAGGTTGGGGCAGTTTTGGGTGAGGATGGCTAGGTTTGGGTTAGGTTTAGGGGAGAGTGGCTAGGTGAGGTGGGCTAGCTTAGGGCTAGGTGTTAGGAACCTCCCATTGGCACCGGTCCATTGACCCAGTTGCAGCCATGTACAAGTTGGTGCAGCCCCAAGTTAGGTGTAGGTGCATACAAGCTCAAACTCACACTCTAGGCTAAACCCATAAGGTTAACCCACCATTGACCAAAAGTCAAGCCTACCAACTTTTTCACTCATACTTTATCACCCCTTTTTCTCTCTCTACCCAAGCTTTTCACGTGAAATATTTGTGGGCCCCACCTCCATTTATGAGAAGGTGATGTGGGTCATGGATGTAGATATTGGATTTGGATCCCATCCAAATCCAAATCCAAATCCAAATGCATGTTGGGTTTGGATCTCGATATATATGGTCCAGATCCGGCCCAAATCTGATTTTATGATTCCTTCATGGCGTTTCAAAACAGACGGTTTGTGCGGGGCCCGACTTCATCAGTACTTCGTCTTGCGTTGGGTCTTCGCCAACATTGTCGTCCGCTCTTTTTCTCACCTTTCGGAGTTCATTTCAAGCAAATTTATGATATCTGGGGCTTGGATGTCCGAGAATCTGGGGATGATTTTGATACAAGAGTTGATGTGCCGAGCTTGAAGTATGCTCCGGGTTCGTTCTCTCCTTTGCCTTTTCGGTCCTGCTTTCGTTAGGCCAGACTACTTTCGGGGTTTCAAAATACCTTTTAAGGTCTAAAACTATATGTATACAGTTTTAAAACGTATGTATGGTTTCAACATATGTACAGGGTTATCTGGAAGGCTCTTGGGTTTCTAGACTCAAAATAGCCCTTTGGGGCTGCTTTTGCAAAACGAGGCATATTTGAGAAAATCGTGGGATTTTTGGGTGTTTACAGATGGTTAACTACCCAACACTGAGAACCATAAAACATGACAAGTCTAATTGTTGCTCTATAATATTTACCTTTTAATTTTAATGGTATCTTCTTATCACAAAGAATACCTGATGCTCCTCTCCATTTTAACCAACTAGCATTAACTCTATGCATAACATCTCCATAAATTCTTCCATCGCTCTGAAAAATTGACCCTAGGTATTTAAAACTTTTTTGGGTGTGTGCCAATTTTAATTTCTATGTCCTCTGAAGTAAACAAATAATTAAACTTACATTCCATATATTTTGTTTTTGTTCTACTAAGTCGGAGGCCTTTGCTTTCTAATGTTTCTCTCCACAGTTCCAATTTTCTATTAACTTTTTCCTTAGACTCCTCCACTAACACAATGTCATCTGTAAATAAAATACACCAAGGTGCTTCATCTTGAATATGTTTTGTTAACTCATCAATCACCATTATAAATAAGTATGGACTTAAAGTTGATCATTGATGTAACCCAATATTAACTTTCAAGAAGTCTGTCATTCCTTTATAAGTCCTCAAACATGTTTTTACACCATCGTACATGTCACTTATAAGGTTTATGTATGTAAATGAAATACCTCTTTTTTCCAAGGTTCTCTAAAAAACCTCTCTCGATACCCTATCATAAGTTTTTTTTAGATCAATAAATATCATTTAAAAGTCTTTCTTTTTTGCTCTAAAATGTTCCATAAGATGTCTCAAAAGGTGAATCGCTTCAACAGTAGATCTGCTTGACATAAATCCAAATTGATTATTTGTTATACTTGATACTTTTCTTAACCTATGCTCTATAATTCTTTCCCACAATTTTATAGTATGTCTCATTAACTTGATACCTTGATAATTCGCACAATTCTAAATATCTCTCGTGTTCTTATATATAGATATAAGTGTACTCGCTCTCCATTCCTCGAAAATCTCTTGGTTTCTCCATATTTTATTAGATAGTCTTGTGAGCCAAGTGATTCATATTTCTCCTCGTATTTTCTAAACTAGTATAAAAATATTTTCTGGTTCTACTGATTTACCACCCTTCATATGTTTAAAAGCCTCTTTGACTTTATTCTTTTAAATACATCGATAGAAATTTTGGTTTATATACTTTTTGTCGCCTGAATGTAATGAATAATTTTCAGAGAAGGTCTCCACATTTTGAATATGGATGGATGCGAGGGGTAAAGAAGCTAGTCCTAGATAATAAGATTCATATTGGTTGTTTGAATATTGGAACATTATCCGATAAGCTAATGAATGTAGTAGATACTATGATTCGGAGAAAGATTCATATTCTATGTTTACAAGAGACAAAATGGGTTGGAGAAAAAGCAAAAGAGATAGAGGATACATGTTTTAAATTATGGTACTCAGGTAAAGAAAAGGCTTGAATCGAAACGGAGTTGGTATTATTATAAATAAAGATTTAAGGGATAGTGTAGTAGACATATAACGATATGGTGACCGAATCATAACGTTGAAATTAGTGTTAGGAGCAAAGGTTTTGAATATAGTTTGTGCTTACGCACCCCAAGTAGGACTAGAAGATAGTATAAAGACAGCGTTTTGGGAAGAGTTAGATAAGGTGTTTCAAAAGATTCCACAAAGGGAGATGATTTGTTTAGGAGGAGACTTAAATGGACATGTTGGTAAAGAGGCATTAGGATATCGAGGGATTCATGGAAACTTTGGTTTTGGGGATATAAATGAGGAAGGTATGGAGATTTTAAATTTTGCTATGGCATTTGATCTCTTTATAGTCAATACAATCTTCAAAAAATGAGATACATTTAATTACTTATAAGAGTAGCTTTTCACAAACACAAAAATGATTACTTTATTTGTAAAAAAAAGATAGAGCGTATTGTAAAGATTGTAAGGTAATTCGAGTAGAAAGCTTAACCACCCAACATCGACTTTTAATGTTGGTTGGTTGAAATGGAAAGGAGCATCACGTATTCTTTGTGATAGAATTAATGCTTGTTGGTTAAAATGGAGAGGAGCATCAGGTATTCTTTGTGATAAGAAGATACCATTAAAGTTAAAAGGTAATTATTATAGAGCAACAATTAGACCTGCCATATTTTATGGTTCTGAGTGTTGGGCAGTTAATCATCAACATATACAAAAGATGTCTATAACAGAAATGAAGATGTTGAGATGGATGAGTGGTTATACAAGAAAAGACCGTATACATAATGACGTTATTGGAAACAAATTAGGAGTGGCACCAATAGAGGATAAAATGAGAGAATATTGTTTAAGATGGTTTGAACATATAGAAAGAATATCAAAAGAAGAACCTGTAAGAAGGTTAGAAAAACTAAATTTTGAAAGTATTAAAAGAGGTAGAGGACGACCACAAAAGTGTTGGAAAGAAACAATAAAGAATGATCTAGCTTATTGTGAGTTAACTTCTAACATAGCACACGATAGGGATCTGTGGAAACAAAGAATCCATGTAGCCGACTCCCGTCTAGTATGGGAAAATTCTTAGTTGTTGATACTTTTCTGATTTGGCTAACTCTGCCCATGTAAGGGATCACCCTTGTATTACCAGTCCCAAGGTCGAATAAAGGAAGAGGGTTATGTTTGGCTATCGACAACTAGCATAAAAGTTTGTCGAATTTTTATACCATGGATTACACAAATTTTGAGCGTTGCTTTGGGGCGTCCGCACCAACCGACGCATATCTACTGTCGAACGTATGTTAAGACAAGTATCAAGTATAAAGGAGAACCAATTTGGATTCATGCCAGGCAGATCTACTGTTGAAGTGATTCACCTTTTGAGATATCTTATGAAATGAAGAGCAAGTACACTAGTTGTCGGAAGGTGTGAATCTAAATTGGTTTACCTTTTAATTCATGTGTGAGTTAACAAAACATATTCAACAGTAGATATGTGTCACTAGGCGGAGACGCTGCAAAGCAATTCTCATAATTTGTGTAATCCATGGTATAAAAATCTGAAAAAGTTTTACGCTAGTAGTAGGAAGCCTAACACAACCTTCCTCCTTTATCCAGATTTGAGATTAGCAATGCAAGGGTGATCCCTTATATGGGTGGATTTAGCCAAATCAGAAAAGTATATAAACCATAATTTCTACCGACGTATTTAAAAGAATGATATCAAAGAGGCTCTTAAATATATGAAGGGTGGTAAATCGGTAGGACCAGAAAATATTCCTATAGGATTCGAAAAATTTCAACCCGATATGTGATTTTGGGAGGGGTCCTTTATAAAAAGAGTTTTACCAGCATCTTGTTGAGATGTGTAGACCTTGACGAGGATAGGACCATAATGCATGAGTTCCACGATGGAGAATGTGGAGGCCATATTAATGCAAATATGATGGCCTTGAAGATACCTAGGGCCGGTTATTTTTGGTCCACCCTTAAGCAAGATTGTCATGATCATGTTAGAAAATGTCATTAATGCCAAGTGCATGGACATGCCATTCATATCCCATCATCCACTTTGCATTCTATTGTAAGCCCATGGCCCTTCACCATGTGGGCATTTGACATCATAGGACTCATCTCCATAAAACTATGGGCATATAGAATGCATTCCCTAAACACCTTTCATGGAAACTCAACACATTCATCATTTCATAAATCATGTATCTCCATCATATCATATGGAATACATTTCACATATCATTCACATCATTCACTCTTTAGAAGTCCACACCTATTTGGTAAGTGGCAGCCCAAGTAGGATGATCCCTATGTTGTAAGGGGAACTACCACAAATAATGTATATTTGTTGATTAATGTTGAGGTCAGAAATTTAGTAGACCTTATAAATACCCAATGCTTGAAAAAATATTATGTATAGGGTCTATGTTAAATTCTTTCGAAAAGATTTTAAAATGGATCTCCTTTGGCCTTCTTGAAAGAAGGATCAAGATTGATTCTATGGCCCTAAATGAGGGAATCGATGCTTTATAAAAGTAGAGTTTTCAAAATCAGTTGTGAACATTTCAAAAATCCTTGGCTTACAAAATGAAGCCTTGTTCAAAATAACAAAATATTTTCAAATGGTAGATGCTATTAAGAAATAAGATGATCTTGGTTGAATCGAGTAGCCAAAGGGATAAGTTTTCCCCCATTTTACTTCTCTCTCCAAAAAGAAAATTTGTAAAATTCAAAAGAAAAGAGAATATAAAAACTCCCCTATAAAGAGGTCTTCCCTTCGAATAGAAAGAGAGAATACAAAAAGTCCTCCGAAAGAAGTCTTCTCTTTGAATGAAAAAAAATAAAGAAAGAAAAGAGAATGCAAAAACTCCTCTAAAAAGAGGTCTTCCCTTCAAATAGAAAGAGGTAATACAAAAATTTCTCCGAAAGAGGTCTTCTCTTTGAACAAGAAAAAGATAAAAAGATAAAAAAAGAAAGTCAAAGCTCAAAGAGCAATTGTCCATCTCTTTGCCTTAAATCATGGGACGCTTCAGAAGGGACCATGGTAACTCTTTCCCAAATTCATACAGCTTATCCCAATGGAGAAAGGTTTATCCATGAAAATCCTAAAGTAGGAATAGAATCTACTTATTTAGATTTCATTTTGTTTGAGAATTAGACTTTGTTGTGTGAGAAATGGAATTTTGAAATGTTTTCTAAAATTTACTACAAAACCTCTGCTTAGTAATAGATATTAAAACCCAAATGAGGAGAAATATGAAAAATTGGAAGTCCTTTTTGATAGAAACTAAAAGGAGTTCCTTTTGAAAATGAATTTTGAAAACCCGAAATGTCAAAACGACATGGGATTATCTTACTTGGGCCAGCTGGCCTTCATAGGCTCTCCCTAAGTTCATTCATCTCTTAACTGAGTCTCTAAAATTTTACACTCCATTTGCATCACCCAAACCATGCATGCATATATTCAAAGTCGTTCATGCATGATCATGTTCAAGACTAGCACCCCATGTAGGTCAAATTCCCTTTGGTTGAAATCTCCTCCTCTATAATCCAAGAAAAACGATCTTATGAAATGAAGGACGATTTATATTCTCAAGAATAATTTGGGAAGTAAATCAAAAAGGGTGTTTTCTTCTTTGCCATTATCCAAATAAATTTATATTAATGCCAAAGAGGAGCATTTGTAAACACCCTAAATAAAAAAAAATTCTAACACTCCCAATTTTAAAAATTCAAATGATTTAAAGCTTTTTTAAATAAAAAGTTTAAATCTTTTAAAAATGTTTCAAATTAAAGGTTTTAAATTAAAGTTAAAAAGCTCAAATGATTTGATCAAATCAAGCGAACAAGTGGGGCCCAATTCAATCCAAGATCGAGCTCAAGCCCGGAAGCAAAGGAGAAGACCAAATCAAAAGCACATCTTCATCAACAAATCAAATTAAATGGGTCAACATTGGGAGAAGGATTGGCCGACTTATACAAATTGAAAATGGTTGAGTTTAGGGGTTGATTCCAAAGGTTTATCAAATGTATATTTAACCCACATATCAACACAAATCAAGCAAAGTAAAGAAGAGCCATTAAGCAATGTTGATTAAGCCCTTAAAAGAAGCCTAGCCGAATGCCTTCTAAGTCCAATTGGCTAGGACCAAAGCATGAGACTCAAGGCTAAACCAGCCTACATGGGGTTGGTCCACTTTTGACAACATTTGGCCATAAAGAACCACCAAGGTCACGTGATTTGATGGGCCTTGGGGCTGGGTTTGTGTTTGGACCCTTCGGCCACCTGTCCCAAGGAAGGGCCTAGAAGAGCCCCACTTGGCCTATAAATTGAGGCCAAGGGGGGGCGTGAATCATCTTGGGATCTTGGAAGAGTGAGAGAGAGGTCAACATTTTGAGAGTTTTGTGAGGTGTGAGAGCTGCTAGGAAATAGCCTAGAGAGGGAAAGGGGAGTTTAGAAGGTAGGCCACGTTTTTGAGAGATGAGTGATTGATCAAGAGAGGAAAGGGTGAAGAAAAGGAGTAGTCGGCCACTACCTTGGATGACATTTCTTTGTGTAAGTTCAGTAAGTACTGCTCCATTTTATTTCTTCCACATCTCTTATTGAAATTCAATTCAAAAGGGGTTGTATTAATGAAGCTTTATCTCCCCCTATGATATAATAGAAGTAGATGTTGCTGAAATTTTCTTTTCTTTGATTATGCACTCTACGTGTTTGATTTCTTGATTCTACCTCTCTATATTCTATAAACACTCTATATTCTCTAATCTTCTCTATGTTTAAGCTATTAAGTATATTTCAATTTATTTCCCTTCAGCAATTTTAATTTGTGATGTTGTGTTGTAGCTTTTTTATTCGTGTAAATTTATATCACGTATGATTCTAAAAACCTGAAAACTAGATTTCATAATCTCTGCATACGTGGATTACTTGATTTTTAATTCTCGAACTTCTACTATAATTATTCTAAAACTTTGCACACTTATTCTACACACACAGACCCACTTCTAATAAAATTTTTAAGAATTTTAGGGTTTTACAATATCATAATTAAAATTGTACAAAACCGGAAGAATTTTTGTAAACTGTCTGTCCAACTAGTTTTACTGCAATAGAGCCTCGGTTTTTATCCCATAACTCTGTCTATGGGTATCCAAAATCGATGAATTTTGATTCATTAGAAAGATGACATCTATAAATTTCTATCAAGATCAAATTCATTAAATTTAAAACTCTGAGCAATGAGATGCAAGCTCATCTTTGAGTCTCTATATTTCTGTGATAGAACAGTTTCGGGTGCCTGAGTAGAGGTACTTATGAGATTTAATTTTGCAATAATACAACTTTGAATCATAATCTGAAAGATGTTACAGACTCTCTACATCTCAAGCTTCTCCTATAAAATTTTGATGATTTTAGGAGGTGTGAAAGGCATCCAAACGGATTCGGTAAACAAGTCTTGAAAACAAAATTTTCTGTTTTTCAAAACTTGTTAATTTTAAAACTTGAAGCAAGTGCATATGATTTCATTCTCAACACCTTTGCTTTTCACATGAATTTGAAAGTTTCACCCATTTAGTTGGAATCTCTAAGTGCTTAGACTGACTCTTAAGCATCGGTTTAAGAAGGTCTAATGCGAAAAGAGCCCGCTTAACCATAATCGCCCGTCAGATTCAATTTTGCTAGTTTCTAGAAAACTATCTGGTATGCTTGCGTATCAAGTGGAGCTGAAAATTTCATTTCAAATCTCTACATAGGCTTGAAGTTAAAATTTCACATCTACAGAGAGCAACAATAGAATATCATCAGCAGACTATATGGTAAGGTGATAGGATAGTTCTAATGGTCGAGGTGACGGCAACAAGTTGGGTGGTTATGGTAAACGATGATAAGGAGTGAATTGAGTAGGAATTTGTAAGTTATTGATGGTTACTTTCGTCTTCAATAACCACATTCATGAAATGTGGCAAGAGGGGCCCTCTTTTTGAATTTTATAAGATATTCTTTTTCAAAATATAAACCTCTTAAACAAAACTTTTTATTTTATAAAAATGTGAAAATATCTCAACAAAATATGTAAAGGCTTTAGCAAAAAACCTAGAGAGGAAATCATGTGGAATGAAAAGTCTCAGTATATGAAGAAGTTTGTGCTTATTTATGAATATACATGATACATAAAAGAATCCTATTATAAAACCTTGTAACAGTAATTGTGTTCTCTTTCTTCTTCTTTGGTTTTGCTCTTAGCCTTTAAATCACATTCGATTAAAAGAGGTGAATCTTTTTCTGTTGTTGGTATCAGAGTAGGACAACACCTTTCTTGTAGAATTTGTGAATATGTTATATTAGATTCGTAGTTCTGCACAAAAACATAAAGGGAGTTAAGCAAAAAGATTTTAAAAATCATTTCTTTAATTAATAAATAAAAACATAAATGATTAGGATTTTAGTTTTAGGTTTTCATGAACAAGAGTTTTTATTCGTCTGAATGAATAAATAGAAAGAGAAAATTTATCTACTCAAATTTGAGTTTTTTGGGTTGACTTGATGACTCCTTAACACCATCTATCTTTATTCACATGCTCTTATTTGTTCTTACTTGAAATTAACACAAGAAACTATAAGAGAGAATGAAGGGAGAAGTAGAAATGTTGATAGAAAAACATAAAAAATAGCTCGAGGATTTGAGACAATTATATAAAACAAAGAAGGAAAAGGAAGGAAAACCAAGAAGACTGGTTTTTTAAGTCTACATTTTCTAAGAATGAGAGTGACGATTGAGAGTTGTCAAATTTAAAAACTCTTTCGCTGAGCAACAAAAGTTTTTCATCTACTGAGTAAGGAGAATGAATGTTAGTCCGCTTTCATCCTCTCTCATCTTCTTCTTTCAAGGTCATAGATGAAGAAGTGGAGAGAACTCCTTATCTCTACTCTCTTTTTGAGAGGTCAAGTAGTCGGAGCCTCTCTCTCTCACAACCATTGATGAGAGAGACAATCAAAGGTCAAGTTGTTGAGAATGAGAGACAAATGACTTAAAACACTCTCGTCTTTTCTCTTATACCCGCTATTGTCTCTCATTTCTTTCCTCCCATTCTTCCTTCTCCCTCTCTTAAGTTTGGCCAAACAAAAGGTGAAGAACGAGATCTGGTTTTTGGTAAACCCAAAATCCATGTGTTTTTTAAAAATCATGATAGGAAATCAGGGTTTCAAGAAAACTAGGGTCGATAAACTCGAGGGTTTTCACCAAAACCATAGTATGTCAAAAAGATTATTTTGCCCCTATCACTAGTTGATATCACAATATGTCATTGAGCAAATTTACAATTTAGTCCAGATATTTAAGAGTTAAATGATTGTTATACCCTTGAACATGTGTTTGTACAATTTTGCCCTTTAGTAGTTGGTTTAAATTACCAACATACATGTTTTGTACCTTTATGTATATGTATATTTCAAAAAATTATGGAATCTGGTTTATTATGTGTTTTACAATCATGTCCCTATTTTTTTAGTTAAATTCACATAAATGTTATTTGATAGAATTATGTTTTTGCCCTTAAACTATTTATAGAATTACAAAAACGACATAGGACAAATTTACAATTCTACTCAAGTGTTTATTTTATTTATTAAATAATTAGAAATGTGAATTTAATGAAATTACTAGCTTGACTAAATTACTAAAATAGATAGAAATATAAAATTACTAGTTTGCCCATTTACTATATATAGATTTACAAAAACAGATAAAGGGTGTAATATCCTAGACTTATTTTGAAATTAATGAAAATTTTAAAATGGTACTTGCATTTTGCTTGGAAATATTTATAGTTTAATACTTGGATATTTATGCTATTACAATTTAGTGCCGGACTAGGTTGAAAATGAATTTGTCTTAATTCTTTTTATCTATTGCTTAGTTATTGTTTTTCATTTGAAATGCTTAGACCCTCTTATTGTTATTTTTGTTAAATATTTGAAAATAACTACAAAAATATGTGTTTTTAAATTGACAAAAATAGAAACTTTCAAAAAAAGAAAAAAAGAAACCCATAAGCCTTAACACTACTAGAGGCTATTGATTATGTGCTTGGAAAAGTAGTTTGACCCCCTATACCAAATGCAAGAAATGAGAAAAAAGAAAAATATAAAACTTTCATAAAGGATGACATGATAGCCAAGACTACCATGCTTATATACGTAGAGAATGAGCTGATTAAGGTCTTTAAAGTATTTGAAATTGCTAAAGAGTTGTTTAACTCTATAATAGCTAAGTATGACATTACAACTAAACTTTACAATCAATTACTCATTTACAAATATAATTCTTATGAAATGAAAGAAAAAGACAATGCAGTTGAACACGTAAACCAAATATTAGTTATGGCTAAATACATAGTTATAGTGAAATCTATCATCCCTAAACTCATGTAGATATCCATTATCATGAACAATTTTTCTCCTTACTGAAATATGGTGACCACAATCCTTAGACTAGAGTCTGATTTACCCTTTCTAGACTCTTTCTGAAGCTAGTAATTGAATAAGAATATATGAACAAAGGTAAAAGAAAAAATTACTAGTTACTCCATATGATTTAGGGTTTAGCTTGAAAAGCAACCAAAATAAGAAAAAACAAAATAAAAAGTTTGGTAAATTTAGTAAGAAGGATGATAATTTTTTCAAGAAATCATAGGAACCTACTTCTCGAATAAATTGCTTCGAGCGAGATTGCTGCAATAAAAAAACAATAGTGAAAATACCTAGCATCATTGCTTGGTAGAGAAGTAAAACATAATATACATCATTTCTGAGTACCTGAACTTGGACCACCTTAAGATATTGTAAACACCCCAAAATCCCATGATTTCCCCAAAACACCTGGTTTTGCAAAAGCAGCCCCAAAGGGCTATTTTGAGTCTGAAAACCTAGGAGCCTTCCAGGCAAATCCTATACATATGTTTAAACTATATATGTTTTAAAATATGTGTTATATAGTTCTAAAACCTTTAAAAAGGTATTTTGAAACCCCGGAAAGTAACTTGGCCTGATGAAAGTAGGACCAGAGGAGCGAAAGAGAGCCCGAAACCGGAGCATATGTCGCACCCGGCACATCAACTCTCGTATCAAATTCATCCCCAGAATCCCGGATGTCCAAGCCCCTGTTATCAACCAATCTATCGAAATGATCTCCGGAAGGTGAAAAGAGAAGCAGACGACAATGTTGGCGACGACCCAACGCAAGACGGAGTACTGATACTGTCAGGCCCCGCACAAACCGTTTGTTTCGAACATACCATGAAGGAGTCAGAAATTTAGATTTGGTTCGGATCTGGACCACATATATCCAGATCCAAATCCAAACATGAATATAGATTTGGATCCAAAGATCCAATCCAACATCCACATCCATGACCCACATCACCTTCTCATAAATGGAGGTGGGGCCCATAAGAAATTCACGTGAAAAGCTTGAGCATGAGAGAGAATGGGGGGATAAAATATGAGAGAAATATTGTGGGCTTGACTTTTGTGTCAAGTTTTGGGTTAATCATGTGGGTTAGTCTAATGAGTGTAGGTTTAAGCTTGTATGCACCTACAACCAACCTAGGGTTGCACCAACATGCTGCAACTAGGTCCATGGGTCAAGGCAAAGGGATGCTCCTAACCCTAACCCTAAGCTAACCCACCTTACCTAGCCATTTCCCCCTAAACCCGACCTAATCCTAGCCTAATCACCTAACCCACTTCCCTAATCCTAGCCTAATCACCTAACCCACTTCCCTAAACCTAGTCTAATCCCCCTAACCTCACCCTAATCCTAACCTAAACACCTAACCCACTCCACTAAACCTCACCCTAAGCCCAACCCACCTAGCCAAGCCCTAAACCACTAAACCAGCCCACCTAAACACCTAGCACACCATATCCCTAAACCACCCAAAACAAATATCTGACCCACCTAAATATCTGATACACCATACCCCCCCAACCACCACCACCATACCCTTAAACCACCACCCCCAATACCAGCCCAACCGACCCCACTAAGCCTATAAAAAAACCCCTTTTGGGGCGGGTTTTTCATGAAAATTTTGGGCAGCTCAACCCTTTCTCTCCTCTCTCACCTGCCCTCTCCCTCTTGGAACCCGCCACCTCCACCCTTCGGCCACCTTCACTCTTCGGCCAGCACCACTCCACGCCACCTCCACTCTTCGACCAACATCATCCCACGCCACCTGCCGCCTCTTCCTCACCCATTCGGCCAGCCTTCTTCCACGATTTTCCTTGGTAAGCCTCACCTCTCACTCTCTCCTCCTTCTCCCCCATCTCAACACCATCTCTTCTCCACTCCCCTCCATTCTTAGCCACACACCCGTCACCTTTCCTTAGCCTAGCTAACATCCCATCTACCCGGTTGCACCACCTACTACCTTCCATCAACCGGCCATACTACTTGCCCCTCTTCTCTTAGACAGCCCCTAGCTAACACCCTAACCTTACCTCTCCCTAAGACCTACCCCGAGCCTTAGTGATAGCCCCTAGCTAACACCCTAACCTTACCCCCCCTACCTACTTGCCGTGCCTGCCCCTCGGCCAGCACCAAGGCGTCACTCGACTAAGACCAGCACCAAGGCGCCATCCGGCCAGCACCTTCCCTTGCCGTGCCCATCCAAGGAGCTCCCTCTTGCAGCCCAAGGCGACTCACTAGACCCAAGTACAAGCAAGTCACACCCGGACCAGCTATACGTAAGTGCCTAACTCGGTCCTTGTTATAGACTTGCTTATGCTTAAATAAATTTGATACGGGGTTGTAATAATGGAGCGTTGTCTCCTTCCGCTTGTAATAATGTGGTTTGGCACACCTACACACACGTGCACTTGAGCCTATTCTGCTCTTAGCTGCACACGATTTTGATACACACATGGGCCTAATCAGCCCTTAAGATATAACTATACCTATATAATTTAAGTTGTGTGGGTTTTCATTAAGTTGTGTGCGTTGTCTTTCAATTTCCACACTTACACACATTGAGCTTTCGCTCTTATTTCTAAGACCCTAGTAAGGCCTATTGCAATTTCGTTTTGGGGGTGTTTTCATTCATGTCGTGTGCGTAGTATTTCAATTCTACACTCACACACATTGAGCTTTCGCTCTTACTCACAAGACCTTAGTCAAGGCCTATTGCAATTATATTTGGGTTTCATTTATGTCGTGTGTGTAATATTTCAATTCTACACTCACACACATTAAGCTTTCGCTCTTACTCTCCAAGACCTTAGTCAAGGCCATATTGCAATTATATTTGGGTTTCATTTACAAGTCGTGTGAGTTGTCTTTCAATATACACAACACCCATGCACATGTTGGCGACCTTCGGGCCCATATATATTATAAGTATTTCCCTTCGGCTATGTCTTTAAGATTTGGGTTTTAAGGTTCAGCAGTGTGCGTAGTCTTTACATATATACACGGCACACACTTGCACAATTGAGTCTTTCCGCTCTTAAGATATAGCCATATTTCCCTTTTGCAAATTTACATTAAGTCATTTCCCTTCCGCATTGTCTTTCAATTTGGGTTTTCTCTTTGGAGTTGCGTGAGTTTGCATTGCATATACGCCATACCACGAGTTAGGACGCATATTGCATCAAAGCAAACCACACACTCCCGCTCAAAATCGCCCAACTTAGGTCACTTGTGCACACACACACCTAGTTGGCCCGAAAAGAGATAAAAAGAAAGACATAGGCACGTGCAAATCCACGTAAAAATAAAACTTGAAACCATACAAATCAGCCCAATCGAACACCTCAAACATTTTCCCTAGGTTATCATGTTTAAAACTCGATTTTCTAAGCGTACAGACTGACCCTTGCGCTTCGGTGCAAGAAGGTCTGCGATGAAAAGTGCTTGCTTGCTCACAGTCGCCCCGATAGAAGTCAGATTTCAAAACATTTCTTCTCTACCTTAAGCAAGCTAGCTGGCACACCCTTTTACTAAAACACGACTTAGACACACGAAAAGATTCGCTTTAGGCCTAAGAACCAGAGGCGAGAATTTTTCAGTGTCTACAGATTTGTTGATGGATCGATTTTAGAGCGACTTGATATATCTCGAAGAGCAAAAAGGGATCAATGTATCTAAAGGAATAGAAGCTTGAGAAATATCACGTCTACATAGAATTTTTTTTTGTTCTATGTATTAGGTCTGTTAGTATTTTTGTAAAAGGCACACTAGTTGTACTTATTAATATATTAAGTGTGCATTTTATTATGGACAATATTGTCTCAGTGGCTGCCTTGGTAAATAAAGGGTTTGAGGTTAGGCATGTCCTTCGAAAAGTCTATGCGAAGACATGGTAGGATAACTTTCTGTAGTTTTTTTTATTCTAAGCATGACCTTTAAATTAAATATTGATAATAATAAAAGTTATTTTTCTACTTATATCGATTGTTTCTTTATTATTGATGTGAATGATTTACATAAACTATTATGATATATAAGTTTGAATAAGTTGAGAAAAACAGCCAACTTTGACTTATTGCTTGAATCTAAAGAAAATATTTTCAGTAAGTGTGAAACATATATACAAGAGAAAATAATTAGAAAATCATTTATTAAAGAAACAATTATAAAAACTCTATTAAAAATTATTCACATAGATATATGTGGATCCTTTAGGATTAGATCTAATTGAGAGAAGACTTATTTTATAATCTTCATCGATAATTATTTGAGATATATATATTTACATATCCTAGCATATCAATATGAGACACTTGAAATATTTAAAGAATATAAGTTAAAAAACAATTACGATAGACAATCAAGGTCTTAAGTTCTTACAAAAGGAGATAGTACACTTCTAAAGAATTTATTGAATACTGTAAATACTTTGCTATATCAAAATAAAATATCATGTGAAAAACACTTGACCAAAATGGTATAACTGAGAGATATAACACGACCTTGTTGAATATAACTAGGTTCAAGTTAATAGATGCTTCTTTGAGAGAATCAATGATTAAAACTATGTATATATTAAACAAAGTATATTGTAAGGCTTTATTCTTTACACTATATGAGATGTGTTTTGAAAGAAAATCAAACCTTAGTAATCTTTGGAGGTGATGATCTATTGTTTATATAAAGATCTTTGATTAATTTAGGGACAAGCTAGACAATAGGTCCTTTAGATGTGTTTTTATTGGATACCCTAGAAGTTCTAAGGGATATAGATTTTATCATAAGAACAATGGTTTAATAGAGAGCACTGATGTTGAATCATTGGAAGATACTAAGAATGGCATCCTTAAAATAATGATGAGTATACTTATGATGTAGTGAATATCGATCCCTCATCATTTGAACTTATTGATTTCGATCTAAATGACCTTCGCGAGGAAATTGAAACTATAATTGGACATAAAAAATATAGTCACACCATCCTACTTAAAGGATTGCCATGTTTACCATATAGATGAAGTATATAATTTAGTTGATTTAGATTAGTTGACTAATAACATAACCTATCATACTCATCCCAAACAACAAATTGAGAAAAACAATGGATGAGAAAATTAAATCCATTAAGAAAAACTAAGTCTAAGAATTGACAAACTTGCCAAAAGAAGGAAAGTGTATGGTGTCAATGGGTCATTAAAAAGAAATATAAAATTGATAAAACAATCAACAAATTTAAGGTGAAATTGGTTGCAAAGGAATTCTCCAAAAGGAGGAGATAAATTATAAATAGACATATTTTTCTATTGTGAAATTTGTATGTATTAGGATTATTTTGTCTATTTTGATATTTTATGATTCAAATTTACATAAGGTAGATGTGAAAACTATTTTTCTAAATGATGATTGAAATGAAATTATTTATATGCAATAGTCAAAATGATATGTTATTGAAGACTAAGAAAATAAAATATATAGGTTGAAGAAACCTTTATATGGTCTTAAACAATTATCTCATTAATGGTATTTGTCTTCTTAAAATGTTAATTTAAAACTTATGTTTGTGCCTAATGAACTTACCACTGTATATATGTTTTGAAACAATAGGAGTCACTTTGTCATTTTATCTTTATATGTAGATGATATTTTGTTGACGGAGAATGACAATAAGATGATTGTCAAAACCAAGTCATAGTTAAACTGTAAGTTTGTGACGAAGGATATCCTCTATTTTTCCATGAAGCAAACCAGTGCGCAATAGAGAAGATTTGCAGATTTTCGTCTTGGAGAGCAGTCATGGCTACTGATTTGGGCTGTTTGCGGAAATGTTGGATGGTGGGTGACGGCTTACTCGGTTGTTTCATTGTTGACTTTTCTCAACCATGATATATGTTGCTGCTTCACAAGATCGGTTCTTACTTCTGTTAACAAGAGTGGCTACAATCACTACATCTCTTGTTTGTGTAGTAGGAAATCGCTTGTTGATTTCATTCATTCATGTGACCATTCAACAGGTTATTTTTCTTTGTTTGTTACTTAATGTGGCACTATGAATACGAGACAACTGGACACAATTGGCCTTGAGCAACTCAAGGCCATGCTCTTAAGTTGATGCACCTACAATGCTCTCATGCACTTAATGTTACTTAGATGGCTAAACTTAAATTCAAATATAATGAACATATTTCCCAATAAAATGGTCTTTTTGGTGCGAGATGATGATTGGAAAAGCTTTTGAAGAAAACACTGCACAAACTCTCACCAACGATCGTATGCTCTCACCGGCATCTTCAACCATGGTTTCCCAGCAACCAATTGTAGATGCCTAACGATCATATTGCAAGATAATCCATGCTCTTTCTAGTAGAGACCACGTGGTAAAAGAAACCACATCAAATAGGGCAAGTAAGCCCATTTGATGGGTCTTTCTTTTGATTTATCAAATGGTCGTAAGATTATCTTGCATACTGGAACCGAACCAACGCTTGGAACCACCGAGTTCCCGTTTCACAAAAGGTGAAGCCATAACTTAACCGGGCGGTCTCCGATTTTAGTTTTGATTTCGGTTTCATCGATTCTGAGTTGAACCAGTTCTTGACTCGGTTTAGTTATGGTTAAAATCATAGGCCAATTAGGAACCAGCCATGTTTAACAGGCAAACCGTGGTTAAAAATGTCGGCAAGACCGTTCTTTTGAGAGTGAGAATAGGCAATTGGCGAGGAAAGTTGTTGAGGTCGAATCAGACTGCCGTGGAGAACTAGAGACTACCCGGTTAGGTTCTGGTTTTAAAGTGATGGTCTTAGTTAGACATGGTCGGTTCTTAACCGGTTATGCAGCTTCAATTGAAACCGAACTGGATCATAAACCGTTTGAACTTGGAACTAGTAACCACTCAGTTCGGTTCCGGTTTCACCTTTCTAAATCCGAAACTAGAATTGAACTGGAACTTGTTGGTTTCAAACACTGGTTCTGGTATTTAAATTTTTATTTAATTATAAAATTTATTAAATTTTGTAGCTTTTGAACCATAACTATAACCGGTGCCAAACTGGTTTTGTTACAGTTCTAGATTTCGGACTAATATGAACTGGTCATGTCTAGTCCCAGTCACTCCTTTTCTCTCGTAGCTTTCATGCCAAGCTACTGCTAGTTTTCGATAAGGTCCTTGATATTGCTCTACAAATATTCATGATTTTAAAATAGATGAGAAAAACAGTACATTAAGATAAGAACCCTCATTCTCACGTCAAGAGAAAACCCAAAAGGTCTAACAAATTACTAAATCGCACTCAGGACTGTTGACTCACAAAAAGCTTGTAGTTGGTTCGATCCGCAAGTCGTGTATATCCTCCCAACTGTTAAAAAGAAAAGAAAACAAAAGAAAGAAAGTGTATCGAACTTCCCGCTCAAATTGTCATTCCATTGTAGCAACAAATTTAACCGGATCCGACCCCATGGGCTTGGGTCCCGTCCGTATCAACGCTGACCGCGTTGAGATGACACATCGGGTTAACAACACAAAGATACTGACGTTTTCTCGAGCTTGAGGCAAACGAATACAGATATGCATTGGATCCCGTACACGACCCATTTGGAGCCCAATTTTCTTTTATTAAATTGACCAACTGAAGCGAAAACCTTCCTCTAATTCGGGGGTAGCATTTTGATCGATCACGCGAAGCTTCGAGATAAAAGAAGGGAAGAAGGGTTATCATAGCGATCGAGCGATCCTAGACTGCCGACGAGCGTATGTCTTTGTATCCACTTCCTCTCGATCGTCGATTTATTGATTTGTATCCCCAATTTTCTTGATAGCGCATCTCCGGCAGGTACCCTATCACGTTCATTTTGTTTTCTTTTATTGTAATTTGATGCTTTAATTATACATGTTATGATTTAATTTGGTGATTCGTGGAGTTCCATGAATGGAATTGAGTGAAATTTTGTCGATTTGGGATTCTAGGGTTTTGAATTGGGGACTTTGTGTTGGTTTCTTTTGGTTTAGAATTGTCGTATTAATTTTAGAATGTGTGGGTGTTTAGAAGAAATTCACGGAGGCTTAATTTCTTTTTGCACGCTTACTGCGCTTAGTATACTTCGGTTGGCTGATGGCATTCCAGGTGCATCTTCTCCGAGGCCTGATGCTGCACGGTTCTTGCATTAGTTGGTCCGTTTGCATTCTGTATCTGTTATAATGAATTCGATGGTGGTTATACGCTTCGTTTGCTTTGTTAGCGCAGTTGTGTTGCAATCCTGGGGAATTGTGATTCTTGGCAGGTCGTCTGAACTGTGCATTAAGTCAGCTTTTTGGTGGAGCTTGGTTTTGGTTGACGTCTGAGATTTTGACGAGAAATGATTTGTAGGGGTCATGGTTTTAGCTCCAAAAGATGTTGCAAGGCGATTTATGACGATTTGATTTAATGCGGTTTCTCTTGTGTCTAAATCCAATGTTAGTCATGAATCACTCGGTTTGCAAGGATTGGTGTGATACCGCTTTTCTCCAGCTGGAGACTTTTGTTCCACGTTTTCATGTATGGACTTGTTGTGTATTTGAGCCGATGAATTTATCTGTTTATTTGTGCATATTGCTGTTTGTAACCTTGATTGGCTGGCATTTTGTGTGCTAGCATTTTGAATCGTGGCCTTTAATCTGATTTCAGTGATAAAGAGGCTATCTGCTGCTGCTGTGGTTCTAAAGTTGGAAGTATATGCTTTAGCGTTTTGGTTTCAGCCTTGCTTTTATTTGGAGCACTTCATAAGTTCATGCTGGTGATACGTACTTTTGTTGGAGCTAGTTGGCAAGAATGCATGTGAGGGCACATATACCAGGCCAGATATCTGGCCCATTATCAAGTCAGGCAGTTCCACAACTGCCTGCTCTACCTCAGCAAAATGTGAGCACTATACCTTCCCGCAATCAAAGTTTGGGAAATCCACAGACTTCATGGCGAATGAGTCCTGAGATCGATTCTATTCGGAACTGCATACTTGAAAATATGTAAGTCGTCATTAATTTTGTGCTGTCATTGGAGGAGGTAGCCAGATGGCTACAGTCTATATAGGTGCCTTATCATGAAGTTTTTGCTGCCTTGTTGATGATGCATGAGACATTATTTCTCTGAGTTTATATCTAAACATGATTCGGATTGTTACGTGCCTACATTTCTCTCATTTGTTGCAGAGTGAAGATCTGTCAGCAGCGAAGTCCCACTGTTGAATGGGAAAAGTTGTCCATTTTTGCTAGGCGACTTGAGCTACTTCTATTTCAAAATTCTTCCTCCAAGGTTTGTAAGCATGCATTATGAATGCGAATCCGTATAGCATATGTCATTTACTTTAGCTGGTTACATTTGCAGTTGGCAGAGAATAACTGTTGGCTACAACTAGCATATATGTCCTTATGTTTTTTAACACAGTGATAAACTAATACCTCCCTCTTTCATTCAAAGTTTTAAACCCTATTTTGAGCTTTTTTCCTTTCTCTAGGAGGAGTACATGAATATCAACACGTTGCAACAGAGGCTTATAAATATTTTTCAGCGCCTATCATCTGGCAAAAGTTGTCAACGTATGGGTAACATCATTTCTTCATCTTCATCTTCATCTTCATCTGTTGGGACCATGGTAGCTACTCCAGGTATGCCACAGAGAAGTGATACAAATTCTACAGCTTTCTCTCTTGATAACTCCATTGTTGGTAGCAATGGTTCTAGTGCTCTTGTTGCAAATTCTGCGGGCATGGATAATTTGATTCCAACTGCCAATGTGGCTGTTGGTAGACTTCAGTGCAATTCCTTCAATCCTTCTGATGGTAACTTTCTGTTTCATTGTTCTCAGATGCACCCACATCATAGGTTCTTTTAGTATCCTTATGTTGCAATCTTCTTTCTCAGGAGTACTGTCCAATGGATATCAACAATCATTTCCCCCTATTTCTGGTGGTTCTGTAAATAATATATTCTCATCATCATCATTGGGTTCACCAACACATTCTAGTCAGATGATCCCTACACCTGGATTTAGCAATTCACGTTCTTTGTCAATGAAGACATCTAGTGGAGGAGGGTTCTCAAATGTTGATTCTGTTACAGCATCACCATCTCAGCAATCTTTGCGATGTATTGGTGGTCAAAATAGCCATATAACACAGATGGTCAGTGGAATGAGGTCTGACATGCATGCCAAACCTTCATCTTACTTTGTCCCGGATGAAGTTGTGAACCGTGGCTTGGGAGCTGTTGAGAACAATTCGCAATTGATGAATGGTGTTGCACATTCTGAGTTGTACATGAATGCTCCTGCTTATGCAACATCTCAGATGCCTCTTCAGCAACAGCAACAAATGATGCAAAATGGTCTTTGTCTCTCCTTACATATTTATTCGTGCATGAATTCTTGGGATCAGTACAGTAGCTAATAGCTATGCATTTGACTCGCTAATTTAGGTTACATCACAGAAATGATGCTCTATTGTTGAAACGTGCTCTTAGTTTCCTTTATAGTTTTTTAAAATACGATGAATCTTGTAGTGTATATCATTGGTCTTCCTTATTGTTCTTTTTCTTACTGACGGATGCCTGATCAAGTGATATGTTTGCCAGGTGATGGATGTACAACTAATATCGCTGATATTTCTGGGCCTGGAAACTTATTTGAACCTTCTGGAAATATGGAGGGTGTAAACCCGCTTGGGCTGCAGCCTAACTTTAATTCCGACTCTCCATTGCGGTCTCATCAACAAAATGTGCAGCTGCTTCAGCAGGCATCTAATATCAAGTCTCGATTTCTTGATCATTCAACAAAATTGAATATGGCAGGTTCCCAACCAACTCACAACCATTTATCCCAGCCTCAACAACTGTTGCAAAGGGTCCAGCAGCAGCAATATTCAAATCGTCCTCATCAGTCTATTGTGCAACTTGTACAAAATCATCACCCACACAAGCTGCAAAATCAGCAGAACAAACAGTTGTCAAAGAATCAGAGCTTAAGGCAATCTGAGTTGGCATCAAATGCTCAATTGACATCAACTATACTTGGGCAAGTGTTATCGGGTCATCAAGTGGAATTACGTAATGAAGCTGTGTACCATCAAATGCTTGATCAATACCAGTTTTCAGATTTACAGCACCAATACCACCTCGTTTCTGCAGCAGAAGTAGAATCTAAAGGTGTGGACATGCTCTCCCAGTCAGCTGGTTCTGGAGGGTTGCATTCCCCAATCACACAAGTTTCACGTCAACTGCAACATGGGATGCAGAGACAAAGTCAAGTTGCACAGATTCAAAATGGATTTCCTGGTCTTACTGTTGGAAAGTCAGAAATCTCTGCTGCTCCTGTTGTTAACCAGCCATCTGCTGAGCAACTAATGCATGAAAACTTAATTCAACAAGTAATGGGACAGGATGAAGGTCAAGGTACTTATCTTGCTGCAGAGAGATCTGTGAATGGTCAAGCTGTTCCTTTGGAAAGTTCTGTGGGGCTTCAAGGCTCAATGAGGACCCTAGGCAGATCCAATATCCAAATACCACAATCTCGCAAGAAAGAGATTTATGATCAGCAAAGATGGCTTCTTTTGCTACTGCATGCTAAAAGATGCTCCTCCCGGGATGGAAAATGTATAGCCAAATATTGTGTAAGAGCTCGGAATTTATGGAAGCATATGGAAAAATGCATTGACATTCACTGCAAATATACCTATTGTTGTCAAACCAAGAAGCTATTGAATCATTTTAGCAAATGTGACTCCACAACATGTGCTCTTTGTGTTCGCATACGTTGTTGGATATCTCAGCAGAAGCCCTGTGCAGAAACCTGGCAGTATTCTTCACAGAGAAATTTGGAAAATGTTACATTGAAGACGACTACTGTGGCAGAAATTGCCAAAACGACACCTAAGAGCGTTACTTCTGCATTTGAAACTTCAGACAGCATGGAACCATCACTGAAACGAGTGAAGCTGGACAATTCTTCTCCTTCAGGCATTCTTCTGGAGGGAGATTCCAAGAGTGCATCTTCTTCATTCATGGAGGAATCAGAGGAACGGTCACTTGGTACCCAACAGTCTGAATTACCTGTTCCTGCACAACCTGACACTATGGAAGTAGAGGAGTCAACTGTGGGTGCACCAAATGCATACCCCAAGAAGACTGGCCAGAGTAATGGACATGACACTGGAAAATCTGGTATGTCGAAGTCTGAAGTTGAGCTTCAGATTTTGAATGATTCTGCAGCTGATGTTAAGCAAGACCATTTCCCAACTCAGACTGGAGTTGATCACACAAATCAAAACATAAAGCAAGATACAACTGATCATACAGGAGTAACTAAATCAGGGAAACCAAAAATAAAAGGAGTATCTTTGACTGAACTTTTCACTCCAGAGCAGGTTAGGCAGCATGTTGTTGGTCTTCGGCAATGGGTTGGTCAGGTAAGTGCATTGTTCCTCTTTCTCCCTGTGGCTCATATCATATTGTTTTTGCTATTCCTAACAGAGTTCTGCATTGTTGATATGGTACATATCTCTTGTATCTCTGTTAAGATCGTGGAACCACTAAATTGCTTAGTTTCACAGTTGTTGATGGAGACTTTTTACATAGGCCCTTAACATGGAAATGAAGAGTAATCTGTGAACCGACTGTAACGAGCCAACATATCATGTTTTTCATCTGTTTAAATGCATTTTGCTGGATGTTTACTATCCAGATAGTCATTTGGTTGGGACCTGTTGACCACTTCTTGTATATGTCTTCTGTTCCTCTCCCAAGGACAAATTGACTTTGTGCCCGAAGTTGGTTCAAGATCCAGTTGTGATTAAGTTCCATCTGAAAAGTTCTTGGGCGTTTCAGAAGCATCCTTAGGAATTTGCCCTTTAATTTAAAGTCTCACAGTGTTCCTCTTATGATTCTAAATACTGTAGCCTGCTATATTCTGAAAGGCTGTCTTCAAACATTGGCAGAGCAAAGCAAAAGCAGAAAAGAAGCAAGTAATGGGACATTCAATGAGTGAGAATTCATGTCAACTGTGTGCTGTTGAGAGGCTTACATTTGAACCCCCTCCTATATACTGCACAAGATGTGGTGTTCGTGTCAAGCGTAATGGAATGTATTATACTGGGGCAGTTGGTGATACACGACACTATTTCTGTATACCATGCCATAATGAGGCTCGAGGTGAGACCATTGAGGTTGATGGAACTGCAATTGCAAAAGCACGCCTTGACAAGAAAAAGAATGATGAAGAAACTGAAGAACCGGTAAACTATAGTCCCTTCAAGTTTGTTATTTAGAATTCTGTAATTTGACTTTCTTGTTTTGTCTTGGTTCTACTTCTAACTGCTTTGCTTTTTGTCTGTACTCTGTAGTGGGTCCAATGTGACAAATGTGAAGCATGGCAGCATCAGATTTGTGCACTTTTCAATGGAAAGCGAAATGATGGAGGGCGGGCAGAGTATACATGTCCTAATTGTTATATTGCAGAGATTGGGAGAGGAGAGAGACATCCCTTACCGCAAAGTACTGTTTTAGGTGCCAAAGATTTGCCACGGACAATACTCAGTGATCATATGGAACAATGGCTTTTTAGAAAATTGAAGCAAGAGAGACATGAAAGGGCAAGAGCGCAGTCAAAGAGCTTTGATGAGGTAGTGTATGCAAGAGTAATAATTTCTGGATATGTTTTAGAGGTTGCTTGCCAGCTGGATCATTATAATGCAGTTAACTGTGACTGGAAGTATGCTTCAAAAGGTTGACATCCTGTTGAGGGCATTGTTGTTCTCTTTCACAGTAGATTGTTGCTTTGGTTATTTGCAAATATTGGTAACTAAGGCATAAGATGCCTATATTTCCTAATTTCTTTAAATTGATTAATTTGGTTGCAGTTAATTTACTATAATCATGTAATCACAAGATTAGCTAGAGGGTTATTGATTTTACGTCCCAAGTTCACCAATGTGCATCTGGTTGTTTTTTAAGTTTCCTAATATTGCTGTATTATATGGTAGAATAATTGTTGTTGTCACTTCCATTGGTAAGTTTCTCTTTTGAAGTGAAAATTGTATGTCCATGGTCGTTATTATGTTTGCTGTTTTGTTTAATGAAGTAAAAATGATGGTGATACCTCTGTTGTACACAACTTGCTTGTTCACTCTGTGATGCCTTATGGATGGTTCTGTTTAGTCATAGCAGAGGACTGGTGCACAAAAAATGCATAAATATATTTCCTGACAAATTAGATAAGTTCACAATTTTCTTTTAATTCAGGTACCAGGAGCTGAAGGTCTTGTTATTAGGGTTGTGTCATCAGTTGACAAGAAGGTGGAAGTGAAACAGCGTTTTCTTGAGATTTTCCAAGAAGAAAACTATCCTTCAGAGTTTCCATACAAATCAAAGGTGTTTGCTTTTTCTTCTATTATTTTAAAACCAAGCACAAGTTTCTTTCTCTCACTCTTTCATGCACAGCATATACATATGTAGATACCTAATATATATGTATGCATTTATATGTTTGGTCACCTTTCTCCAGTTCATTGGACATTAACGTGTTGGTAATAACTTTTGGAATGTTCCTTTCAGGTTGTTTTATTGTTTCAAAAGATTGAAGGGGTAGAAGTATGCCTTTTTGGCATGTATGTCCAAGAATTTGGTTCAGAAAGTCAATTACCCAGTCAACGATGTGTTTACCTTTCCTATCTTGACTCTGTGAAATACTTCAGACCTGAAGTTAAGACTGTGACTGGAGAAGCTCTTCGTACCTTTGTATATCATGAAATACTGGTATTGATTCCTAATAAATCCTTTTTATATATTTTAGTTTGCAAATGAACTATTTTTTTTATCTTTCTTGTTTCGTTTTTCTTTTCTCTCATTGCATTTTGTTTTTGTTACCTTAAGGTGATAGCTGACAATGCTTATGTATTAATCTGTTGATAGATAGGGTACCTTGAATATTGTAAGAAGCGAGGCTTTACCAGTTGCTATATATGGGCATGCCCACCATTTAAAGGAGAGGATTATATCTTATATTGTCATCCTGAGATACAGAAGACACCTAAGTCTGATAAGCTTAGAGAATGGTTCTCTCTCTTTCTCTCTCTTCCCCTCTCCCACCCCCAAATGCATGGATTTTGACCCAGATTTGGTCGCCGCAGGTATTTGTCCATGTTAAGGAAAGCTCAGAAAGAAAACATTGTGGTTGGTCAGAGTAATTTATATGATCATTTCTTTGTGCCAATGGGAGAATGCAAAGCTAAAGTTACAGCAGCTAGGTTGCCGTACTTTGATGGTGACTACTGGCCTGGTGCGGCAGAGGATATCATTAATCAGTTTAGACAGGAAGTAGATGGGAAAAAGCAACAGAAGAAGGGTACCACAAAGATGACCATAACAAAGAGACAGTTGAAGGCTGCTGCCCAAGCTGATCTTTCTAGCAATGCATCTAAGGATGCACTTTTGATGCAAAAGGTCAGTTGAGGAATTGAACACTTGATACTCATCTTATCTGTTTTTCTGAGATCAAGAGGTGTCATGCTCGTTTTCTGTAGCTTTCTTAGTTACTATATCGCCTTTCAAGAAAAGGTAGGGCAAAATTTCTAAGTTCCTGCTGCACTTATTTCTTTGTTCAATTTTCTTTCTCTACAGCTTGGTGAAACTATCTATCATATGAAGGAGGATTTCATCATGGTTCACTTGCAGCACACATGCAGTCATTGTTATCAACTTATGGTCTCTGGAAGGCGTTGGATTTGCAGCAGGAATTGCAAAAATTTCCAGCTTTGTGATAAGTAAGATGTTTGTGTTATTGTTTTCATCCTTTTTACGATGATGCTCCCAGATTACTGCTATTTATTTTATGAAATAGCATATGACTTATTACATTTTGCAATTGAATTTTGTTTTATGCCAATACTTTTGTCCAGCATTGAACGGTACTGTGGATGAGAATGCTAGGATAAATACAGTTTCATAGCGCTTGCTTCACATCATATAGTTATTTTGGTTTTGAGTTCAACATTGCACCGGCTTTGTGCCCAGGAACCTGTCTTCTTCCTAACCATCCTATCTAGTCTCTCTTAGGTTCTCATAACTGGGTTTTTTAGCTAATGTCACTAACTTCAAGTAGTTCTTCATTTGTCCTTATTACTTCACTAAGAACTCTACATTTGTTCGGTTACCTAGTCTCATGGACTGACCTATGTCAAGAAGCATTGGGTCAAGGAGCATTGGGCCATGGCATGTGGACAAAAGAGCCTAAGTAGCAATACTTGTCCATCTATTGTGCTAGGCAAACTTGTCCAGAGTTCAAGTAAGCAAGCAACTTCAACGCAGACCACTTGAATGTGAAAACAAGCTATTAGATGCGACTTGCTTTTTTTGGTTGCTGGCCGAGAATCCTTTTTTTTAATTCAGTTAAAGAAGGATTTCAGTATCTGCTTGACTGATGTCAGCTTGTGGTTGGTTGGTTGGGTTTGGTTGTGGTGTCAGGTGCATGTCTTTGGCGTGTAAGAGATTGGGGGTTGGGGTGGGGAAGGTTTGCAATCACACTTGTGAGTTAGGCATCCACTTGTTTGTGTGTTCGTTTGTGTCCATGTGCAGTGCAAACACATAAGTATGGGTTCCCCAACTATATGACTGCTATATCATACACTATGTCTGCTATGTGGCCACTAAGTATAACAGTTTCGGTTTTAATTATGTCATATTTATTGGGTCTATTTCAAGAATGATTAATCTGTTCTTTAGTCAAAGTTTCTAACTAATGTAATTATTTAGTCTTTTATATACTATTGCATACAAATTAGTATGCTATATGATGTGAACTTTTTTCCTAATGACATACAAAACATATACACTTTATATATACTATTGCATACAAATTAGTATGCTATATGATTTGAATTTTTTTCCTAATGACACAAAATATATACACTTTATTCAGTTGTGGATTTTATTATGAATATCTTAGTTTGGCTTCTTTTCATGTTTATGTCTTCTATTACGTGCAATTCTTAGATGATTATTTGGTAAAACCAATCTTGTTTGTGGCTCCAAAACTATATTTTAGATGTATTTTCTTTGTTCCTAGTTCTCTACTTCAGCAACATACTACAACACCAATAACCAATCCTTTTCCCGTACTAGTTGTGGTCGGCTACATGGATTCTTTGTTTCCACATAGCCCTATCATAATTTGTAGAATTGATGGTAAATAAGTCCAACAAAGTTTTATGCTGGCTGTCGGAAGCCTAACGCAACCCTCCTTTATCCGGGCTTGAGACCGGTCATGCAAGGGTGATCCCTTACGTGGGCTGAGTTCCAGCAACATATTGGATATTATTATATGCATTTTATATTTACATAATGTTTGTATTTTATTTTGTTTCTCATAAAGTTCTTAATTGGCTTATGACTTTGTGTTCTTTATGTTGATTTATATTTATGAAATGTCTGATGAGAAACAAAATTCTCAAGATATGATCATATCTTGAGCATAAGGTCACCGTTGAAGTGATCAACATACTGTATAACACTATTACATGCAATCCTCAAGATATGATCACCAAAAAAAACTACTCAAGATATGATCACCAAAAAAAAACTATCATATGCTCTTCCAGAGATGAACACAGTAACAAACTAACCTCAAAATATATTTTATAAACATGCCATACAGGCATACATTATCTGAATACAAAGAAGAAATTTATAAAGAAAAGCCAACTAAAACAACCAGCCTCCAAACGGCTAGAGCTTGGCTGGCTGCAAAATAAAACAAAAAGAAAACACAAAGAAAAAAGAAGAGAAATTACAATTGTTGCCTAAATACATTTGAAACTTATTTGTTATTACATTTAACGACTCCCTCAAATTTGCGTGAAAATCAAGTTTGCTAATTTAAAGGTGGAATCTTGGAGCCAGAAGTGATTTGGTGAATTCATCTACAAGATACTCAGAGCAAACAAATTAAAGATCAAGATTGCCTCATAGATGTTTTTCTCGAATATAGTGATAACCCATCTCAATATGCTTTGTCCGCTCATGGAAGGTGTTATTGGCTATGTACATGTTAGAGTACATTATGTGAGTAGATTTGGTGTTGACATCTAGGTCTCGAAGAAGCGTTCTTAACCAAGTTAATTAAGGTGTGGTATTTGCTATGGCTCTATATTTAGCTTCAATGGAGGAGAAATATATTTTTTGTTGTTTTTCATATCTACATGGGATAACTCTCCAAGAAAGATATACTTGTAAAGTGCTTGTCATTAACATCACTATTCAAATATGTGTTAGTGTATGCAATAAGTTAAGTAAGGACGAGGAGGGTAAAAAAGCTCCCTTTCCATTTGTGTGGTTGATATATTCTACTATTCTTATAACGGTACTCATATATATTGTAGTAGGTGTATGTTAAAATTGATTGATCGCATGAACAATATGAGTGATGTCAGGACGAGTAATTGTAAGATAGGTTATACACCTACTATTTGCTCATAAGGTGTGCAATCACTCGACAATTTTCCATCTATAAGGCTCGTCTTTTGTTTAAGAACATTTGGTGTTTCAACTATCTTGTTATCTATCAACTTGGATCTGTTTGAGATAGAAAATACCCCTTAAATTCATATTACCTCAATGCCTAAAAACATCTAAATCTTTGTGTATAAATATGTGTAGTTTACATTATATAATACACATATAATGTGTACATGCATGCATATATATATATATATATATATATATATATATATATATATATATATATATATATATATATATATATATATATATATATATATATAGAGAGAGAGAGAGAGAGAGAGAGAGAGAGAGAGAGAGAGAGAGAGAGAGAGAGCATCTCTTATGTACCATGGAGGAAGTGGGAGAAGTATCGGAACAGGAAGGAGACTCTTGAGTGATGTCTAGCAGAGGCTTCCTCCAAAGCTATTTACCAAAATTTTTCTGGCAGTGCATTATTTTGTTTTCCTTGAATGATCTATGTTTTTTTCTCTATCAGCATCTCCACTTCTTGGGCTTGATTCTGACATAAGATAATTGCTGGGACCTTATCACTGTTCCTTCCACTGGTTTCACACATTCTCCCTCATTTTTTTCCCTCCATTATGAAAAGTGAGATTTTTTCTGGTTAGGGTTTGAAGAGAACCTTAGCTATCTTACTAAGTAAGCGGACATAATAGGAATAATAAAATAAAGAGGGTTGAACCAGAAGTTATAATAACATTTATGAAATTGAAATCTGAAAGTTAACATGTTATATGAGCATTTATTATGAAATTTCATTACATCCTGTTATTTGTATCTGAAACTTCAAAAAGATGCTAAAATCTGGCAAAGTTGAGGACCTTGTTGATGATGGTTCACAACTTCAAATTAGCGCAGTTGAAGCTTTTCCATCCCAACATTATATTATGTGCTATAACCGGGTCAACCTAGATGTGATCCAACCCTGAACGTGTTTGTATCCTCAAAATGGACCTGGATGGTAAACAAGGTGGAGTTCAGGTCAGCCTTTTTTTGACCTAGACATGAAGTGATCCGACTGGTCGAGCAAATTTGCCACCCCAGCTTTCTTTATCTCAAATCTTCTGGGAGTGCGGGAGAGACCATTTATCATTTCCTATCTTTATAAATCTTTGATGACAGTGGATCTCCTAATAGATTATTAGTTTGGAGAAAAAGCCTATACTTTTTGGTGGAAGACATGTGCTATTTATCTCAGGGAATATATATTGAAGATGGAGAAATGGAGTACCGATTATGTCTCATGTTAACCTTCTAAAAGTTATGGTATCTATGCTGGAGTAGTGACTTTATGAAGATATCAAGATTGACATTGTTTGTGGATGAACAGACAAACCACAAGATGAGTAACTTGATGTTTATTTTTGGAGATGATGATTTTTTGGTTCATGAGTTAAGATGAAAGAGTTGATATGAGTGTTGTTCGACTCAACTCGTATCGTGTATCGTTTTGGTCCACATACGGGCGTATCATATCGTACTTTAATATTAAAAAATAGTAAAAATCTAAAAAAATAGAAAAAAATTAGAAAATATTTTTTAAAATCTGAAAAAATTAGGCAAAATTTGATAATTGCAAAAAATTCATATAATGCAAAGTTTAGTACATATTGATCATTCACCATTGAACAATTGAAAAAAAATTAAATATTTTGAAGTAAAAAATGAAATACATTTACATGTACATATTGTAATCAAGATCATCAACTAAATAGTCTTCATCTTCTCCTCGTTGAAGATCCTCACAACCTTTTGCTTCAAAATCAAAATCTTCATCTCCTTGATAATGTTGTTGCGCTCCTTCTAAATTAATCCATGCAATGTCTTCGTCAGTTAGGAGTGCATTTTCTTCGTTATCTTCCTTAATTCACTCCTCTAATATATCAAAATTATCCAAACTAATTAGATCAAATTAGCTTTCTTCTCTATTTACCTTTTTTAATTGCCTAGAAGAAAGAAAAATAAGTAATTAGTAAATAACATTAACAATTGAAGTGAACAAAAATATTGAATTGAATCTTTAAGTAATAACTAATACAAGATTACCTTTGGCGAAGCCGCATGTTACAACGGATGAAAACCAAGTCATTGAGTTGCTTATGTGTGTTACGCTTTTTTGTATGGATGTGTTTTTTAACACTCCAATTCTTTTCACAACCCGTTGCACTAGAGGTTTGGCTCAGAACTCTTACTGCAAAATCTCTAAGGTTTGGGCAATCACTTTCAAACCTATTCCACCAAACATCCGTAGAAAAAGATAAACATTAGGGACTTAATCCACAATAATATAAGATTTAAGAAACTTAAATACAAAGATAAACAATTTACCAGGACAAATATTAGTGCGGTTGTGAATTATTAAAGGCAAACCCATTAAGTGAAGAGCATTATCATAGATCTCTATCTCTCGATGTATAGCATTTGCTCTACTCTCATCAGGGACTAATATTTCTATATAATTAATGATGGTTCGATTAACCTCACCGTCCCTTTTGAAGCTTGCTGAGTACCTGAATGCTGGGTTTAGGTAATATGTTGCTTCATGAATAGGCTGATGCAATTATTTATTCTATCTATTATCTATAATTTTCACATGGGCACATAATCTATCTTTTTTCCATTAAAATTATTTCTAATTGCTTCTTTTGCCCTATCCATGGCTTCATAAAGGTAGCCCATAGATGGTTTCTCCTCGCTATCAGGCAATCTTAAAACCTTCACTAAAAGACATGTAATCTTGAACATTCTAACACATGCATTCCAAAATGAACTCCTGATGACTGTCTCTGAAATTTCATTTAACTTTCTATATCTTCTATTTTGAAGTAACTCTGCAAATTGCTTTTGTCTTACAATACTCTATAAAGATAAGTAATTAGTTGTAAACCGAGTTGAAGTTGTACGAAGAAGCTCTGCATCTCTCGATGTATAGCATTTGCTCTACTCTCATCAGGGACTAATCTATCTATACAATTAATGATGCCTTGATTAACCTCACATTCTCTTTTGAAGCTTGTTAAGTACCAGAATGTTTGGTATAGATAATATATTGCTGCATGAATAGGCTGATGCAATTGTTTGTTCCATTTCTTTTCTATAATTTTTCACACGAGCACATAATCTCTCTTTTTTCCATTAAAATTATTTCTAATGACTTCTTTTGCCCTATACATGGCTTCATAAAGGCATCTCATAGATGGTTTCTCTTCGCTATCAACCAATCTCAAAACCTTCACTAAAGGACATGTAATCCTCAACGGTTTAACACATGTATTTCAAAATATACTCCTGAAGATTGTCTCTGAAATCTCATTCAACTTTCTATTTCTTCTATTTTGATGTAACTTTTCAAATTGTTGCCACTCATCTGAGAACGTTTTGATGGCTTGCTTTTGTCTCACAATGCTATGTATAGATAAGAAATTAGTTGCAAATCGAGTTACATTTACACAAAAAAGCTTTACACCATCTGTATATATGCTCATCATACACAATATAAAGGCATGGTTGTAGATAAATTTGGTGATATCTTGGCAACATTCAGTTGTTGCCTTTATCTCATTCATCTCACCAATATCCTGAAGGATGAGAGATGAGATCTAAATAATGGGCTGCATATGGTGTCTAATACAAAGTCTCATAAATATCTACTAACTCCTTCTCAACTGCTTTATAATTAGCTGCATTATCTATAATGAATTAGACTATATTCTTTAGTCCAACCTCGCATATCACCTTATCAAACTCTTGCTTTAGGATCTCTGCAGTATGTCTCTCCTCTGACATGTCTAGAGATCTAAAAAAATATATATTTTAGGACAATATATAAGAAAGTTTAACAAGGTCCTTCCTCACCTATCTGTCCATACGTCTGTCATGATAGTGCATCCTGTCTCCTTTCATGACCCTCTCAAAGTTGAACAATATTCTTGCACTTCAATGACAATCTTATCTAATAACTTTCCTCTCAACTTCTGATAAGAGGACATCTTGTATCCTTGACCAATATTAGCAATTGCATCTATCATTGCTTAAAAATGAAAACTGTTTGCTGCATTAAATGTAATACATGCATAATGAAACTATCTGTCCACTACAAGGTCTGCCTGATCATGCAGGTTTTCTAAAGCCATAGCAGCATAAATTCTAGGTTGAGCACCATGTGTTATGCTAGGAGGAAAAAATGAATGAATGTTAGAAGAAGCTCTTTCTATACTCCTTCCTGAGCTTCCTCTTCTAGTACTTCCACTTGCAAAATCTTCAACAACCCTTTTTCCCTTGTTTGATGGACGAAAACTACTGCTACCAATCTCTGTTCTAGCATATGAAGGAATACTATAAGTTAATCCAATAACATCATCATCATCTTTCTCAAACATCGCTAAATCATCCTTTTGTTGTCTCCTCTCATGTATGATTTCAATCATTTGAAGACATTGTCATTTAATACTTTCTTGCAAATTTCTAACTCTGCTCGTGCAAAGAGCAACTTCTTTCCTAATCCCTACTATGTGGTGCTTCAATCGTGAAATTCCACCACTAACCATCTTCTCACAAAACAAACATTTGATTTTAAATTTAGAACTTTCAACTGTTGTACCCCACTGTCATGCCAGATCATCAGACCGAGATTGGGAGACCCTAACACCCCTTCCTTCCTTCTCAATTAAGCACTTCAATTCAATAAAAAACCTAAAAATAAAAGTACTTCATAAATCCTCAATCTTCGCATAACACTCAAAATAGAGTTTCTCCCACTTAATGAATGCAATAAAATTCATATCCATGCACTTAATAACTTCATATTTTGTTATTCAAAAAAGAAAAACATAAATAACACCAAAAAACAATAAATACAAAAAAAAATCTAAAAAACACTCAAAATATACGACAATCCGAGTTAGGAGGCTTGCACAGATACCATAGAGCACTTTTTGGAGAGCCTTGAACACCAAGAGCCATCGAAGGAAGGCTTGAGCAACTGTGAACAGACCTCAGAAACCCGCAAAAAATATGGGTTTGTGTTCGGCTACGATAACCTATATCATATGGGTTACCGTATCGTATCATGGTTTCCTATCATATCGTACGATACGGTGCAATACGAATAACACTAGTTGATACTTGATAGGTGCTTAACCATAGAATGAGGTCTTGGAAGTTCAGTATGATAGAGCTTGTGAAATGGTAGAAATAGACCTATATTTGAAATACAATATTAGTTGGATAGATAACACAAATGACAATTGAAAACCAGAAAAGGGGATTAGTACTTGTGGTTGATGGTTTATTTAGGTGGGGCTATTGATCGAGGTCATGAAGAATTTCATGGAAGTGCCTAATGCTATTTGGAGATTCAAAAGAAAACCACCATAAAAGTAGTATGATTGCTTCCAGTGGATGTACATTAAGTGCACTAAACTTGAATGTGATGAACATTAGTGACAAATGGTTAGTCGCTATTTCCATGGTTATTTCTCCTCGCCTTGTCATGAGATTGTAAGGAATTAGCAAGTGGTGCTTGAGCTAAGAGTACAAATATACAAATATTATCTTTATTTACTCTGGATGCAACACATATTACCGTAACATGAAAAACCCGACAATGAAATTTTAAGTGAACAGATAACATCAGAGGTCAAAAACCCATATAAATAAAAGAATAAGTGGCTATCCATTTAAAGCTGCTGTCTTGAATGGCTAGCCACCTCAACAGGGAATAAGAAATGTGGATACGGAAACAGAGAAAGAAACTTTGTGTTTAACATACATATCTTCATTTCTGATTTGTGATTGAAGTGATATCACCTCTTTAACCATCCATATGTAGCTCAAGATGAGCTTTTTGGTAACTTTTGATTTAGAAATGAATTTTCATTCTGTTGACAACTTTTTACTGTTTTCAGTTATTTATATTTATCTATTATGAATACTGACCTCTTTAACCGTCCATCTGTTGCTCAAGATTCACATTTTGGTAACTTTTGGTTTAGAAGTGAATTTTCATTTTGTTGACAACTTTTTACTGTTTTCAGTTATTTATATTTATCTATTATGAATACTGACCTCTTTAACCATCCATCTGTTGCTCAAGATTCACATTTTGGTAACTTTTGGTTTAGAAGTGAATTTTCATTTTGTTGACAACTTTTTACTGTTTTCAGTTATTTATATTTATCTATTCTGAATGCTTTTATGTTTGATTCTTGATGACATGATATGGTGGCTTTTATAGATTCTGAATTGTTTTATTTTATTAGATGTTATGAGGCAGAGCAGATGCTTGAGGAGAGGGATAGACACCCAATGAACAGCAAAGAAAAGCACATTCTTACCTCTGTAAGTTACTAAACTAGTTCAAATTGAGTTAAATGAACCGTAAATTTTTTATCCTTGATTGTGCTTTCTTTGTTGTATAGACACTCTTGTGCATTGCTTTTAGCCATATAGGTGGTATCGTTGATCTATTAAATCTGGTTCATGCAGGAAGACGTGGGGGATGTTCCTGAAGATACCAAGGATAAAGATGAAAATCTAGAGAGTGAATTTTTTGACACTAGGCAAGCGTTTTTAGGTCTCTGCCAGGGGAACCATTACCAGTTTGATACTTTACGCCGAGCGAAACATTCTTCAATGATGGTTCTCTATCATCTCCACAATCCTACAGAACCAGCTTATGTGACTACTTGCAACATATGCATTCGTGATATTGAAGCTGGTCAAGGATGGCATTGTGGGACCTGCCCTGAGTTTGTTGTTTGCAATAACTGCTACCAGAAGGATGGTGGAATTGATCATCCTCATAAGCTGACAAGTCCATCTACATCTGATGCTCAGAATAAAGAAGCTCGTCAGGTGCGAGTCTTGCAGGTATTGCTCTTTGGTCTCATCATTGTCTTCAACAGTCATTATTTCTTGACCTCAGGGTTCAATACCTTGATGCTTCGTGCTGGTTTCTCCCTGGTTAATCACAACCCAACCCCTTTTCATTTAAGCACATGCTATTCCGGCCAATGTGTTTCTTCTGTTTTTTCTTTTGGCTCTCTGTTTCTTTTAGTTTAAATATGAGAATATTATAATGAAGTACTTTGGTATATGTTATTCGCAAATGAGATTGTGTTAGTAAATGACCTTTAAGGAAAATTTTAACAAGAAATTGAAACTGCGGAGACAAAATTTAGAAAATAAAGTCTTTCAACTTAGTAAAACAAAGACAAAATATATGAAATGCAAGTTTTAATCATTTGGTTACTACATATAACATGCGAATTAAGATCGACACACATTGCATTCCTTGAAAATAAAGTTTTAAATAACTAAGGTCAGTTTCTCGTAGTGATTGAAAAATTGATGGAGATATCTTGCATAGAATTAATGAAGGTTGGTTAAAATGTGGAAGTGTACTTGTATCCTATGTAACAAGAAGATACTGTAAAAGTTGAAAGGAAAATATTATAGAATCGCAATTAGACCTGTTATGTTATATGGTACTGAATGTTGGTTATAATAAAATGAAGATGTTGAGATGGATATTTGGTACTTAAGGAAAGACCGTAAGGTTATGAGAGATAAACTGGGAGTGACATGAAATGATGATAAAATGAGAGAAAATCATTTGAGATGGTATAGGAAAATAAAAAGGCTATCAAAGGAAATTTCGGTAAGAAAGTATGAGAAACTAGATTGTAAAGATGTTTAAAAGGAGGAAGATACAATAATCTTGAAAGGAAACAATAAAACATGATCTAGCTTTTGTTGAGTTAACTGTTAGTATGGCATATGGTTGAACTCTATGAAAGCGAAGAATCCATGTGGCCAACCTCATCTAGTATCGAAAAGGCTAGTTGTTATTGCGTGTGAACATTAGAATGATATTCAATATAAATATTTTTGTCTATGGGGCTTACAATTTATAGTTTTAGGTTGTCGGACGTTAACCAGTATTCTTTTCAATAATTTCTGTGCTTATACTTGTTGGTGGTCATCATTGAAGGTTGACCGCTTTCAGTTAATGTCATGGTCTTCTTGGTTCTAATATTTTCCTTTTGTTTTGACAAGCATTTATTGTAGCTTATTTTCACAATATGCCTTCTTTTTATTTCTTACATCTCTTACCATAAAGCCGATGCTGCTGGCTCCATGGGGCAAAGGGGCGGCAGCTCAAACTTTATGCCAGGCAATAGTATCCCAGTGCATCTGTAGCTTTTGTCATGAATAAGAAACAACATCCAATATTACATGAAATAGAATTGGCGCTGAAACTGATTTTGGTTATTTCATTTAGCAGTAGCAAACTTTAAGATTATAATTACTAATGCGGTCAGATTGTTTGGCTCTTTTCAAGTAGTATAATGTTTTGAGCTAGTCTTCGCTGCTGTACTGTCTATTTTTGTCGAGAAATTTCTCCATATTGGCAATCCTGCTGGGTATCTGAGTGATTATATATTTTTTAATCTGAAATTGGTCTAATGCTTTCCGCCATTGACATTTTGTTGCAGCTACGCAAGATGCTTGATCTTTTGGTGCATGCTTCTCAGTGTCGGTTAAAAGCACAATGTCTAAATCCAAATTGTCACAAGGTCAAGGGTCTGTTTCGTCATGGCTATCTGTGCAAAACTCGTGCATCTGGTGGTTGTCAACTATGCAGGAGGATGTGGAACCTCATGAAGCTGCATGCTCAAGGCTGCAACAAATCTGAATGTCCTGTACCCCGTTGCAAGTGAGTTTACAAAATTTATGCTTTATTAATGTATGTTCCGCTGTTCAGTGATGGATCTCTTTTAGGGTGGGGCAAGTAGCTCATGCTACTGTTCAAGGTGCGGTGAAGTAGGTGTTGTAGCTCCCATATTCAACTCTGGGCTACAGTTTTCTGTTGTTACTTTTAAGTTAGGCGGGGTGGATGCCTCACCTTGGCTTAATGTAGATAGTCCGCTGCCATTGTTGTTTATATTGTGTGGATCCTTACATGTTTTATAACTTTCAGGGACTTAAGGGAGCATCTTAGGAGGTTGCAGCAGCAATCCGAGTCACGGAGGAGGGCAGCTGTGATGGAAATGATGAGGCAACGAGCAGCAGAAGCTGCTGGGAACACCGACTAGTCTGGCTAGATGCTTGTACAGTTTGATGGCAATGAGGAATGGGAAGTGGCACACTGCTACTGTGTTTCACTTTCCCAACACGAAATCTCGAACTGGAATTTATGCTTAAAACGAAAGGCATTGGGTCCAATGGTCTTGAGAAAAGCTGGGCCTCGGATTCAGCAGTTTCTTTCTAACATTTAGCTCTCCACAGTGTGAAATATGAGTTCCTGGCCCGGATATATCCATTTTCAACACTGACAATTCTGAGGAAAGATGTTGATGGCTATCAACAAGCCTCATCTTTGGTCCGGATGATTGTGATTCTTTGATTTATTACTTCTTATTCAAATGCCATTCAAGAGATGACAGATGTATAGAATAATTTTGTTCTCAAGAAAGCATTGAATATGATGAATCTTTTATACCCATAAGATGGTGCTTGGTAGAAATTTCTTCTTGTGCTTAAATACCATTTGGGAGATGTATATTGGGCATCAAAGTTTTGTATAATGCAAAAGCTGAAAAGGGTTCACAGCAGATGAGATCTTATTTTCAATATCTGAAGCTGTGAACTGAGTTGAGTTGAGCACGTCGACGTGGTATAGTAACTTCTTTCTCTTCTTTTGGTTATTTCAATTAGCAGTAGCAAACTTTAAGATTATAATTACTTATGCGGTCAGATTGTTACGCTCTCTTCAAGTAGTAGAATGTTTTGAGCTAGTCTTCGCTGCTGTTCTGTCTATTTTTGTCGAGAAATTTCTCCATATTGGCAATCCTTCTGCGTATTATACAAACAACAACAAAGCCTTTTCCTATACTAGATGGGGTCGGCTACATGGATTCTTTGTTTCCACAGAGCCCTATCATGTGCCATGTTAGCAGTTAAGTCACAATAAGCTGGATCATTTTTTATTGTTTATTTCCAACACTTTTGTGGTCATCTTCTACCTCTTTTAATACTTTTCAAATTTAGTTTTTCGTACCTTCTTAAAGGTTCTTTTGATCTTCTTTCTATATGTCCAAACTATCTTAAGTGATATTCTCTCATTTTTTCCTCTATTGGTGCCACTCCTAATTTGTTTCTAATAACCTCATTATGTATGTGATCTTTTCTTGTATGACCACTCATCCATCTCAACATCTTCATTTCTGTTATAGACATCTTTTGTACATGTTGATGATTAACTACCCAACAACCATAAAACATAGCAGGTCTAATTGTTGCTCTATGATATTTACCTTTTAGCTTTAATGGTATCTTCTTATCACAAAGAATACCTGAAGCTCCTCTCCATTTTAACCAACTAGCATTAATTCTATGCATAATATCTCCATCAATTCTTCCATCACTCTGAAAAATTGACAAGGTATTTAAAACTTTCCTTTTGGGGGATGCAATGTGTGCCAATTTTAATTTCTATGTCCTCTGAAGTAACCTAATGATCAAACTTGCATTCCATATATTCTGTCTTTGTCCTACTAAGTCGGAGGCCTTTGCTTTCTAATGTTTCTCTCCATAGTTCAAAATTTCTATTAACTTTTTCCTTAAACTCCTCCATTAACATAATGTCATCTGCAAATAACATACACCAAGGTACGCCATCTTGAATATATTTTGTTAACTCATCAATCACTATAATAAATAAGTATGGACTTAAAGTTGATCCGTGATGTAACCCAATATTAACTTCAAAGAAGTCTGTCATTCCTCCATGAGTCCTCACACATATTTTTGCACCATTGTACATGTCTCTTATAAGGTTAATGTATGTCAACGGGATACCTCTTTTTTTTAAGGTTCTCCAAAGAACCCCTCTCGGTACCATATCATAATTTTTTTCTAGATCAATAAATATCATGTGAATGTCTTTCTTTTTTGCTCTAAAATGTTCCATAAGATGTCTCAAAAGGTGAATCACTTTAACAGTAGATCTGCCTGGGATGAATCCAAATTGGTTATGTGTTGCTTAGCCTACGTTTGATAATTCATTCTCATAATTTCATAGTATGGCTCCTTAACTTGGTACCTCGATAATTCGCACAATTCTGAATGTCTCCCTTTGTACTCGCTCTCCATTTCTCGGACATCTTTTGGTTTCTCCATATTTCATTAAATAATCTTGTGAGCTAAGTGATTCCTATTTCTCCTAGTATTTTCCAAACTTCTATAGAATATTGTCTGGTCCTACCGCTTTACCACCCTTCATATGTTTAAGAGTTTCTTTTACTTCATTCTTTTGAATACGTCGGTAGAAATCGTGGTTTATATACTTTTCTGATTTGGCTAACTCTCCTAAGCTAATATTAACATCTTTATTTTCATTAAAAACCTTATAAAAATAGTTTTTCATCTATTTCTTATATCATCATTTGCCACTAGAATTTTTTTATCCTCGTCTTTGATGCATCTAACGTAATTAAGATCTTTAGTTTTCTTATATCATCATTTGCCATTAGTTTTTATTGTTCTGGGTATTATATGTTTTTTAATCTGGAATTGGTCTAATGCTTTCCACCATCGACATTTTGTTGCAGCTACACAAGATGCTTGATCTTTTGGTGCATGCTTCTCAGTGTCGTTTAAAAGCAGTGTCTAAATCCAAATTGTCACAAGGTTAAGGGTCTGTTTCGTCAAGGCTATCTGTGCAAAACTCGTGCATCTGGTGGTTGCCAACTATGCAGGAGGATGTGGAACTTCATGAAGCTGCTTGCTCAAGGCTGCAACAAATCTGAATGCCCTGTACCCCGTTGCAAGTGAGTTTACCAAATTTATGCTTTATTAATGTATGTCCCACTGTTCAGTGATGGATCTAGAAATTCTTTTAGGGTGGGGCAAGTAGCTCATGCTACTGTTCAAGGTGCGGTGAAGTAGGTGTTGTAGCTCCCATATTCAACTCTGGGCTACAGTTTTCTGTTGTTACTTTTAAGTTAGGCGGGGTGGATGCCTCACCTTGGCTTAATGTAGATAGTCCGCTGCCATTGTTGTTTATATTGTGTGGATCCTTACATGTTTTATAACTTTCAGGGACTTAAGGGAGCATCTTAGGAGGTTGCAGCAGCAATCCGAGTCATGGAGGAGGGCAGCTGTGATGGAAATATGAGGCAACGAGCAGCGGAAGCTGCAGGGAACACAGACTAGTCTGACTAGATGCTTGTACAGTTTGATGTCAATGAGGAATGGGAAGTGGCACACTGCTACTGTGTTTCATTTACCCGACACGAAATCTCGAACTGGAATTTATGCTTAAAACGAAAGGCATTAGGTCCAATGGTCTTGAGAAAAGCTGGGCCTCGGATTCAGCAGTTTCCTCCTGACATTTAGCTCTCCACAGTGTGAAATATGAGTTCCTGGCCCGGATATATCCATTTTCAACACTGACAATTCTGAGGAAAGATGTTGATGGCTATCAACAAGCCGCATCTTTGGTCCGGATGATTGTGATTCTTTGATTTATTAATTTTCATTCAAATGCCATTCAAGAGATGGCAGATGTATAGAATAATTTTGTTCTCAAGAAAGCGTAGAAAGCATTGAATAACATCAATCTTTTATACCCATAAGATGGTGCTTGGTAGAAATTTCTTGTGCTTAAATACCATTTGGGAGATGTATATTGGGCATCAAAGTTTTGTATAATGCAAAAGCTGAAAAAGGTTCACATCAGATGAGATCCTATTTTCAATATCTGAAGGTATGAACTGAGTTGAGTTGAGCATGTCTACGTGGTATAGTAACTTCTTTCTCCTCTCTGAAAAGAACGAAATTTGTTTGACCTCTTTTAATAGACGAATTCTGAAGGTTAGGGCTGGTGAGAATATCAGATCGAAGAAAGGCTGGTCACTGCTTGTTTGTCAACTCAAGTTCTCGGTTGTGTTTGGGTTGTCAACTGGTTCGAGTCGAGCTGAACATAAACCGAATGAGTGGAGTTGGACGAGCTGAACGCAAGCTACTCATTAAATGGTAAAGAAACAAACATTTTGCCCATAATTTTGAGTGCAAACTTCAAGTTCTCGTGTAGAAACCAAATTAATACCTTACTCTTGATGCAGCCTTGTGAAGTTGATTGCTTTTTCAATGTAATCAGATTATACACACCCAATTTGCTGGATTAACATTGATTTTCCATTTTAGATAAAAGTTCTATATACTTGACTAAAACGAATAATCATAGTGCAATTTAACCACTCTTCATGGTTAGCTTGTAAAGCTTAAAGAGTTATTTGATTTCTTTACATCATGAATTCAATGCCAATGGGTTTCTTGTGAGATGAAAAGCACCGAACAATGACCAGCTTGGTTGATGTGCCAGCGCTACTCTACGTTGGAGCTTTAATCTGCTTTATTTCGGTTAAAAGCAAAATACTTGCAAACTGAGATCACTGGTGGTGTTTAAATACGATAATTCGTTTCTCAGTTTCTTTAAATGTTAGGCACCTAGCTGCAACATTCCAAATTTAAGGTGGCCAAATTTGTGAGTTTACCACATGTGCTGCATGTACACATGGTAGGTTTGAACCCGAACCGAGAGCAACCAAAACCAGCCAAACTGGTCCCAGGACCGTAACGGGAACTGGAGACCTTCTGATACTGTTACGGTTCAATGTCTTTGGAAATTGGAACTGGCATGATAACCGGTGGTCCAGTTTTGGTTTAGAACTGCCGGTCTTGAACTTGTGGTTTCAAACTTCCTAGAATTTGAAGGTCCTGAACTGGCAGTTCCAAACAGCCTAGAAGCTGCCTTAAATATATTTTCAAGTATATCTTGTCATAATTAGCATCGTAAGCTCAATGGTAGAGTGCTTCCTACCAGAGTCGGTGGTGAATTTTTTTTGGACAAGTCAATGAGGCTTTTCGAGAATAAAAAATTAAAATTAGGTAGGTACCGAATTTCACCCTTGCATTGCCGGTCCCAAGCCCGGATAAAGGAGGAGGGTTGTGTTAGGCTTCCGATAGCCAGCGTAAAACTTCATCGGATTTTTATAACATAGATTATAAAAATTATGAGCATTGCTTTGGGGCGTCCCCGCCTAGCGACGTGCTGCAGAGCCCGAATGCAGTAAGAAGTAAGCAAGGACCACTACATTTTCGCCCCAATGTAGTGAATCAATTACAGAGAGGGTTCCCACATCATGGACGGGTGTGGGTAAAGAAGTTAGTCCCGCTATATTGCTGCCCGAATGTAGTGAAAAATTTTCAGAGAGGGTCTCCGCATTTTGATTATGGACGGATGCGGGGGGTAAGGAAGCTAGTCCTAGAAAATAAGATTCGTATTGGTTCTTGGAATATCGGAACATTATCGGGTAAGCTAATGGAGGTGGTAGATACTATGATTCGGAGAAAGATTCATATTCTATGTTTACAAGAGACAAAATGGGTTGGACAAAAAGCAAAGGAGATGGAGGATACAGGTTTTAAATTATGGTACTCAAGTAAAGAAAAGGCTAGAAACGAAGTTGGTATTATCATAAATAAAGATTTAAAGGAAAGTGTAATAGACATACAACAATATGGTGACCGAATCATGACGTTGAAATTAGTGTTAGGAGCAGAGGTTTTGAATATAGTTTGTGCTTACGCACCCCAAGTAGGACTAGAAGATAGTATAAAGACAGTTTTTTGGGAAGAGTTAGATAAGATGTTTCAAAAGATTCCACAAAGGGAGATGATTTGTTTAGGAGGAGATTTAAATGGACATGTCGGTAAAGAGGCATTAGGATATCAAGAGATTCATGGAAACTTTGGCTTTGGGGATATAAAAGAGGAAGGTAGGGAGATTTTAAATTTTGCTATGGCATTTGATCTCTTTATATTCAATACAATCTTCAAAAAACGAGATGAACATTTAATTACTTATAAGAGTAGCTTATCACAAACACAAATTAATTACTTTATTTGTAGAAAAAAAGATAGAGCGTATTGTAAAGATTGTAAGGTAATTCCAGGAGAAAGCTTAACCACCCAACATCAACTTTTAGTTATGGATTTACAAATAAAAAAATGGACAAAGAAGAAAAGAGTGCATCGAGCTATTCAGACTAAATTGTGGAACCTCAAATGTGAGAAAAAAGATATATTTAAACAGAAAGTCCTTCAAGGAGATGTTTGGAATTATGTTGGCACACCCTGTGATATGTGGAATAATATGGCTATACATATTAGGAAAGTGGCGAAAGATCTGTTAGGGGTATCTAAGGGAGGTGTACCGGCACAAAAAGAAGCTTGGTGGTGGAGTGAAGTAGTACAAAAGAAAATCAAGGCAAAGAGGGCATGTTATAAATTACATTATGCTAAGAAAACTAGTGAAACTTTAGAGGCTTATAAGAAAGCAAAGAAGGAAGCGAAAAAGGCCGTTAGTGAAGCAAAAGCTAAGATTTGGGAGGACTTATATAAAAAACTCAACTCAGAAGAGGGTGAAAGAGATATTTTTAGGATAGCTAGGGCTAAAGATAAGAAAACTAAAGATCTTAATTATGTTAGATGCATAAAAGACGAGGATGAAAAAATTCTAGTGGCAAATGATGATATAAGAAATAGATGGAAAAACTATTTTTATAATCTTTTTAATGAAAATAAAGATGTTAGTATTTGTTTAGGAGATTTAGTGAAGTCAGAAAAGTATATAAACAACAATTTCTACCGATGTATTCAAAAGAATGAAGTCAAAGAGGCTCTTAAACATATGAAGGGTGGTAAATCGGTGAGACCAGATAATATTCCTATAGAAGTTTGGAAAATATTAGGAGAAATAGGAATCACTTGGCTCATAAGACTATTTAATGAAATATGGAAAAACCAAAAGATGCCCGAGGAATGGAGAGCAAGTACACTTATACCCATATATAAGAACAAGGGAGACATTCAAAATTGTGTGAATTATCGAGGTATCAAGTTAATGAGTCATACTATGAAATTATAGGAAAGAATTATCGAATGTAGGTTAAGACAAGTATCAAGTACAACAGAGAACCAATTTGGATTCATGCTAGGCAGATCTACTATTTAAGCGATTCACCTTTTGAGATGTCTTATGGAACATTTTAGAGCAAAAAAAAAAAGACTTCACATGATATTTATTGATCTAGAAAAAGCTTATGATAGGGTACCGAGGGAGGTTCTTTGGAGAATTTTGGAAAAAAGAGGTATCATATTGACATATATTAGCCTTATAAGGGACATATATGATGGTGCAAAAACATGTGTGAGGACTCATCAAGGAACGACAGACTTCTTTGAAGTTAATATTGGGTTACATCAAGGATTAACTTTAAGTCCATACTTATTAATAATGGTGATGGATGAGTTAACAAAACATATTCAAGATGAAGTACTTTGGTGTATGTTATTTGCAGATGACATTGTATTAGTGGAGGAGTCTAAGGAAAAAGTTAATAGAAAATTGGAACTATGGAGAGAAACATTAGAAAGCAAAGGCCTCAAACTTAGTAGAACAAAGACAAAATATATAGAATATAAGTTTGATCATTTGGTTACTTTAGAGGACATGGAAATTAAAATTGGCACACATTGCATTCCCCAAAAGGAAATTTTAAATATCTAGGGTCAATTTTTCAGAGTGATGGAAGAATTGATGGAGATGTTACACATAGAATTAATGCTGGTTGGTTAAAATGGAGAGGAGCATCATGTATTCTTTGTGATAAGAAGATACCATTAAAGTTAAAAGGTAAATATTATAGAGCAGCAATTAGGCCTGCCATGTTTTATGGTTCTGAATATTGGGCAGTTAATCATCAACATGTACAAAAGATGTCTGTGATAGAAATGAAGATGTTGAGATGGATAAGTGGTCATACAAGAAAAGACCGTATACATAATGAGGTTATTAGAAACAAATTAGGAGTGGCACCAATAGAGGATAAAATGAGAGAACATCGTTTAAGATGGTTTGGACATATAGAAAGAAGATCAAAAGAAGAACCTGTAAGAAGGTTAGAAAAACTAAATTTGAAAAGTATTAAAAGAGGTAGAGGATGACCACAAAAGTGTTGGAAAGAAACAATAAAGAATGATCTATCTTATTGGGAGTTAACTACTAACTAGGCACACGATAGGGATATGTGGAAACAAAGAATACATGTAGCCGATCCCGTCTAGTATGGGAAAAGGCTTAGTTGTTGTTGTTTGTTGTTGTTGTACCAAATTTCACCAGACTATTTGATTGACTAACGGCTTTATGGTTTTTTTCAAAAACAGTCAGACACCAAATGACGCCCCCTATTTGCCAACCAGACTACCACGCTGACAACCTGATCGATCGTTTGTCAGTATTCGTTTAATAAAATAAATTGTTTATATATTATATAACAATAATGTTTACAAATAGTGAAAACTTGATTTTTAAAAAAAAGTGTTGATCGATAGTGCTCAGTTATTACAAAATTTGAACGTTAAGCAGCTCACTCAAAATTTTAAGCGGGTCTCGGTCTCACCTTCTATAAATAGGCCTTCTTACCTCTTTCGTTTCAATGACAAATACACAAGCTCACGAGTATTCTGTTCTTAATTTATCTCTTGTTTCTCTTTTTCATACTTACTCTCTCTCTAACTCTTTGATTCTAAGTGCTTCTTTGTTATCTTGCTTTATAGTTAATTTTTTATTATATTTATATTATAATAAATAGAAAATTGGAACTATGGAGAGAAACATTAAAAAGCAAAGGCTTCTAACTTAATAGAACAAAGACAAAATATATGGAATGTAAGTTTGATCATTTGGTTACATTAGAGGACATAGAAATTAAAATTGGCACACATTGCATTCCCCAAAAGGAAAGTTTTAAATACCTAGGGTCAATTTTTCAGAGTAATGGAAGAATTAATGGAGATGTTACGCATAGAATTAATGCTGGTTGGTTAAAATAGAGAGGAGCACCAGGTATTCTTTGTGATAAAAAGATATCATTAAAGTTAAAAGGTAAATATTATAGTGCAGCAATTAGACCTGCCATGTTTTATGATTTTGAGAAAAGATGTCTATGACATAAATAAAGATGTTGAGATGGATGAGTGGTCATATAAGAAAAGACCGTATGCATGATAAGGTTTTTAGAAACAAATTAGGAGTGACACCAATAGAGGATAAAATTAGAGAATATCGTTTAAGATGATTTGGACATATAGAAAGAAGATCATAAGAATAAGTTTTAAGGAGGTATGTAAAACTAAATTTGGAATGTATTAAAAGAGGTAGAGGAAGGCCACAAAAGTATTGAAAAGAAAGAATCCATGTAGCTGACCCCGTCTAGTATGGGAAAAGGCTTAGTTGTTGTTGTTGTTGTTGTATTATCATATTGTCTTAACTCTAAAAGGTTTTAGTTTAGTTTATTAAATCAACGGCTCATCATGGTGATAGTTCTTTCAATTATAAAAGCAAAGGAAAAACCATTCTTCATAGAAGCCAGAGTTACCATATTCCTTAAAGACTTATACCGATACCACTAAGCTAGAAAAACACAACAAATATATATAGTGATCTTGGATGAACTTATTTGTGAGCAAACCATTTCTTTGTTAGAGGTTCAACAAATATAGCTTACACACGTATGATGCCTTCCAAAAGACAAGTCACAAGGATATGACTTGTTCAAGATACAACAAAAAGGTCCACAACTTTAGTCTTCAAGATGATTATAACACACTATGAAACTATGCTATTATAAAATATATAGCAGAAGTGGGTTTAAACTCCAACAACCCAATTTTCTATACAAGAAAGTTCCTCTACTAGTGGATATGCTTTTATAGAGCTTTTCTACTACAACTCCACTCGAGATAGAGATGAGTTTATAGATTTTGTTTCAGTAGAACATCTTTTACTTAATTTTACTGAAAAATTTGATTTTATTAATTATATAAAAAATGAACATAATCTTTTATTAACACCTATTTCAAGATAATCTATTAATAGAGATGTACATAAATTATATAAAATAAAAAAAGAGTTAATTATATTTTTGAGATCATTTGAGCATAGTATGTCCCTCACTCACTATATGATGATATATAAATGATAACTAGTAGTTATATACATACATGTTAGTGTTCACTATATAGATAATAGTTAGTCAATTTAAAAATGATTTCTTGTACTTTGTTCTTTTTTATAAGTCACACACTCCATAATATATTTGCTACATTATGGGATCATTTTTTGATAAATATTGATTATCTTGTAAGATTTTCTCAATTTCACTTGATAAAGCTACTACAAATACTTATGATTTTTTTGAGTTACAAAGAATATGTCAACTTATTTTATACAATATTTTTTATGTCTCTTGTTCTTTTCATGTACTTAACCTGTATGTGCAAAATGAATTGAAGAATTTATGACTTTAAGACCTTAAATACTTCTTGGTAGAGACCACCATAATTTTCTGTGGGTCGTCCCAACATTAGAAATTAATGGATAGATTTTTGCAAAAGAAAATGTAAAAGATCACAAAGAACACTGGACTTGTGTTAAGATCGGGGCTCATTGACTACAAGATGAACACATCTACTGACAACGAAATTCCAACATAAGCATCTATCAATACATTTCTTGACTCATTCAACAGTTTCTTTCGACTCATCAATTCCTTCTTTTTCATCATGAAAAGAGAATATTCTCCTTCTACCAGAACTACTAAGATTAAAACTCAATTGAGGATGGAGAATCTACCATCTAAATCCGCCATAATAGAGGATTTGATTGATGACATTCGAGATTCCATGCATGCAGTCGCAAATGAGAGACCAACTTTTTCTTTTGAATCACATAATAACTCGACTATAAAGCATTCCAAGCAAGAAGTAATGGATTCTAGTACTTCCTTTGCCATATTGGATAAGTTTTCTTTCATTGTCTTATGCGAGATCATAATCTCCATGATCGAGCATCTTAACACAAGTCCCTTTTCTCCCTTTATACTTTGAATAAAGTTGGTTGTAGCTTGTACGCTATACAAACCTTTTGGAAAGACGAGTCTTCCTTCTGAACTGAGAAGATTAATTAAATAAATCTCTAATATCTACATCCAAATATATAAATATCTTGATACCAGTCCAAACTGCCAAGTCACAACCCAAGACCAACTTGCTTCTATCGATGAGCGTCAAGAGAACATATACTCCTTTTCTTGGGAGGTTGCCGATACTAGAAAACTTCATCATAATTAGAACCCAAATGATAGAAATATCTTCACATGTAACCGACCTCGAGAATAAATACTCAATTCTCTAAGACGAGATTTCATCCCTTAAGGAGCAACTCGAGATTCTTTATCGGCATTGCTAAGAATTACTAGTTAATGTTTCTCGAGTACTGTCTTATTTCAACTCTCTACAATCTCAGGCATACGTTGCTCATGATGTAGAGGTCTCACCTTCTTAGGAGATCACTCAAGAATCACAGGAGGTGCATACAATACTATCCAGTCATGAAACTCTAAGACGTTTGATCTAATGCTCTCAATCACAATGACCTTGAGGAATGTTGAAAAAGTTTGAGGGCAGTTCTGCAGTGGATATTGGGCTAAGTTACGTAGGCTATGCAGGAAAACATAGGATATTATAATGATGATCTTTCCATTATTTTTGGTCATTAATGGTTGATATAAATGCATCCAATCTTTTTTGCATGTGTAAATATATGGCTTTGCTCTTTTGTGATTTAGACCCTCACTTTTCATTTTTTCGAGAAATCCATTAGGATTGACTAAAACATTGTTTTACGTTATCTTGTGTTGCTACTTTTGAGTTGAATGACTATAAGATATTGCTTCCTCCTACTATGAAATATAACCAAGGGTGCTACATTTCCTCATTTTTTTTGTGCAAAATTACAAACCTCTATCCTATATCAAAGCTCTCCTATTAAAAATGTTTTGAGCCTCTTTCTTACCTAACATTCTCATGACCTACAGGAACCTAACTCTCGGTAGGATCTTGACTTTGGGTTAGTAGGTATCCTAACTTGTCGACTCTGACTATTCTCTTCTTGACCCTACTATGTTTTTCACAAAGGCCTTAGAATTATGAAAGAAATTATCATCCCAAAAATTCTTCCACTCTATGCAAAGTCGTTCCAGTACAACTGTTTTCTAAAGACCTTCACACTTGATTGAGACCTTAGAGGGGATACATCGAGTGGTTGGATTGATATAAATGGTTGATATAAATGCATCCAATCTTTTTTGCATGTGTAAATATATGGCTTTGCTCTTTTGTGATTTAGGCCCTCACTTTTCATTTTTTCGAGAAATCCATTAGGACTGACTAAAACATTGTTTTACGTTATCTTGTGTTGCTACTTTTGAGTTGAATGACTATAAGACATTGCTTCCTCCTACTATGAAATATAACCAAGGGTGCTACTTTTCCTCATTTGTTTTGTGCAAAATTACAAACCTCTATCCTATATCAAAGCTCTCCTATTAAAAATGTTTTGAGCCTCTTTCTTATCTAACATTCTCATGGCCTACCGGAACCTAACTCCTGGTAGGATCTTGACTTTGGGTTAGTAGGTATCCTAACTTGTCGACTCTGACTATTCTCTTCTTGACCCTACTATGTTTTTCACAAAGGCCTTAGAATTATGAAAGAAATTATCATCCCAAAAATTCTTCCACTCTATGCAAAGTCGTTCCAGTACAACTATTTTCTAAAGACCTTCACACTTGATTGAGACCTTAGAGGGGATACATCGAGTGGTTGGATTGAGTCATTTTCGTGCACACCAATGATTGGTGCAGGTGGGGATATTTTGACCTTATTCCGTTGTCTTTTCTGCTGACCTCAATCTTCTCTTCAACTTCTTAGGATTTTGGTTTATCAAACTCAACTATTTTGTTCTAAAATCGGGTATGATAGGTACAACTCTCTTAGATATTCATGTCATCACCAGACTCCCCTCTGATGGTTAGGTTCTTCTTTTCTTTTGTTTCTAAAACCTTTTATATAAAGTATTCTTAGAAGCCAACACACGGGATTCAGAGAGGTAACTCAAGATTAACATACTAGCTTTCTTTTATTTTGGTTATGCAAGTTTATCATCTTTTCCAATAGCATAGCAATCGACAAAGAATAATGTCATTTTTGAGGCCCTATTTTTTGATCATCCTTTCGATTTTTTGTTTTTTTTCTTGAATACCCTTTTTTGGGCTATATCTTTTATTTCTCAAATTGCTAACAAAAAATATTCAATATTTCTTTTGGCCCGTGGTGGTTTCTTTAGTGTTAGATATACCTATATTTTATTTGACTACCTACTTTTACTCTTTCATGTCACCATCTTGTTGACCTTAAATGGGAGGAATTATTTTTAGGAAGAGTTTTATTGAAACTCCATTATTAAATTAGGACACTGTCAATCCATCTCAACAAATTACTCCATTTAGAGTTTGATAATCATTTTGATTTCTACTTGTTCAATCATGAGAAATACGTGACTCAATAGATATCAAAAAAAGTATTCAAACCCACTCAAATCTCTATAGGAGAGTGATAGTGATTCTTGTGCTCTAGAGATTTGTCAAATGTGGTCAGTGTGTTGTCCTCTACCAACTGAAGTCCTATTTCTTTGGCTAAGATGCTAGCAAATAGTGCAATAATGATGAATTAAGTAGACAATGTAGTGATTAAAGCTAACCTTCAAATGAACAAGAGTTTTCCTTTCAATGGCTTCTTGACCAATCTAGGAGCCACCCTTTAATATGAAAAATGGTGGTCCTTAGACATTTATGTCATTTTGACAAATAACGGGAGGACTTTATTCACTAGTTCATTAGTTCAATACATATTGAATTGAATGTGAGACATGCTCTTGTAAACTAAATGCATGCACAAGGACGTTTTTGCTCCAAGTGCTTTGACCCCTACTCCAATACAAGAACTCACTTGAGAGCTAACTGTAGAGGATCTTGAGAAAAATCCTCAATTTTTTTGCCAACATCTTAGAAGGGTAATCTTTTTTGTTGGCACATTTCTTTGTTCACCTCTCTTTTTTGTCTTTTTAACCCTATTGGCATTGTTCATACATAGTCGAAGCTCTTTCCTATCCTATGAGTCTAAGTAGAGGTTTCTTTTAGTGACCTCTGATTTGGCGAGGGTCATCATAACTCATCAGAAAAAACCTTGAGCTTCTGCTTCGACCATCACACTTAATACCTCTGATCAAGAGGTAATTTATATCCCTACCGATCAAACTATAGATATAGGTGTGACCTATGAAAAGACCCAAGTTTTCACTTCATCTTGGGTAGCGACAATTGCAACAAAGTCTTGAAAGCCTCCATCGAGACGACTCCTAATGAGGAACCTCAACTAGAGGCTCAAACTGAAGTCCTTGTGGGTCCAACAAGACTTGAGGGAGCTCTCATGCTTGTTTCGACCGATACTCCATATTCTCGCTCAAATATTTTGTTAGCAATTATTGATTCTACGCCAAAATCTACTCTGGTGGAGAGTGTCAATAATGGACATAGAGTTTATTCAATACAAACTCCAATCAATACAAATGTGCCAAGTGATGATACTACACAAGAGAGGTAGTGCCTCCACCATCCTTGGGAACTAAGATGGACATAGAGTTCATTCAGGGCATTCTCGGTAATAATTTTGGGAAAGGGTGAAAACTCCAAGGCACTATTTCTTTTTCCCTTCAAAGACTAGCTACAAATTGAGGTGTACCTCCTCGATCTTAATAAATTTGCTTTGATCTCTAAAGGACTATCAACTATCAACTATCAAGGCTCTCTATGGACCATCAATGGTTGGACCTTCTCAATAAATCTCTGCTCTTAGTTGGACCATCTTACACAATAATAAGCCCAATCAAGAGTATCTCTTTATAGATGTCGAGAAGCTCGGTAGCATATTGACCACCTCGGATTTGACTCTCTCTATCTTTCTCCCAAGAAGTTTCTTCCCTTAGCTAGTCTCTCTCAATGATTATTTGATCCTATGCTATCAAGAATTGACAACCGCAATTGGAGCTTATGAAGAGGAGCGATGAAAAGAGGAGTTTGAGTAAGCTTATTTGTAGTTTCTCTCGAGGAGCCAAGTACAAGAGGAACCATTGGCAATCGAGTGTCTCAAGGCTTTAAAGAGAGAATATGAGGAGTATCAGATGATTGTAGTCCAAGTAGAATAGTAATGATCGGGGACCATATCTTCCTTTGACAAAGCATTTATCTCGAGATGAATAATTGATTCTCCCTTCTTTTATTCTTTGTAATTCTTTAAATAATTATATATTCATATTCATTATTTTTTTAAATAAATTATCCTTCCCAATCAAAGGATAATACCTTTTCAAGTACCTACTATTTATACTTCTCACATGCTCTTCTCTTTTGACCTTCGCTAATCGATATTCTCTTCCTGGAAGAACCCTCGACACTATATACGGTTCATCCCAATTAGGAGCCCACTTTTCGAATCATAGGTCTTTTGAGCCACTGGCATAGTCTTCCAAACTAAATTTCTCTATGAGAATTGTTTCACTCGAATATATTTATTGTATGCTCAAGCAACTTTCACTTATTAGCAAGTAAATTATTGAATTCCATCAAGCGATCTTTGCCCAACAAATCAAGTTCTATCATTAATGATTGCAAATATTCATTAAGCTGTAAATTATTTTGCTAAGCTTCCTCCAAAGACCTAACATTAATTTCCATTAGTAATACCACATCTTGTGCATACATAAGTCAAAACATAGTCATGTCAATTATTAAGGCTTTGGAGTTTTGGTATACCCAAACGACCTTATGTAATACCTCGTATCATTTCTACGGATTGTTCTTGAGAGACTTCTTAATCAAATCAATAATCACTTTATTAGTAGCCTCAACTTGACTATTCATTGTACATAATATGGATTGAATGTACTAACTTAATACTAAAGTTATCGAAAAAAGCCATTACTATTTCTCCTACAAACATCGTTCTTTGATCGGCCATAATCGATTATGGAATTCTTAATCAAAAAATAATAGTCATTGATTAACTTGATCACCTCATCTTGGATTACCACCTTCAATGGTAAGGACTTGGCCCACTTAGTGAAGTAATTTGTTGCTTTATGGCCTTAAGAAGACTTTGGGTAGTCCATTCAGATTAAGCCTATGGCCTAATCACAAAACAGGCATGGCTTGATGATTGAGTATAGGTCTATTGTAGGTGCTTTCTGTAAGGGACTGAAACATTGGTACTCTTGATACTCTCTAGTATAATTAATGTAATCTTGATACATAGTTGGTCAATACCTCAGCTATTATTGTTTGGGCTTGACTGATGAGTCCCATAAATTCTTTCATAAACCTCAACTATTACTGTTTGGGCTTGATTTCTACTCAAGAATCGCAATAATAAACTTTGATGGTGTCACTTATACCACTCCTTGTCTAACAAAGTATTGCTTAATACCCTATATTGAGTCTTAGCATGTGAGTATTGAAAGGGTTGATTCAAACACTTCATCAGTAAGTCTCTCCATTCTCGGGACTATTCCATCTCCTAAATCGAGGCTATGACTACTTTATGACTCGAAGAAGTTTGGGCTAAATTATTCACCACATGATTTTCATCGTATGACAATTTTACTTCAATAAAGGTTCCCAACAAATCTTTCACTTGCTTATGAAGAGGTTACAAGTTTGAACTCAGACATTGGTAATTCTTGTCAATTGACTTAGCACGACTTGAAAGTGATAATAAATCTCTATCTTTTTGCTCCAATAACAAAAATTAGAGTTAAATCATAAATCGAAGCCTAGTATTTGGCCTCATTATTAGTAAGAGTTGGCTCTAAAAACATCAAGAGCATCCCTAACTTTTTGGTTTGAGAAATAGTACAGACATCGAATCCCACACCTCGATTAGACCTTGAGCCATCGAGCATAACTAACTAAGTTTGCTTGATTACCAAATTTTGTGCTACTTCTAAGGGATCAATGGCCTTGATGCCTACAAAATATGTCAAGAAGTCAATTGCAACTTGGTCCTTCACTGCTTTTGGAGGGTAATGTTTCAAATGAAAAGAGCTCAATTGGATTGCCCACTTGACTAGCCTACCCTTGAGAGTTGCATGACTAAGTAGGTAACCAAAATATCAATTTTCTTATCACTTTTACTTCAATTATAAGAAGATAATGTTATTTTATACAAGTATTCTACAAGGCTAAATATATATTTTTATTTAGAGAATATTAAGATTCTACATAAGTGAGCAACTGACTCAAATAGAAAATAGTCTGCTTAATATTGTCCTTGTCATCTTATGTTAGGAGGGCACCGAGGGAATTTTCATAGTGGCTATATATAATTTCAATGATTTCTCAAAAATCGGGGGTACAAACATAGACTGTTTTACTAGATACTCATTAATTTTTTCAAACGTTAATTGTTGCTCTATGTCCCAAATAAAGTCATCCATATCCTTCAACTTCAATAGTGATGTTAGAGGAGTCATCTTGCTTATGGTATTAGTAATAAAGTATCATAGATAACTGACTTGCCCAATCAAGCTTTGTAATTCCTTTTATTCTTGGGCAGTCACACATTGATAATTGTCATGGTCTAGTTTGGGTGGACTACGATCCCTCTGTTATATGCTAGGAAACCTAGAAACTGTCCAATAGAAATTGCAAAAGTACACTAGTTTGGATTTATTTTTAAGTGTTGCCTCTGCATCTGCTTGAAAACTTGCTTTAGATTGAACAAATATTGTTCAAAACTCTCATATTTGATCACAATATCATCAATATATATCTCTATGATTTTCTGAATTAAATCATGAAAAATATAAAGATGTATCTTCTACTTGATGGTCATAAGCATCTTAGGTTTGAATCTTCATGCCAGTTGTCTATATAGTTTCATCCTTACTTTGAAGAGAATATTAAACTCAACAAATTCTCGAGGTAAATTGGGTAGTTCATGATACTCCCAAATAAAACAATCCTTGTATTGCTGAAGCAACTTGACAAAACCATGATTGATTTTCATGACATATTAGTACTTATCTTTGTTGGTTGTACTACTCCTTTTGAAGCCAAGTTCACCTCAATCAGAGGATCTGCTAAGATAAAACTCGACTCATCCTTATGGTTAGGACAATTGAGCCTTGCTCCCCTTCCATGGTTGGGGGAATCACGAGAATGTGATAATTTTCTACTCCCACCCAAGTGGTTTAGTATATGTTCCTTTTAAACTACATTCAACATGATGAGCTTTCAATTGTTGGAACTAATCTCAAATAACCTAAGGATGACTATCCATGTGTCAACTTAGGCATTTGTCATAAATTGACTAAGTTAAAAGTGAAATCATGGGTAGTTAATGTTAACGATCGCATATCTTCCAAGGCTTCAAGTACATTGATCTCACTCACCCAAGACGAATAGAATAATACCTCGAAGGCCTTCGGTAGTGAAAGGATCTTCCTTTATATCGATGACCTCAACTGTTTTACTAGTCCAAAACCTTAGCTTCTGATGTAACGTTGAGAGAACATGGTAATTTGAATGTATCCAATTCTCCCAAGTAGTAGGAAATAACCCAGATTAGCATTAATCACGAAGAAAGGGATAGCTAAAGTCTTTGAGCCCACCTTTAGCTCAACAATTATTATTCTCATGGTAACTGATGGTTCTCCTTAAAACTCACACATCTTGGGGTTTGTGAGAATTAAATCACCAAGTATCTTCCCAGTCTACCACAATATATTACTCAACATTACGTTTAAATCAATACCACTGTCCATGAAAACCCATTTAAAAGGGTACCAATTTACCTCCACGATAATGTATAATGGTTGTAAATGCCTCATATAGTATTTGGTGGTCTCTCAAATACCATCAAAATGTCAACATTACCGACCATAGCCACCCAATCAACTTCATCTGCCAAAAAGCCATCCTTTGTAATCAATTGCTTATCTCCTCCAAGAGAAACTCATCGATAAAATGATAATCATGCCTCTTGAAAAATGCAATGAATCCTCACAATTATCATCGAAGTCCTCATCAGATATATGTCCCTTATGAGAAATGGCCATCATCTTCAACAACTCCTTCCAATTCTGGGTTATTGTTAATTGATATCTGCAAACGTTTAACAATGTTAGTAGACAATGAATCATGCGAATTTACAACAATTGTTACAAATATCAAAAAGTCACATGTATTCGACCTAGTTTTCAGAGTATATTGTATCTCAAAGCTCATGATGGATACCTCAAGCTCTTGCATCTCCTCTTTTGCTTCTGGTCTTATAGCCTCCTTTGCACAATCTATCATGTATATGTGGAACCTTCTCACCACAAAGTAGTAAGAGCCTCTATTCTTCGTTTCGTGTCTTGTTTTTATTGATCAAGTATGATTATAGCTAATTTTTAGTTACCGCATTGATAACTAAAGAAGCAGACTGTGAATAACCCTATATGCCACAAGGCTGGCCTCGAAGTCAGGAATGTAAGACCTATTAGATCTTTTCCTTCCCAAGATGTTGGCTTCACGCTAAGGAAATTCGTTAGTTGCAAAGTCGAGTACCGAGTTGGCTTGATCACCCGATTACACTTATCGATGAGGAGGTTGAGTACTGAGAGCATGAGCCTATTTCAATATTGGCTTAATGCACCTCTTCATCCTCATCATCATCTTCAGTGTTGAAGTTGTCATTTGTGATGGGCTCATAGTTATCAGGTGCCCATGCATTTTCTTCTTCCAATTTTTTGATATACAACCGATAATATAACTACCTTCTCATAGTAAACATATACTTGATTGGTCGCCTACATGAGCATATTGTCTAGCTCATCACTACTAAACTTAATGGTATACACCTTGACTAATTTTGTCGAGCTGATTGAAAATCATCGATAGTGTTAGCATTTGATTTTTCATCTTCTTAAAATTCATTGTATATCACACCTCCATGTCAATAGTTGGTGTTAAATTGGTAGTCAAATCCACTTGTTGAGCATCAACTAAGTTTGTATGAGTTGTTTGACAAGTTAGTTAAGGCAAAACATTAGTTGAATTGATGGTTTTGATGACAAACTTTGCCTATTTGTTAGCTCCTTATTTGATGTTTTTTATAGCAGTAAAACAAACTTCTTGGCCAAACGAGCAATAAACACATTCAGTCTTCTAGCAATCTTTCTTAAAACAATCAAAGATTCTTTTATGACCTCAAAATTAGTGGTTGCCCCAAGGTAACCAATCAAATAGGTGGTTGGTGAAGGCAGTCACTCTTTATAAGATGAATGACTATCCCTTGAATCATGAATTATTCCTCCACGTGTATAAGAGTACATGCAACCATTTGGTATGCCTTGATAGTCGGTGGTTGCCCCACTAGATCTTGCATAATGGTAACTAGCCGAATAGGTAGTTGGTAAAGATGATCGCTCTTCATAAGAGAAACAATCAGCCAACCAACTTGTTTGACAAATAGTTACCCCTAGTATCTAAGTAGGGACAACAATTTGCTATATATTGATCCATAACTAATCCATGAGGTCCCACCAGGTGTGCCATTTTGTTGTTGCTGAAATCGAACAACCTCACATGGCATGGGGATCCTATTGTTTGATAGAGTGTGGGGCATGCCAAAGAGTGTTGACCATTGCCCTCAAGGAGATCAGGGGTATTGGGGTCCCTAAGACTCTGACTGAGAATATTCTAGTATAGATTGGTTATTATTGGGAGCATGAGAGGTTTCTTGGGCTCTCCCCCAAGCTGTCTTGAGCTTGCACCAAGGTTCGGGCCTAATTCAGGTCTGACAGGGTTGCATAGTTTTAGCCATATTCCCTTTGATATACCTCTCATTGATGTGGTGCATTGGAAACTAGACACAGAGCTATCCAAATGGACTAAACCTAAAGCGATTTCAATAAGAATTGGAATTTTGGTGAGTTTTTTAATTTTATTTGGATTCCATTAACAACCTAGTTAAAGGCCTCGTGATAGGATTAGCTTGTCTTCACTACAACTCCCTTGTCCGAATTTTGATTCATGTGATTCTTGGTTCTATAGAAAGATGATGCATAGACCTTTCCAAAGGATCATTGTCGAGAAATTCGGGTTGAAATTGGCTGAGTTACAATCACTCCTTGGGAAGATAAGCTCGGTCGACAAAAGTATCAGATGCATTTGATAGGATCCAATTGTTTTTGTTGTATCTTAGCCTTTTGAGTTTCATTTTCAGTGATTCTTGCTCTGCCAAAAAGTAGATGTGAAAGAAATTTCTAGACATTAAAGAATCAAGAAAATCCACTTAGAAACATAGTTTTGACAAATTTTGCAACTCTAGGCAAACTCTGATAGAGTGGTGGTTCGTGGCTTGATTATGCAACCGAATACAAAAAGACCAAACTCATAAAAGAAACATTGTTAAAAACAAAAAAGGGAATTGCATTGATAGAAGTAGAGGTTATAACTATGGAAACTAAAACAAGAAAATAAACAGGTTGCTTGATTGATTGATGTCTCTTCAAGGAGGGCAACCACTCCTATTGATGGTAGGTAGACTCTAGATCCTTCTCAACTCTTGTAAATCAGTTGTTGTAACTTCCACCGGATAGGTTCTGAATCCTTCTCCTCTGCATCAGTTTATGTAACTCATGAAATAGTTACCCAAATTCTTTGATAGTGGACACGTGTCTATCTTTTAGAGGCAGTTTTAGCTATATCTACCAGGCAATTATTTGTTGGATACCTTTATAATTTTTGGCACCAATAATGCCACTTATAGTCCATATTTAACTATAAACTATCTATTTATGTGAAACCCTTTAATGCTTAGGTCTCACCAAAGTCTAGCTCTTTTAGGCTCTTACCTCTGCGAAAAGTTGTATATGTAATACTTGACAAAAGTATATTTATTTGAGATCCTTTTTGAGGGGAGAGGTCATTGAGAAGAGAGTAGATAAGGAAGGAAAGATCTATTAAGAGCCGAAAGTAGACACTATATATTTCTTCTCTTTTTTTTTGGATTACCAAGATGGGGTTAAGTAAGACCTCTACTAGTACAAAAATGATATATGCATATAAATACAAGGAGTGTGACAAAATAATCCATTCACCGATCATTCTCTTTAAAAGGAGAAAAGAATTGATTTTCATTCCGTAGGAGTGAACCACACTCAAGGAACAACTAAATCTCAAGCTTTTTCACTGAGTTGATATGAAAATTTTAGAAATGAGTACGTAAAAAACAAAACCTCAGATCTATGGCACCTAGGATCGCACATGTTGAATTCATTAAAAAGAACAGATATATAACCAGAAACGTACTTGAATCAATTGCAAAAGCCATAGCTAGGGTTTGCTAATATTTCAAGCCAATATGAAAGATGTAAGACCATAACCCACATCTTTTTCTCGAATAACAGGGTTTCAAAGACAACTTTTCCTCGTGGACCATAAACCCTCTATGTACAGTTGATTGAGGTCCCTATACTTACTAATTCAGCCCATCGTAAAGCAGGAAACTACTATATAATAATGTTTACATATTGGATCCAAAGCTCTTCGAGATGTTATTAGGCCCATTACCCGAATTCACATTACATCACTTTACTAGACCCAACTAATTAGATAGCATAGGATACATAACCTTTTCAATATATATGTTAGACTATATTATTGAATAAATTCAACAATTTCCTACTTGGGCCAACAAATACATCGCTATATACTTATGTACCAAGAAATTACCTTATGGGTGCTTAAACAATCTGGTCCATTGAGCATATCTACATAGGATCAAAACGATCTTTGCCACAATTATCATGACTAGATGCATCATTGATGACATATATCAAGAATGGTATGCAATATAAGAATTACCTCTTTAACATATCTATTTACAAATAGTCCTACTGTAAACTTTAGTGAAATAAAAAAATACACATTTAGAGTGAAATGGAATATAAACTTTATTATGTTGAAATTATATATGACATATTGTCTGTCACTACGAAATAGCATTGAATACAAACTCCCACCTAACCACCACATCATCACATAATATGACGCACCCATATGCGCAATGTTCTCATAAAAGACCGTGATTAATAAGCCTTTAGTGAGCGGATCCACAATCATGGAAGCTACCCAATAGAAAATTGGTCACTTTGAATTCTTTCTTCTGTGCTTGAGATTTATTGTGACAAAATAACTTTGATGGTATTTCAACATAATCAAAATTTGCAGCCCATTTACAAAAGTTTATAGCGAGTTTGCACGATTTGGTGCCTCGTAATGGGCTATGTAATACGCCTTCATAGTTAAGGTAGCCATGAGTATTTACTAAGCACTCATACAAAATTGCTCTTTTGGCTAGCAAATACATATAGGTTGATGTTGATCTGTAACTATAATCTCATCTAATAAAATCAATAACTCAATAATGTCCAACTAATCTGATTTTTAATCGTGAGTGTTTACTGCATGCAAGTTGCACCATATAAATTGTTTCATCAATGTCATCCATTGAGAACACTCAGTCTTTAACATCCATCCGATGTAATTCAAGATCAAATGCCCATGTAAGAGCCATTATAGTTCTAAAAGAGTCTTTCAAGATACCGAGAGAAAGTATCTTTTTTAAATATCCATTTGCAACCAATGGGCTTTTGCACTTCTGTGCAATGGGACAAGATCCCAAACTTGATTGTCTTGCATAGACTTATACTCCTCATTCATGGCATCTATCCACTTTTGAGAGTTAGAATCTTTCCATAGCTTGATGGATGTTGATTGGATCATCTTCCACTAAGCTATCAATGTCCTCATGTTCTTGGAGAAATATTATATAATCATCTGGAATAGCATTTCTCCTTTCTCTAGTGGATCTCCTTAATGACATTTGTTCTTCAGGTTGTTGAAAACTCAACATCCTCAAAGACATGGAATACCTTATTAAAAACATGTAATCAATATTCCAAGAATCACATTTAAGTGTATTAATTCATTCATGCCTTTAACCACATCTTTATGTAACATTGTTTCAGATACTTGTGAAAAATAATTTAATATGCACATATATATATATATATATTTGTGTATATGTTTCAACCAAATATTAGAACGTGCAAATCTCAACAAATATCGACATAATTAAGCAACTAATCTATGAATGGTAGGAACATTCTAAATATTTTTCTAAAGTTAGAGCTAAAACTGGAATTTACTTTAATTAATAAAGTAACAACATAAAGCAAGTATTTTTATCAGACATGTACTGAAACAGAAAAGATCAAGCAATAAACATATTTGGGCGTAGGTTTTCAGACTTTTGTTATTAGGCATTAAGCTAAACGACCATGGGCAGTATGGTGTTTTTTCCATGCTCAATTATCCCTTTTTTGTTAGGGTTCCGTGGTGACCATCCCTTGCGCCATTTGGTGGCTGCAATGGCTGCCTGCACCATCAGCGACATCCTGACGATTGTCTTGACAAACTCTCATTTTTTCTTTCTTTTTTCATCGTGTAGTTTACGTTATTAGAAATAAGTTATGAGAAACTAGATGAATGTATGGTCATATAAAAAAAGATCATTATTATAAACAAGTTGGAAGTAATGCGAATAGGTGATAAAATTACGGAAAATTGTTTAAGATGGTTTGAAGATGTGAAGAGACAAGTAAAAAGGTGTAATAGAGTTGATGATAAATTGGTGCTCGTTTTATCAATTGTTAAAAATAAATCTGCAGAAATGAAGACCTAAGACCTACAACACCCAGAATCACACATGTTCAATTTGTCGGAAAAAATACATATACATTTATGTACTTGAATCAGTTGTGGAAGCCATAGCTAGTGCTTGCAGATCTTCAAAACCAATATGATCCTAATGGAAGATGTGGGGACTCGCCTTAATGTCTACACAATAATGGTTCTGAGTAAATCGAGACAGACAATTCCAAACCATTGGCTCCAGTTTACCAAAAATCTATGGTTTTGTTAGTGCTTCAAAATGCCAATTCTATCGAGTTCCGGATCCGATTAAGAACTGCCCGTTCATCTATTTGGTGTTCTATTTTTTATAGAAAATCATAAAAGGTTTCCAAATTTAAATGGCTGGAAACCATGTGTTTTGATTCTTGTCTGGTTTGGTCTCCAATACCAACTTAAGAGTTACTTGGATTCAGTTTTCTTTCTGGTCATGGTTAGATCAGTTACAGTTCGGGTTGGTTCAAAACCTGGTTTGGTTACAAGTTGAACCATCCGGTCAGTTACCCACCGGCCAAATCCCATTCACCCCTCCCTAAAAGGCTCCGTAGGCTATTCGCCCACCTGAAAAGATTTTCAAATTTGCCACTGGTTTTAACAGATAAATATCCCAAAAGAAATTAACCACTACTTGTAAAGACATAGATTGGCAGGTCGGGTTTTCTCAAACTGATTTGTTTGTGGCATCTTTATGAAAATAATAGATAAATTAGCATATCACACCAAATAACAATAAGATAGGGGCATTACTATATGTATCCCAATTTTATAAATACCCAAAATATCCTGCATCATTTTCTCTCTCCACTCCGCAATAATTCCGATCATTTTATTCTCTTCCTCCGGTGACTGATTTTCGTCCATTGAGAAGTGATATAAGCTTATTTACAGAGCCAACTATCACTAATTAGGTACTTATGAACCTAGTTGGAATTAAACGAACCAAGAAAGAAGAAAAACAAAAAAACAAGATTGAGAAGACGATCGATCCGACCGATTTTTAGATTTTTTAATGTGAAAGATTGGTTTTAGTGAGATCATTATATCTTCATTGATTTGCCTGATTTCTTTTGATTTTTTTTAATATTTGAAGATGATTCATGGATTTGGGTAAAATCTAACGAGTCATCGAAATTTTGCATTGAAATGTGGTATAAGTTTATCTCTCTTCATGAAGATAGGCTTGGGTTAAGTCTCCTTTTAAGTGGGACAGGTGGTTTCGTAGTGTCTCCCTCCTTAAGAGGTCTCCTCTTAAGTAGACGACATGTTTGTTTTGCATCTCCTAACCGAATAGTGTTTTACCTTTCTTAAAAGAGACACAACCCAAAGGTGTCTCTCCTTAAGTGGGTGATGTGTTTGTCCCGGGTCACCTTTAACTGAATTGTGTTCTACCCTAATACTAATATTTATGTATTTATTGCGGAATGGCAGACAACTCGAATAAAAACACTTATAATGAAAGCGATTTAGATAATATGATAACTTATCAAAGTACTATCATATAATGACTAAGGAGAGTAAAAATTATTATAGTATACTAAATGATGTATTCATTGATTGGTGATTATTCACTTGTGTTTGTGATGAAGGATATGTTTCGGAGCTCTAATAAACTTACTGAGTATGTAAAACTAGTTGGGAGGAAGTATAACATTATTGCAGTTATTAATCGTTCGAAAAACAAATGCATAATAAGCAAGGTATGGCTTGGGTATGAAAGGAGTGGTAAATATCGGTCTAATAAAAATATAGATGTTGTAAGTAATAGGTGGCTGGACATTAAGAAGGTAGTATGTTCATTTTCATTAAGAGGAGAGGATGCAATAGATGGTTATTAGAAGTTATATGTAGTGAATGAGATATATATAACTACCCTCTAGGCTTGTATCTCAAAAGGTATGATTTTGCAGGGAGATTGAGTAGCTCTATGTATAGTGTAACAAAGGAACTCATGTAAAGTCATTACAAGCCGAAACACATTTTGGCGTATTTAAAAGAAGTGGATGAGAAAATATAAGTACGACAAAACATATTTATAATGCAAGAATGAAAATCAAGAACAAATATAGGGATTCTCGAAGTATTTTAAAACAACAACTACATGATCTAAACATTAACTATTATCATATATGATATCGTAAATTCTCTAATATAGATACTATTAGTGATGTTGTATTTGCACATCCTCGTTTATGCACATATTTCATGCATTTCTATGAGTATTATAATTTGATAGCACATATAAGACAAACATATAAATGTCTTGCTTTTGTGTAATAATGGTCTTTAATGGTTATATATTTTTCTTATATTTTATAGGAATAAAATGCATTTCCTTAAAGTTGTTAGGTTCGCATCAACCACCAACTACTTTTTCATAGCCTCCACATCTATGAATGTGAAAAATGAACAAAATTATATTAGGGTGTTGAGAGTTATGCACTTTAAATAAAATTTCTCATGTTATCCACATTGACCTTATTTGGCTTTGATGAATGTCATTCAATTAATTTTTATAGATGTGACACGTTTATTGTATAGATGTCATATAACTAAAAATATTAAAGTATTTATTATAAAGTTGACAAGAAATAAATAGGTGGTTAATGCATTTAGTGTAAGTTGGAGTAAGGTCGTCCATTCATTAAATGAATAATTACAAGTGAGAGTCTAAGCAATGAAATTAAAGTTAAAAATTTATTTCTTTGCACTCCTACATTAAAGAAGAGTGGTTAAACTCAGGTAAGGAGAGAATTGTCTTGGTATAAACAAATTTGTGATTCATTATAGTACTCATATGACTAATAGGTATGTAAATTTGGTTTTTAATGCATTCATAAATTTCATTATTCTAAAAACAATTAAATTTGTTGATAGAGTTACAGATTATATAATTAAAGAAGTTATTTGAGTCATTAAGAAATTTAACCATAAATTACATTGATATAACAGAAGATCTAATTGCAAACCTTAAGAGAAGAGTATCATGATACACTCTTAACCTTATTGTAAAAGAGAACAATCATGTGGAGATGAATGGTTTATATATAAGAACTTGTTATTATAATTTATGACGTTCACATGGTTTACCTTATCCTCACAAGCTCCACTTTTGCTTAAATATAGTGGATTTATAGAATAGACATCTATTTATCTATTTTAAAAGAAGCTAAATATAGAAGAGGATAACTCATATATTTAGGAGAGGATATAAAACCATCTATAATGGAGACTATTTAGAGGAAGTTAAGAAATCATCCATAGCAAGACAAATTTATTAAAATGTTGGATGAACAATTGAATCCTGATGCACTATACTATAGGAACCACTAATTTGTTGTTCTAAAGAGAGATCATCTAACCAATTTATGAGGTAAAACTTGTCAGCTTCAGAGTATGAAAACAAGAATACTTCGCAAAGAGGAAGGCATGGGCATATACATTGTCGAGAATGTGATGCTTCTCTTGGAGTGGTTTGTTTTTCTTTAGGGAATTTTGATTCTCGGTCAAGCATTGAGAAGAGCATTTCTAAACAGTTTGACTTTGAATTGACATATGAGACAACAATACTATACTTTATGGGCTATGTTTGGGTAAATATTATTGTAGATGAAAATTGTATGAAGTCAATCATGCATTTTAAGGACAAGAAGAGGAGTGGTAAAGGAAAGTCAGAGAGAGTGTTTGAAAGAGGTGACATGTAGTCGTGATATATATGCACGGGTTTTTATAGAAGATGGTGGTGTTAATATTGCTATTTGACGAATTATATACATCAAAGATGGGTCCTGCTCTAGTCAATATTGAATGTCCATGTTAGATATGAGTTCAATTATCGTTACTCAGTAGAATGTAGTATTGATACTCCTTTCTATGATATGATTGACAATATTTCTGCCATTAGTATAAGACACTCAATAGTCTTATGTGGGGATGTGTGCTACATGTGGCTGAGTGGTAATCATAATATCTATATATTTTATTATGTTATTTAGGTATTTCATATATTGAAGAAAAACATGTACAAGGTTTCTACTAACATAAATATAGTTAAGGTTGAAGCGAAACATGTCAGACACTCAACATAGTGTTGCACATTGGTATAAGAAATTTGGTTGAGCAAAGTTAGTACTGGGTTAAAGCAAAACATGTACAAGATTGTTGTTAATATAATACAATAATTCGTTTACCTATATGTAGAATGATGTATCATGTTGCTTAGCTAGAGTAGGATGAGCAAGACACAACTTATTATTGGAATTTCTCAAAATAAATCAATGTGTGCTCTAAATATACTACTCCATATAAACTCGTCACACTCGTATGTGTAAATTGTTGGGACTCCAAAATACTCTAGTGCAAAATAATATGAGCATTATGCCTCTCAAGTCGTGTTACATGACTCATACTACACTTTATACACATGCAACTTTATAGGTCTCTTTGCAATAAAAGGTCTTATCATTATAATTGGGATCCCCTAATGTCGGCCAAACTGACGAATTATACGATTTAACATATAAGACTCTACAACATCTATATATTGAATCTATTCATGATATAGTGATAACTTATATACATTACAATTTAAGTATTTTGCATAACTACATAGCTATCAGTCAATCTATATTACCTAAAATAGCACATAAGAATATATATCATATAAAGTTGTATTTAATTAAAAGATTAAGAAGTCAATCTCCTCATAAAATACTTGTTCTGCCATTATCAAATATAATTTCTTATGATATTGAGTAAGTTGATCAACAAGAGATTTCCTTTGACATACATTTTTCATTCATCTTGTGGTTTTTCATCCAGTCATTCTGGTCGCATGCTAACTTTGAAAGCTTTGAGGTACACATAAATCCATGCCTATAATTAATGTTAAATTCTGAAATATTATAAGTTAAAAGATACATGTAACAAGCAGCAATAGTACACATTCATACTTGAAGTAAAGAATTATATCCACTAAGTTATCATGTTTTTATCCATAATGTCTTCCCTAGTTATTTATATAAATACATTAATGTAGATACACCTCACACATAACTGTCAACCCTCCGAATATCATGTGCTAACATAAGATCTTATTTTCATTATATATATGAGATTAATGAGCATTATTGATACCCTATCTCTATATTTATCTTGATATAACATACATATACTAACTAATACAACAAATAACATAAGGTCTTATTTTCGTTACTCAATCTATTTCTTCAAAAATTTGTTTGAAGCATCTCAAACTTAACAACCTGAACTTAATCTCATATAAGACTTTATCACCATTCATCTTCAATATGTCACTCACGATATCTTCCTTGCTTCTAATAATTATCTCATATGTCAAGATAACAAGTTGATCGTCTATTAAAAGATCTCGTGAAGTGTGATAGTCATCTTACCTCATGACATGTAAAATTTGTTTATGTTTTGTTATCAATATTCAATAAAAATAATCAACAACGCATAATCTATCGCATCATATAGCAAATCTGACTGCCTAATTAGTCCACTCCTACATGCAATCTCAACTTAATTACTAGGCTTCGTCTCTCAACAGTATAATGTGTATAGATTATTACTACTTTTTGTATTATCTGTAAATATACACTTAAACCTTAAAAGCTTGAGAGTAATCTTAGCATATTAGGGGATCCCTCATATGCACTACCTCTAATATCGATCTTAGTATTTGAAGTTGATGTATTCTTCTCATAACGTAAAGGACCAACTTCTTCTCTTTCTTATTATCATCTACATGATCATATTCTATATGACATGATATTGCATCTCTTACATGAATAAGTGACCTTACACCCTATTAGTCATATCTACATAGGAAAAAAGATATTTAATAAGTTGTTAATATCATCAAATCACGTAAAAAATACATTAAAAAATTAGAAAATGAAAAGCCAACACCAATTCAATAATATACCTCAATAAATCGAAGAATTCCTCTTCGAATAGATTTAAGAAGTCTATTTTTTCTTTTCTTCTCCTCTTTTTCTTATGAGTTTATTGTTTCGACTATTTTTGACAGATTTCAATCCATGCTTGTATTGAAAATTCTTATAGATTGAGTAATAGCTGGGTAGAATAATGAGGAAAGAGTGAAAGAAAGGAGGGCCGAAAATGGGAGTCAGAGGTTGTTTCGTGGATAAACCCACGATTGAAGAGTGGAAGAAAGAATGACCGAAAATGGGAATCGGAAGTGATTTGTGGAAGGGTTTTACCGAAAATGTGTTCGTAAATACTGAAAATGTTCAGCAGTATGTTCGAAAAAATGGTGAATAGAGGTACCTGTACACGGGTGTGCGCGTATGAATCCTGTAAGATAGTATTTGCTCTATTGCCGTACGCCGACTCTTCTATTTTCAATACCTCGCCGAGGAATTCCCGTGGACAAGACGTCAGAGCGGGAAGGAAAGAGAGAGACAGCTTTTCTTCTTTGCTTCAACGGCGTCATCTTCCCTTCAAGTAAGGAATTTCATCCTTGCAACAAATAATTATTATCATTTAGTTTGCTACCATTTTGATGATCTGATGCACTTGAATGAACCCCATCCATTAGATCTCTGTGCGCGCGAGCGTGTTTTATTGTGCCCAAGATCGATGATAGTCTTATTTCTGCTAGTGTCCAGGTTTCATTCGTCTAGGGTTACGAGAAATAAGGAATTGCTTCGCTGTTCGTGTTTGAATTAAAGGACTGGTGAGAATGTGTTCTTGCTACTTTAGTCTTCTGGGTTTCAAATCGTCGTGAATTGGGTTTCCATATTTTCTGTTTTTGAGGTAGTTTTTTGATTGTTACGATTAAACGAGGATATTGTAAGGGTAATTTAGCATAGGAAGAGCTTCGGTTTTTTAGGCTGGAGTTAGGGTTTGAATAGCGTTGAATGGATGTTTTAAAATTAGGAATTGGCGTGGCATCACGGTGTTGGGCAAATTATGGCCAATGATGGATGTTAATCATTCGTGATTGTTAGGTTCGTATCTTTTTGATGATGAACCATATGTCTTTCTACTTTTGCTTCAATATCTTTATGGGTCGATTTTTGTTCCTTATGACCTGAACACTATCACCGAAAGTTTCATCTTATTGAGGTTTTTTAATTTTGGTGACCTAGGTAATTTCAATAACTTGCGGATCAGTATAAATGGTGAGTGAACTCGTGGAGAGGGATAAAGGATTTGATATTTCGAAATTTGTGGTTCGACGTGGTTCAGAGGAGCTAGATGTGGAGGAAGAAGAGGAGTCACCAACTCATCTAAACACCATGAACAGTTGCGGCTTCTTGGTGGTTTCAACTGATAAGCTATCAGTTGAATATACGGCAAATGCTCGACATGGGCATGATGTTGGTGCTGTGCAGAGCAATTGCCCTGCTCCAACCCATCGTCTTATGTATTACTTTGAGATTTATATCAGGGATGCTGGTCAGAAGGGAACGATTTCAATTGGTTTCACAATCGAGCGATTCAAGATGAGAAGGCAGCCTGGGTATGTCAAAATTCTTATCAATGGCCTGATTAACTTGTATTTCTTTACATAGATGCTTGAATGGTTTTCTTTCTTTCTCTGTAATTTGTTCTTGAGTTCATACAATATATTAAATAGTGATGGGTCTTTGACAGTTGGGAGGCCAATAGCTATGGATACCATGGAGATGATGGGCTGCTTTATCGTGGGCAAGGAAAGGGAGAGACCTTTGGCCCTAAATTTACAGCTGGTGATACAGTGGGTGGTGGTATAAACTATGCTTCACATGAATTGTTTTTCACGTATGGAAGTTCCCTATTTCTATACACTATCTGTTTTTTATTGCTCAGCACATTCTCCATAAGTAGTAACCTTTACAATCATTTGTTTATTTACTGACCAACTTTCTCTGTGAGGAATTAGTTGCTTTTTTAGTTTCAGTCCGTTGTGCTATACCATTTGTTTTTCACAATTCTTGTGCCTAATCTTCTGAACTATGGCAGTATGGCTTGCATTCTGATCATCATCATCATCTTCTTTCATTTTATTGTTGTTTTGTCAGTTGGAAACTTATATATTTGCACACCCAATATGCAGAAAGAATGGGAAACTGGTTGGATCAGTCTATGAGAATATAAAGGGTCCTTTATTTCCTACAATTGGTGTTCACAGTGCACATGAAAAGTATGCTTATTCCTACTCCCATATTTTACTTTAATTTATTGATGCCTTCATGCAAATTTCTTTGCTTCATGTTCTTGGTTTCACTTTTATGAAGTGACTGTCTGCTTTCTTCTGCAAGTACTTTAATGTTCACTTCATCTTACCTGCATAACATTCTTTTATCATCATTAAACAATTTGAACTGTACTATGAACTGTGAAGTGTTGCCTATAAGAATTGGTTGCTCCATGAAGCTAGGGAATTGTTTTTGAACATTGAAGTGCTAGGCCAGATGAATACTTGATAAGAAACTTGATTAGTTTTGAGGAAACATGCTTCCTGGCTCTTCTTGATTGTCTTGAACATGAGGACCATTTCTCCAGGATGTTTCTGAGATTATACGGCAAGTAAAGCTTTAGCAGCCACTGTTGCGAAGTATGTATCTAGCCTCCAAAGCTCGGGCAGTTACCCACCCTCATGGCAGACACTTCCTATTATCTTATTGTTAGGTGCCCTAACCGATGGTTTAGGGAGGAACACTGAAAAATGGTGGTTTGTGAGATTGACTAGTGCATGCAGTGAAGATGGTGTCTCCCTCCTAAGTCATTGGTTTCTCTACCATGGTAGGGATAAGTAGCTGAGGAAAAAGGAGGAGGAACAAGAAGTCCTTTCATGCTTTGGGTTTTCTTACTAGTGCATATAGGGAGCTTAGTGCAACATCAATCTTTTGTCTGTCAGTCAAACTGTCAAAGCCAACCTTGTCATCCTTGGCAAGTCACACAGACGCCTCTAGGAGGTGGAGTGTCGACCCTGACACGGGTGTGACACCGACATCAACATCGTGTCGGTGCATCATGGATACGCAAAAAAAAAAATTAAAACTTTTTGTTTTAAATTTTTAATTTTTTTTAAGGTAACTCACGGTTGTGCCATCTATGGTGTGTTTATCTTGGAGAACTCGATTGAGGAGGAAGGGATCTGTAAAGACGATGAAACCGAAGCCTCTTAGTCGACTCGTGACCTTATCTCCCATGATGACCACCTGAGTTACCTCACCGTAGTTTTCAAAATGCTCCTTCAGCTTGTCTTTCATCATCTCTAATGAAACTCCACCGATGAAGAGCTTCTCTTGATCAGAATCCTTCGCTCTTCTTCTTCTACAAAACTATAGGACGTATTTGCTCACTTCTTCGCTTTCCTTCTTGAGATAAAGAGAAGGGAGCGAATTTGGGGGCATGGGGAGAGAGAGGAAATTCGTGTGATCTGTTTCAAATGTAGACACTTTATCCGAAGCTGAGAGAATCGTATCCTGTTTCACTAACCAAATACATATAAATGCATCCTAAACGATTTTGGAGGCCCAAACTCAAATCTGTTTCAACTATTTACATCATTCCTTCAACTATATAATGGAGGAAGGGTTTTAGAGTTCACATGACAGAAGGTGATTTCGTTAGTTGATGCACTAAAAGGGAGCCATTCAGAATTTATATTCTTTTAAATACCATTACTTTAAAAGAAATATGGCATTACGAGGGCATCTTTAAAGGCTCTGCATGTATAGAGGAAAATATCTCAGCGCAAACCTTCTTCACTTCCTTTTGTGTGGATATTTCGCGCTTCCAAATCTGGCACCGACTTTGAAGTTTGGGTCTTTTTGGATAAATAGGTCCGGATCCATGAAGATTGATTTGTGTATTATGTTGAAATTAGTAGTTGTTTACCATTTATGTGTTTTGCTTTAATATAAAGTTGTGTACTTTCTAGTTTCTATTGTCATATACTTATGTTAATTGATGTTTCACTTGTTCTAGCTTGAATATTATATATAATATATAATATTATATACCCTAGCCGTGTTGCTGCACCCAAAATTTTTGAAATTTGCCGTATCCTGCACCCGCACCCGCACCCGTGTGACATAGGTCCTTGGTTTGTCCAACCTGCCATTTTGGTGGCCCATAAACCTTAGGCAGATCCCATGTCCCTTTGTTTCGAAAGACGTTCTTTGTGTTTTATATTCATTCCATGTCTATCTGCCAATATCTATGTATTGCATGTGTGCTGGGCTTAAACTGTGTTTTGGTAGGTTTGTTGCTTTTTGTGCCTCTTTACATCTAGGTTATCAATAGCATGCTATAACGGGTGATCCTTAGCGGGCGATCCGCCAAGGCCGCTAACAACGCTATAGCAGACCACTATGGCACTGGTAGCGGACAGGTTTAATCTCTATGTGGGAAGGCATTGTCATATGCATTCTTTTCAGTTTTCATAATTCTTTTTATGGGATTTGACAGTTATTTGACAGTCAATTACCTCATATAGCGGTCCACTATAGCACTGGTAGGGGACAGGTTTAATCTCTATGTGGGAAGGCATCATCATCTGCATTCTTTTCAGTTTTCATAATTCTTTTTATGGGGATTTGACAGTTATTTGACAGTCAATTACCTCATCAGTGCCACACAGGCATGCAGGTGGATACACAGACAGATCAAATTAACCTCATATATATATATATATATGTATCTATATCTATGTCTACATGTATATCTGTGTATGTGTGTAAGATGGATTGACACATCTTTGTTATTCAGGCTCTTCAGGACAGTGACGATCAACACCTCAAATAATTCAACAATAGAGTCCTACTAATTGAGATTCAACATTACAGCAAATGGGGACCTGCATATTATTGTACTTGACCCCAGTATAACAGTTTCTAATACCTAAGTTATTAATTTGTCTTATTAACATACAACATTCGGCCTCTCTAAGGAAAGCAACTTGCCTTCAAAATTATTTATCGATGTATCTATATATATTTCTATTTCTACGTATATATCTGTGTGTAAGTGTGTATCAGCGTGTGTGTGTATGATGGATTGTCAGATCTATGTTATCCAGGGTCTTTGGGACAGTGATGACCTAATAATTGAGATTTAACATTACAACAAATGGGGACCTGCATATTATTGTGCTTGACCCCAGAATAACAGTAAGGAAGGCAACCTGTCTTCAAGGTTCGATTAGATAGGATACTAGTTGAGACCAGTTAGTGTAAAACTGGACTGCATCAATCAGAGGGAAACCAAGAACACTTATAACGGGTGCATCAAACAGATCAGAAGATCCTTTCAGTTGACTAGAATCCATTACTTGAACGAAAAATAGATCTTGTGGAATCATATCCAGTGTCTGATGATACATTGTGTACCTTGCTTTAAATCGATCCTTGCTTACCAACCATAGAGTCTAAGCGGATCAAATTCTCTCTTGATACTGTCCTTGAAAGCCTGATTCGAGCTGATCCCCCACCAAACAAAGAGATCTTGGTAGAATGCCATTTATGAAATTGAGCACAAATTTGCAAAGAAATATCACTTTTTCTTGTCGAGAAGAGACGTGATGACAAACAGTTTCTTATAATCGCATGCTGATTGATCTGATTGTGGGTTGTTACTTGGACTTTGTAGCTCATGTTCTCACACTTGACTTGCCTTTGATTTTGCAATGAAATTACAACTTGGATGAATAGTTTCATTTCCGCTATAAATTTTTTAATCATAAATAAAAGTGTACCACTAAATCCACTATATCCCCGCTACCGCTGTGTCAAGGTCGACCGCTAACAACCCGCTAATCGCTATTGACTACTTAGCTTTACATAGATAAGCCAAAAGTGTGGTGAACAGTTGAACAAGTTGTTGGAAGGCTGGTTCATAACTGTGATAAGAATGGCAGTAAAAGAACCGGTGGTGGTGGTTCTTTAAAATTTTATGGTTTTCTTGCTTGATGGGAAACATGGTACATCAAAGTTGATGAGTGAAGATAACGTGGAAAATTGGCCCAAGCATTGTACTGTGATTTGGGTTGCAGACAATCCAGGCTGGTTTTGACCTGAGCCTGGTATTGCAGTCACGCTTGCCTGGATCATGAAATTGGTCCCAAGCTTAGCGAAAGTTGCCATGTTGGTCCTCTCCTAGTCCCACCTTTATGCTAGACATGGGCAACATTGGCATGTAATATTATAATTTTTCGAGGATTCTGAGGTGAGATTATCCTGTGGCTCAATTGAACACTTGGCAGTCTATCCATGCCTGATCGAATAGCCCACACCTATACTATCCATAGAATTCTCTAGGTGTCAATCAGATTTTGGTGCTACTTTGTGGAGAGACATGTTTGTGTGGGCCTTGTAGTCTGGTTGCAGATGACTTTTCAGCAGTTTATCTCACAAACCACAATGTGGTTGTCAGCAAATTCTTATCAGCCTCGTTGTGTTTAGTTGATTCCTTTGCATGGCTGCCATAAGAAGGAGCAGGATCTGGAAGTGATTTGAGAAGTAGAAGATGCAAAATTTTCTAAGAATTACCAGAAACAGGCAGCGAGAATAGTATTGAACAAAGTTACGAAAATATAATGCAAATCAAATGTACAGTGAAGCAATAAATAATAAAAAGAATTAAATTAAAAAGTGTGTAAAACAAACCTTAGGCAAACCAGAGAAGAGTAATGTTTAGAACATAATAAGTAACATCAGATGATTCTTTGAATAATCAATGCACATTACCTCTATATGTTTTTGATATGCAAATTTAAAAATTAGCCACTTAAAAATCCAAACTTAAAGAGTTTTTTTATGGTCTTATGCTTAATCTTTCTAAGCGAATGCATTGACAAAAACCATATGAAAAATATGTGTTGCATAATAATGCATAAGTATAGAGGCTTAATAATTTAAGTGAATGTATTGACAATAACCATATGAGAATACATGAAACGCATATCTAATGCATAGAAGTATAAGAATTAATATACATGAGAAACATAATGGAAGTGTGAAAGAAGTGAGACTATTAAGCTTTTGTAAGCACTACGCATTTTCACTTAGAAGCTTCTAGTAACTGTGTTCTTTTCCACATGTTGTACAAGTAACTATGCATATTCTATTGTTAGCTTGCATTAAAACATAGTTGTTTTTATGGTAAATTGTATTTCATTGGAGGATTAAGTTGATTTCTTGATTTAATAATAGAGTACCATGTGGCATGCGGAATTTATTGTGGCTGCATATCAGTTTGATCGCATCCTGTTATTCAATTTCATGCTGGAACTCTTAATCTCAAGCCTTTGGGGTCCCATGCTCAGAGTTCTCTTTCCTTTCTTACCTACCTCAAGTGATTTAAATTGAAAATCTGGAAGTAGTGGTAGGGTATACTTACACGGTTTCACCTGCGAGATTAATACGAATGGAGAGATTAAATGCCTAAAACAGATAAGAAGTGAACATGAAAAGAATAAATGAAAGCAGCACTTCTTGGTAGCTATGAAGTGTTAAGGCACAAACCTTTCTTGATCATAAGCTGCTATGAGAAGTTTAATATGGAGGGATCTTCAGTTTTTTTAACCTTATCACATTTGGCGGTTCATATGATTAGATGTGTAGTATGTAAAGTCAACATTGCTTGATGTCTGATAGCTGTTGATGCCATTTACAGGGTCGATGTCAATTTTGGACAGAGGCCATTTGTTTTTGACATTGAGGTTAGCTTCAACAGTTGCTTATCAGATTTCTTGACTGTTTTGCATTTGCCAAACTATTTTTGTTGGGCCTTAGATGAAAGCTTTTGTTTTATTACATGTTATGTTTCTGTCTTAGATTCCCTGCAATTTTAAGTTTGGCAATGGTCCTGCTTTGCCTTGGCTGTTTTGTCATGCCAATTTTTTGCTGCATTTCTTTATCTTCTATACACAGCTTACATAAAACAAAATTAGCTTAAGACAAGTAAAAATGAAAGAGAATACAATATAACCGAGATGAAAATAACACTAAAATACAAGCTATCCCTGCCTGTTATTGATGATTCATGTGAAAGTGAGTGAAACACGTAATAGGTTGTTAGTGGTTTAATTACTGGGTGAATGCCAATGAAATCATATGCAATGGATCTTTCATATTAGCAAACATTATATATTAACATATGTGTATGCAATGGATCTTGAATAAAGAAATAGGAAAATGTAAAGTTTTTGACCTTTTGTGGGGAGTATCTTCAAACTATGAGACATCGAAGGTCGATATCCTTGGCAAAAAAGAATTACCCTCATTAGGTACTATTTATTCTTTACTTCTGACAGAACAAGATAGGAGAGGACATGAAAATGAGGATGTCTCAGAATCAACAAGTCCGAGGAAGAGAAGGATATGGTAATCTAATAGAGGTCGTGGTGTTCCGTCCAACAATGAGAAAGAAAAATTAAGATGCTCCCATTGTCGTAAAAGTCGACACACAAAGGAACAAATGCTAGGATTTAATTGGTAAGCGTACTGCCATTAAAAATAAGACATTATACCAATGCCTTCGAAAAACCATTAGAAAGTAGTGATACGAGCTCCATTGTTGAAGGATCAAATTTATAGTGGCCTTATAGTGCAGTTCTTGTCTTATTGCACTGTTCTTATTTTTGTCTTCTTTTCTTATTTTTGTTCTTAGTTGTTTATTTTTAAAGGTACCTTTAAATTGGACTTCATTAACGACACTCATGTAATTAATCTTATTGTAATGCTGGTTATAAGAGGAAAACCCTATCGGCCTAGGTTAGATGTATGAACAAAGTGAATAAGAAGAAAGAGAAAGGGTGGCCACCCGATTACCATCTTGTATGATTCTTAGCCTTATTTTGTTCTTCAATCTTCATCAAATCAACATGATATCAAAGCTAGGTTGTTAATTTGACCAAGAAAACAATAATAGATTGTAATCAGCAAAGGAGTAGACTTAGAGCACACTAGAAGCACATCTCAGCATGCCAACTGCAACAATCAGCCATAAGTATTGAAGAAATCAAGAAATCATTGAAGGGAGATCGAAGGAAGAGTTTCAGAATTCAGCATGCATGAACGACATGAAAATCAAACCATTCCAAATCACCAATATAAAATTGGTTGGTAAGAATTATAGAGAATGGGCAGAACTTGTTCTTAAATCAAGAGGAAAGTTAAAAATCATCAAGGGAACTCAAGTATGCCCTACTGAAAACAACCTAGATTTTGAGCGGTGGTCAAAGGAGGATGCTTTGGTGAGGTCCTGATTAATAAAGTCGATGATTCCTATGATTAGTAAGACATTAAGACATTTATGTATATGGAGACAAGTGTTGAAATTTGGGCAACAATTATTCTAGACACAGAATATCACAAAGGAATATGAAATTATGAAGTACTGGAAAAAATTAGAAAATATCACCAGGGAGATAAGTCTAAAAGTTGACTATTACGGAGAGTTTCGTGGGTTGTGGAATGAACAACAACACATTATAGAAAATAAATGCAACCATTGCATCAAAGAAAGGATATCAGATAACGAGGTGATGAAGGTGTTTGATCTTCTTTTGGGGAATTTCACTCGAATTTGAATCCATTAAGATCAACCTACTTAGTAAGGAAGATTTGCCCTCGGTTGATAGTGTGTGTTCCCTTCTTTTAAGAGAAGAAGATAGAAGAAATCTCAAAAAAGGAGATCAAGGAAATTTTAAGTGTAGAAGAGTTGGTACTAGAGGAAGAGGAGGTGAATGATCCCAACATTTGGAAGACATAACAAATTACAATGTTCTCACTATGGGAAGAGAAGGCATACCCGAGATCAATGTTGAGAAATCATAGGAAAACCAGTAGATTACAAAGATCACAGGAATTATGTGATTGCCTCTATCGAAAAGATGTAAGAATAACTCTTCAACTTGCTTGGAGAGTCTTCACCAATTCACAAATAATAATCGTCAAGAGATCAATATGCCAAAAACACCAAACACCTGGTGTTTAAACACACAAACCAAGTCAAACAAGGAACCAACTAATCAAACCAAGTATCTCAAGATGGTGAGATTTTAGAAGGAAAAGGTAATGATGAGTTAAATTTAGATGTTCCTATCCCTCTGAGAAAAGGGAAAAGATTACATGATAAATACTCTATGACTCAATTTATGTCATATGATCATCTATCTCAAAGTTATCATAACTTTGTGTTGAACGTTGAAACATATCAGATTCCTAAAGATTTTTTGGAAGCGTCTAAGTCACCACATTGGGTAGAAGGTGTTGGAGATCAAGCTGACATCTATATGTTTTACATGTTTTGAGTTTATGCAGTTACATTCATGTATTGGGTAGTTTAGATCCCAGTGGATTAGAATCTGATCCATTGGGAGTCGGGTAGGATTAGAGGTACTAATCAAGGGCTTTTTAGTCATTCAAGTTAGAAGTTTGGATATATAATGTCCTAATTGTGATTAGGGCTAAGAAATAAAAACAGAGAGAGAGGTTGCGACAGCCTTGGAGGGCGCCAACCTCTACTTCCTGCAAATGATATTTGATATTTTGTTTTTTGTTCATTTCTCAAAGAAAAACATCATGGTATTAGAGCCTATCGTGGTGAAGATCGTGGCTGTGAATCTGCAGGAGATGCTGAAATCATGCCCTAATTATTGAAGGCTGCTGTATATTGTAGTTTGAAGCTGAGACAACATTGAATGTTGCATCGTGGAGAGCAGTTCAAAGTCCCAAGTAGAATCAATACAGGAACAGAAAGTGAAGTACTTTAAGGAGAAAACAACGTCTTGGTTTGGGAGACATGCATCTTCAAGTCAATCGAGGGAACTAATGCTGTGTTGACGTTGTCATTTTTTGAAAAAGTGAAGATGAAGTGAAGATCAAACTGCATCCTCGCTAACTTTTCTAGTACTGATCAGCCAAATGCAGAAAACTGCTTGAATTTTCAAGGTAAATGTTAGTATTTGTATTAGTTGTGATTGTCTTCTAGTGAAGGAAAAGAAGACAACAACTTATTAAAAGAAAAAAAGGGGGCAAAGCTGAGAAACAATGGATAAAAGTAAAATAGGTGATGGCAACGAAAATCATTTTTCCGACAAAGGTGAGGGGTTTCAAATCATAAACCTAAAGTTAGACGGAAATAACTATCTTCAATGGGCCAGATTTATCGAACTAGCTGTGATGGCAAGGGGGCGATGGGTTATTTAACTGACGACATTCCACAACCTCCTATTACAGATCCCCTTTATTCATGATGGTGTAGAGAAAATGCGCTGGTCAGTGCTTGACTTATACAATCAATGGTCTCCTTGATCGGCAATATGTTCATGTTTTAAAATCCGCAAAGGATATATGGTTGACAGTTCAAGATGCTTACGCTCAGAGAAAGAATCCGCAAAGGATATATGGTTGACAGTTCAAGATGCTTACGCTCAGAGAAAGAATGTAGCTAAAAAATATGATATTATTGAGAATATTCGGAAGTGTAGACAAGGAGGAAGATCAGTAAGTGAATATTATGCAGAACTTAGAAGTTTATGGAAAGAATTATAAGTTTATGGGAAGATAAAATGTTAAAGTTGCATGCATGAGCGCAATAAAGAATTTGAAGAACGAAAAGTATTTGATATGTTGTGCGGCATCTCATCGGAATATGAAGCTGTGAAAAATAATATTCTCAGTAGAGAAAAACTTCCTTTCTTTAAGCACTGTATACTCTCTCTTACTTCGTGAAGAAGATCTAAGACATTTAGAGAATAAAAAGAAGATTAGTTCTGAAAATACAACCTTTGTGGGGAGGAATACTCCTAACTCTTCATTCTCTCGTGGAAGAAGGATATGGACATGGCAAAGGTAGAACTTTATTTACTTCAGAAAATAAGGAAAAAATGACTTGTTCTCACTGTGAAAAATCAAGACATACGAATGCAGACCCACTTATTATCAGAATAAGCCTAACAAAGCCTACTTCAGCAGTGATCAAGGTGAAAAACATAATACAGAAAGCAATATAACTTCATTGGCTGACATGAAGAAAGAGATTGAGTTACTTAAGGCTTGACTGATTGATTCACAAACTCCATCCACATCCTCTAATGTTGATTCTCAAGCTACAATAGCATACCCATTCTCATTCATGGCTAAGGGTAATGTATTTATTTCTCATCCCAGGATATGGGTTATTGACTTTGGTGCCACAAATCACATGGTCATTTGTCGAGATTTCTTTAATAATTATGAGTTGACTCAAGAAAAAATTAATATTAGGTTGGCAGATGTATCACACACTCCCATAGTTAGAAAAGAAAGTATTACTACACCTTTTGGCATATTAAAATATGTCTTACTTCCAAACATTTCAGTCAATTTATTATCAGTCTTTGCCATGACACAAGATCTAAAATGTCATATAATTTTTTATTCAACTGGATGTTTCTTCTAGGAACTGAGGACGGAGAGGATCTTTGGTCAGGGTAGTATGAGGAGAGACCTCTATTTCCGTGAGGAAGTCCAAGGAGCAGCAATGCAGTCAACAATAATTACTGAAAACCAGAAGGGGGAGCTACCTTTATGATATCAGAGATTAGGACATTTACCTTTATCTAAAATTAGGATGCTAAAGGGCAAAACATCATCGTATTTCATTTTCTTTGAATGAAGAAAAATCCTCCAAACCATTTGAGATTGTTTATTCTGATGTTTGGGGTCCTTGTTCTACTACTTCATTGCATGGTCACGAGTACTTTATTTCATTCATTGATTATTGCACTAGGTTTACCATGATATATCTCATGAAAACCAAGGATGAAGTGAGATATATTCTTCCTATATATTGTCACTTTGTGCATACTAAATTTCAGCGCACCATTAAACTTCTTCAAAGTGATAATGAAGGTGAATTTATGTCTCAATCACTCCATTCATATTTCTTAAATCATGGATTGTTATACCAAACCTTTGTACTTATTCTCCACAACAAAATGATGTTTTTGAAAGGAAAAATAGACCTATTCTAGAGGTTGCCCGAACTCTTTTGATCGGTTATGATGTTCCAAAATTTTATTGGGGTGAAGTAGTCTTAACAACAGTATTTCCTATAAATCGTATGCTAAGCAAAGTTCTCAATGGTAATACCCCATTTCACTCCCTATGTCCTTCCTCAAAACAATTTCATTTACTTCCAAAAGTGTTTGGATGTACTTGTTTTGTTCATATACATTGTGGCTTGAGGGATAAATTAGACACTAGATATGTTAAATGCGTTTTCTTGGGATATTCTTCTACTCAAAAGGGGTATAACTGTTATGATCCTATAAAAAGAAGATCGTATGTTACAATGGATGTTACCTTTCACGAAGATACACCATTTTATAATAGGCAAGAAGCTCTACCATTAGATGTTCATTCACCTAATGTGATGTCAATTCCATCAGTTGAAATTCAATCAGAACGTGAAAGAAAAGAAGAGGAGATGCACCTCTCTTGCATGTTTATACTAGAGGTGAAAGACCTTCCTTTCTCGTCAGTCTACTATCTTGAATCAAAGTCCTCACCTTGAATCAGATTTAACTCTTGAGGTAATTTCTCAAAATTATGGTGGTGAACTTGATGATTTACCTATTGCACTTTGAAAAGAAAAACATGAAATTGCCAAATATTCTCTTAAGAAGATGGTTTCATACACTAATTATCTCAAAGAATACCAGTTGTTTGTGATGAATGCATATAACACTTATATTTCCAAGACATTTGAAGAGGTAGAGAAATATATAGAGTGGAAGGCAACCATGAAAGAAGAAATTGCAGCATTAGAAAAAAAACAAAACGTGGGAACTTGCAGATTTACCACCAGAGAGGAAAAGAGTGGGATGCAAATGGGTGTACTCAGTAAAGTATAAGGCTGATGGAAATATAGAAAGGTACAAAGCCAAGTTAGTGGCTAAAGGTTACAGTCAATCATATGGGATTGACTATACAAAAACCTTTGTACCAGTGGCAAAAATGAACATCATTCGAATTATCCTAAGTGTGTCCGTCAATAAAAATTGGGATTTGTGGCAGTTGGATGTGAAGAATGCCTTCCTTGAAGGAGATCTTATAGAAGATATTTATATGGACCTATCGCCATGATATGATCATGAACAACAACCAAACAAGATATGCAAAATGAAGAAATCAATTTATGGTTTAAAGCAATCTCTAAGAGCATACAACAACAACAACTAAGCCTTTTCCCATACTAGACGGGGTCAGCTACATGGATTCTTTGTTTCCACGGATCCCTATCGTGTGCCATGTTAGCAGTTAACTCCCAATAAGCTAGATCATTCTTTATTGTTTCTTTCCAACACTTTTGTGGTCGTCCTCTACCTCTTTTAATACTTTCCAAATTTAGTTTTTCTAACCTTCTTAGAGGTTCTTCTTTTGATCTTCTTTCTATATGTCCAAACCATCTTAAACGATGTTCTCTCATTTTATCCTCTATTGGTGCCATTCCTAATTTGTTTCTAATAACCTCATTATGTATACGGTCTTTTCTTGTATGACCACTCATCCATCTCAACATCTTTATTTCTGTCACAGACATCTTTTGTACATGTTGATGATTAACTGCCCAACACTCAGAAGTCAGAACCATAAAACATGGCAGGCCTAATTGCTGCTCTATAATATTTACCTTTTAGCTTTAATGGTATCTTCTTGTCACAAAGAATACCTGATGCTCCTCTCCATTTTAACCAACCAGTATTAATTCTATGTGTAACATCTCCATCAATTCTTCCATCACTTTGAAAAATTGACCCTAGGTATTTAAAACTTTCCTTTTGGGGAATACAATGTGTGTCAATTTTAATTTCTATGTCCTCTGAAGTAGTCAAATGATCAAACTTACATTCCATATATTCTGTCTTTGTTCTACTAAGTCGGAGGCCTTTGCTTTCTAATGTTTCTCTCTATAGTTCCAATTTTCTATTAACTTTTTCCTTAGACTCCTCCACTAATACAATGTCATCTGGAAATAACATACACCAAGGTACTTCATCTTGAATATGTTTTGTTAACTCATCCATCACCATTATAAATAAGTATGGACTTAAAGTTTATCCTTGATGTAACCCAATATTAACTTCAAAGAAGTATGTCGTTCCTTCACGAGTCCTCACACATGTTTTTGCACCATCATACATGTCTCTTATAAGGTTAATATATGTCTATGGGATACTTCTTTTTTCCAAAGTTCTCCAAAGAACCTCTCTCGGTACCCTATCATAAGCTTTTTCTAGATCAATAAATATCATGTGAAGATCTTTCTTTTTTGCTCTAAAATGTTCCATAAGACGTCTCAAAAGGTGAATCGCTTCAATAGTAGATCTGCCTAGCATAAATCCAAATTGGTTCTCTGTTGTACTTGATACTTGTCTTAACCTACGTTCGATAATTCTTTCCCATAATTTTATAGTATGACTCATTAACTTGATACCTCGATAATTCGCACAATTTTGAATGTCTCCCTTGTTCTTATATATGGGTATAAGTGTACTTGCTCTCCATTCCTCGGGCATCTTTTGGTTTTTCCATATTTCATTAAATAGTCTTGTGAGCCAAGTGATTCGTATTTCTCCTAGTATTTTCTAAACTTCTATAGGAATATTATCTGGTCCTACCGATTTACCACTCTTCATATGTTTAAGAGCCTCTTTGACTTCATTCTTTTGAATACATCGGTAGAAATTGTGGTTTATATACTTTTCTTGGGAATTGAAATTATACAGACCAAAGATTGTTTATTTTTAAGAGCCTCTTTGACTTCCAAAACGACAACTAACCGCATTATTTGACACATTACATTATTTCTTGGGAATTGAGTGGCCTGATCAAGGCAATGGTGAAGTTATCTCGTAAAAGGAAGTATGTTGCTATGGACATCCTTGAGAAAGCAGTCTATTGAATGCAAAACCTATTGGCACTCCTATGGATCCCCAATGTTAGGCTTCTACTATCAGGATCGAGGGGAGCCACTTTCAAGACCCGATAGAAAATATAGAAGATTGGTTGGAAAACTTAAACTACCTCACTTCCCATTACTCATCTAGGATATCTCCTTTGCGATGAGTGAGTGTGATAAGCCAGTTTCTAAACTTACATGACGAAGGACGTTGGGATAAGTAATTTCGTATCTTCGGATATATTAAAGGAGCTCCAAGAAAAGGCCTCCGCATCTATGAAGACGGAAAGGTCACACTCAGTTGTTGGATACTCGAGCCCATGCTTGAGTGACGGCGAGGCTCTCCCTCTGCCGATAGAAGATCCCACTTCTAGGTATTGTGTATTCATCGGAGATAATTTAATATCTGGAAGAGTAAGAAGCAAAATGTGAGTCGCATGAGATCAAGTGTCGACGAGGAATATCGAGCCATCCAAGCCTTGGCTACTTGTGAACTCATTTGGTTAAAAGCAAACTACTTTAAGAAGCTTCGGATTTAGCGGATATTATGCAAAAGACGCTCATTTGTGATAAATCAAGTTGCATTGCATATCGCCTCCAATCCCAGTGCTTCATGAGAGGACCAAACATATGAAATAGAGCTGTCATTTTTATTAGAGAGAAAGTATCTCAAGTAATCTTCAACCTTCTTCATGTTCGCTCAAAAGATCAAGTGGCAGATATTCTCACCAAAGCAGTCACCGCCCATGTATTAAAGAAAGGTCTTTGTAAGTTGGGTGTTTCAAGTCTTCAAAACCCAACTTGAGGGGGCGTGTTTGAGATCAAGCACGTTTTGAGTTTATGCAGGTACATTCATGTATTGGGTAGTTTAGATCCCAATGGATCAAAATCTGATCCATTGGGAGTCGGGTAGGATTAGAGGTACTAATCAGGGGTTTTTTAGTCATTCAAGTTAGAAGTCTGTATATATAATGCCCTAATTGTGATTAGTGTGATTAGGGCTAAGAAATAAAAATAGAGAGGCTACAACAACCTTGGAGGGCGTCGACCTCTACTTCCTACAGATGCTATTTGATATTTTACTTTTTGTTCATTTCTCAAAGAAAAACATCAGAAGCTATGCAATCAGAATTGAATGCATTAGAGAGAAATCAAACATACAAAGTAAGTGATCTTTCATCTGGAAGAAAGGCACTCGGATGCAAGTGAGTGTACACTATTAAATTCAAAGCATATGAAACATTAGAAATGTACAACTGAACCAAGTACCTGGTTTCTTTCTTACTGAGCCAATTGGAAATCCGATTAAAGCCTTATAAGTCTAAATTCAAATCAAGAGCTGTACAACTGAACGTATCCTAATTGGTCACCTGATTCTGAATGAAACTTTTAAGTTTGATCAACCCAAAACTCACAAGCTAGCCGTTTTTAGAATCCTTATATTGTTGGAAAGCTTTTTTCCTTTCAACCATGTCTTTTCCTATCCCAAATTCAATCACAACATCCTCTTTCATTGTTTTCTATGTTAACTATATGATACTGGCTTGTTTGAGTATGTGGACGTCAAAAGAGACTTGAATTTAATTAACATTTTAAGCCATTCAACTTTCACATGCTAGAAAATTGTCAGGTGCACACCTAGATACGCCACATATGTCTACTTAAACGACTCAGTGTGTAGTCAAACACAAGTTCAACACACTAATGATGTTAGATATAGGAAGAATCAAAGTCAAGGTATCTGACACATTAATGCATTAATGTGGCAAAAAATGGATTCAAATACTGAGTTTGAGCTTGTTTCTGTCTATTACTGTGCACCCTTCCCTCTCAAGCTGTCACCATTGCTACCTGTTGGAGTTATCCATATTATGTATATATATATATATATATATATATATATGTGTGTGTGTGTAGAGAGAGAGAGAGAGAGATGTGATTGTTATCTAATATGTACCATATATGCTATGATCTAGTTATGTGTATAATACAATAAAATTTAGATAGCATATGTATAATAGAAACAAAAATAAAACATTGCATATAGATATCATGCAGTGTCCCAGCACGTGACACTTTCAAAAAGTGCCATGTTCAGTGACCGTATTATATAAAATAGATGTGATTGTTTCCAGCCCTTATTTCTTTCACCACTAGAGTGTGGTTTATGACCATTGAATTTTAATTGTAAATGAGCTATTAGCAATGTTGTATTTGTTGTAAGTATTGGTACAGATTCTGTAACTTTATGCTCCGAATGATACATATAGTACATATTGATGTGTACCACAAATATCGTTTTTGAACGAAGTATTGTGATACATACTGTACATATCTTTGTGTATGAAAAACATTGTTTTCGAACAAAAGAGAAAATCTAAACAAATTCTTGAAAAAAGTCTTATAGAATTCTGAAAATTCCCAATATTCATAAAAAACAAAACACATTTAATAATTAATTATAAAAAATACATAAATATGAAGCACGACATATAAAAAAACATGCGCACAATAAGTAGTTAATAGCGCGCTATAGCGTATTAGCGGCCAGAGAACCGCTATATCGTTGGAAGATTAGCGGACGACCTTCTTGGCCACTATTAGCGGCGCTATGACCGCTATAGCGATCTGCTATATCGGTCCGCTATATCAAGAATAGCGTATAGGATGGTTTATCAATGCTTATTTTGTTATATTTTGACTTGATTTACTTGCACACGTTGATAAATGCTTATTTTGTTGTTTGTTTATTTCTATAATGGTTTATCATAATAGCTAAAAGATATATTTTCAAAATAATAATGTATATCTCATCAAGTATTGTAGCTGTCGAAGCTATGTTAGTGTCCTATAAAGGGATACATATGGTGACTCTTGGAGATCATGTAGCTTATTTTGTTATATTTTGACTTGATTTACTTTCAGAGGTTGATAAATGCTTATTTTGTTGTATGCTTATTTGTATAATGGTTTATCATAATAGCTAAAATATGTATTTTCAAAATAATAATATATATATCTCATCAAGCATGGTAGTTGTTGAAGCTATGTTAGTGTCCTACAAAGAGATACATATGGTGACTCTTGGAGATGTGAAAAGTCATTTGAGTAAACATGTTAAATGAATAAAATGGTTATAAGAAAACCTCCGTATGGGGAGGTAGTATGCCAAATTGAGGTATGAGATCTTAGCCTTAATTTAGAAAACCTTGTTTATAAAAGCCTTGCTTATAAACCCTTGCATGCAAAAAGAGCGTGTAGAAGTTTATCATAGTGTTTGTTCTAATTATGTTGAAGAGTTGACCTCTCTTTTTTTATAAGACGAGTAAGAGTTCTTTTGTAGGCAATTGCCAATGTCCCTTGTATCGATACTTGAGCCGATAAGTATAATATATATTAGTTTCTTTTACTTATTCTGCCTAATGTATAGAATAATTTGGTTATATTTATGTTTTTGTTTTTAAATATAAGTTTAACAATTCAATATGCATATGCCACATGAAAATTATTGTTTGTCTTCTTAAAATTTGTTTATTTAGTTTGATAAAGTAGTAGTTACAACTCCGCCCATGTAAGGGATCACCCTTGCATTACCGGTCCCAAGCCCGGATAAAGGAGGAGGGTTGTGTTAGGCTTCCGACAGCCAGCGTAAAATTTCGTCGGATTTTTATAACATGGATTACAAAAATTATGAGCATTGCTTTGGGGCGTCCCCGCCTAGCGACGTGCTGCAGAGCCCGAATGCAATAAGAAGTAAGCAAGGGCCACTACATTTTCGCTCGAATATAGTGAATCAATTGCAGAGAGGGTTCCCACATCATGGATGGGTGTGGGTAAAGAAGTTAGTCCCGCTACATTACCGCCCGAATGTAGTGAAAAATTTTCAGAGAGGGTCTCCACATTTTGATTATGGACGGATGTGGGGGGTAAGGAAGCTAGTCCTAGATAATAAGATTCGTATTGGTTCTTGGAATATCGGAACATTATCGGGTAAGCTAATGGAGGTGGTAGATACTATGATTCGGAGAAAGATTCATATTCTATGTTTACAAGAGACAAAATGGGTTGGAGAAAAAGCAAAGGAGATAGAGGATACAGGTTTTAAATTATGGTACTCAGGTAAAGAAAAGGCTAGAAATGGAGTTGGTATTATCATAAATAAAGATTTAAAGGAGAGTGTAGTAGACATACAACGATATGGTGACCGAATCATGACGTTGAAATTAGTGTTAGGAGTAGAGGTTTTGAATATAGTTTGTGCTTACGCACCCCAAGTAGGACTAGAAGATAGTATAAAGACAGTTTTTTGGGAAGAGTTAGATAAGGTGTTTCAAAAGATTACACAAAGGGAGATGATTTGTTTAGGAAGAGATTTAAATGGACATGTCGGTAAAAAAGCATTAGGATATTAAAGGATTCATGAAAACTTTGGTTTTGGGGATATAAACGAGGAAGGTAGGGAGATTTTAAATTTTGCTATGGCAGTTGATCTCTTTATAGTCAATACAATCTTCAAAAAACGAGATGAACATTTAATTACTTATGAGAGTGGCTTATCACAAACACAAATTGATTATTTTATTTGTAGAAAAAAAGATAGAGCGTGTTGTAAAGATTGTAAGGTAATTCCAGGAGAAAGCTTAACCACCCAACATCGACTTTTAGTTATGGATTTACAAATAAAAAATGGACAATGAAGAAAAGAGTGCATCGAGCTATTCAGACTAAATGGTGAAACCTCAAAAGCGAGAAAAAAGATATATTTAAACAGAAAGTCCTTCAAGGTGATGTTTGGAATTATATTGGCACACCCTGTGATATGTGGAACAATATGGCAATACATATTAGGAAAGTGGCGAAAGATGTCTTAGGGGTATCGAAGGGAGGTGTACCGGCACAAAAAGAAGCTTGGTGGTGGAGTGAAGTAGTGCAAAATAAAATCAAGGCAAAGAGGGCATGTTACAAATTACATTATGCCAAGAAAACTAGTGAAACTTTAGAAGCTTATAAGAAAGCAAAGAAGGAAGCGAAAAATGCCGTTAGTGAAGCAAAAGCTAAGATTTGGGAGGACTTATATAAAAAACTCAACTCAAAAGAGGGTGAAAGAGATATTTTTAGGATAGCTAGGGCTAGAGATAAGAAAACTAAAGATCTTAATTCTGTGAGAGGCATAAAAGACGAGGATGAAAAAATTTTAGTGGCAAATGATGATATAAGAAATAAATGGAAAAACTATTTTTATAATCTTTTTAATGAAAATAAAGATGTTAGTATTAGTTTAGGAGATTTAGCGAAGTCAGAAAAGTATATAAACCACAATTTCTACCGACGTATTCAAAAGAATGAAGTCAAAGAGGCTCTTAAACATATGAAGAGTGGTAAATCGGTAGTACCAGATAATATTCCTATAGAAGTTTGGAAAATACTAGGAGAAATACGAATCACTTGGCTCACAAGACTATTTAATGAAATATGGAAAAACCAAAAGATGCCCGAGGAATGGAGAGCAAGTACACTTATACCCATATATAAGAACAAGGGAGACATTCAAAATTGTGCGAATTATCAAAGTATCAAGTTAATGAGTCATACTATTAAATTATGGGAAAGAATTATCGAACGTAGGTTAAGACAAGTATGTACAACAGAGAACCAATTTGGATTTATGCTAGGCAGATCTACTATTGAAGCGATTCACCTTTTGAGACGTCTTATGAAACATTTTAGAGCAAAAAAGAAAGATCTTTAAATGATATTTATTGATCTAGAAAAAGCTTATGATAGGGTACCGAGAGAGGTTCTTTGGAGAACTTTGGAAAAAAGAGGTATCCCATAGACATATATTAACCTTATAAGAGACATGTATGATGGTGCAAAAACATGTGTGAGGACTCGTGAAGGAACGACAGACTTCTTTGAAGTTAATATTGGGTTACATCAAGGATCAACTTTAAGTCCATACTTATTTATAATGGTGATGGATGAGTTAACAAAACATATTCAAGATGAAGTACCTTGGTGTATGTTATTTGCAGATGACATTGTATTAGTGGAGGAGTCTAAGGAAAAAGTTAATAGAAAATTGGAACTATGGAGAGAAACATTAGAAAGCAAAGGCCTCCGACTTAGTAGAACAAAGACAGAATGTAAGTTTGATCATTTGGTTACTTCAGAGGACATGGAAATTAAAATTGGCACACATTGCATTCCCCAAAAGGAAATTTTAAATATCTAGGGTCAATTTTTCAGAGTGATGGAAGAATTGATGGAGATGTTACACATAGAATTAATGCTGGTTGGTTAAAATGGAGAGGAGCATCATGTATTCTTTGTGATAAGAAGATACCATTAAAGTTAAAAGTTAAATATTATAGAGCAGCAATTAGGCCTGCCATGTTTTATGGTTCTGAGTGTTGGGCAGTTAATCATCAACATGTACAAAAGATGTCTGTGACAGAAATGAAGATGTTGAGATGGATGAGTGGTCATACAAGAAATGACTGTATACATAATGAGGTTATTAGAAACAAATTAGGAGTGGCACCAATAGAGGATAAAATGAGAGAACATCGTTTAAGATAGTTTGGACATATAGAAAGAAGATCAAAAGAAGAACTCGTAAGAAGGTTAGAAAAACTAAATTTGAAAAGTATTAAAAGAGGTAGAGGACGACCACAAAAGTGTTGGAAAGAAACAATAAAGAATGATCTAGCTTATTGGGAGTTAACTGCTAACATGGCACATGATAGGGATCTGTGGAAACAAAGAATCCATGTAGCCGACCCCGTCTAGTATGGGAAAAGGCTTAGTTGTTGTTGTTTGTTGAAAGTAGTAGTTACATGTTTCTTGATATTTTTTAGAAATTAGAGAATCCATTATATATATACATATAATTTTTTAATCATAAATGAAAGTGTACCGCTAAATATGTTATATCCCCGCTACCGCTATATTAGGGTCAACTGCTAACAGCCCGCTAACCGCTATTGATAACATAGGCGCACATAATACAAATATCACGATACGTTGATAATTGATAAACAAACCAAAAACTCAAATTTAGAAAGGTCCTGATTTTCATGACAGAGGTGTGAAGGAACAAGTGAAAAGCTAGAACATGCAAATAAACATGAGAAATCAGCAAAAAGTACTCCTGAAGCAATGAAACTGTGCCCCCTATGTACTGAGTGGAAGGAAGAGAAGGGCAGCCTTTTAAAGTGGAACCTTGAAAACATGAAGGCAAAAAATGCATCGCTCCAATAAATGGGTAGGTGCAGTATCATGTGTACTATGCATGAGATGCCTTGTATTATAATATTCATGAAACAGGTGCCACACACCCACTTTACATTTGAATATCATATCATACATGCTGTTTGATAATAATACAGTACAGATACCTCTTTTATACCTCGAAGCAAATCATGCTGTTCAATAATGTTGCTGGCTCTATCTCTGGTCTGTTGTTAAGCTGTGTACATGATGTACTTTTGCAAGGATAAACAGATGGCATGCCTACGTATCATCAGCATGTCTTGGGCCCAGCCCAGCCCAGCCCGTCTGTGTCAACTGTCTCTAGATAGCAGTGAACCGGTTGTGCCAACTCTGTTTCTAGATAGACATTAAATTGTATCCCACTTCTTTATTTCTTTGTTGTATTGTGATTGTTCATCCTTTCACCTTTGACATATTGAGGGCACTCCAAACCGAGTTTGAATTTTCGTCACAGGCATACATGTTCGAGGAAAAGCAAAAGCGACAGAGGGCTATAGAGAAGATACTGTTGCCTTTGAATGTCAGCCACCGGTAGGTAATTATACCAGTACTTACCTTTCATGAGATTGACTAGTGAAGATTTTTTTGATTCGATGACCGATGAAAATTTCAATCTTTTTAAATAATTTACTTTGAGCTGACTTTTTAATTTGTGGTAATAACCTTTGTTCTTGTAGACATAAGACATTTAAGTCGGATACTGTTCATTAGCAAAATAATGTTTACTAATTTGGTCCCGTCTTGGGTTCTTTTGTGTTACTTGTATGCTGGCAATCAGGATTGTTCGTTCATATCTGTTGCACTATGGCTATCAAGATACTCTCAACTCTTTTGATGCTGCAAGTAGAAGTACGTTTCCCCCTATTTCAGTTGGTGGGGAAAGTAATGATGAAACTGAAACTGAAGGCTCCTATGTGCTGAGCAACCGGAAGCATTTACGTGAGGTATGTGGCAGATCACTGCTGTTTAAAATATGGGAGTATCTCTGTTTGGGGTTTTTATGTGTAACCAACAGGTGGATATAGCTATACTTTTGTTTTTCCTCTTCAATTAAAGAAATATATTTTTGCAAGATAAACCTGGGAAAAATGGGTGCCTTCTTGGTAGTGTTTAGGTGCCATGGTTTGCTCAGCATGGGTGCCACTTAGCCATGTGTCCAGCGGATATCCTGCCTTGATGCAGTTTCAACTCCGATATTTCATGCAATGAATTCAGTTAGATCCTTGTTATGATTTTTTCTAATGCTAACCTGTTTTCATACTGCTTTATGTGGTCAAGAGCATTCCATACATAGGTTGATTAAGGGGGGCTTGTGAATCAAGTTATTTTATCAAAGATACAATTCATACATATACATACATATATGTATATATTGTATCTTTCATTATAATATATATATATATATGTATATATATATATATGTATATATATATATATATATATATACACACACACATGTACATACACACATAAGTGAGTGAGTGCATGTATGAACACATATGGTAAGTATCTTCTGGACGTATGTGTGGACCAAACGTCTTGGAAGAAAAAACTCAAAATTATCATTTGTGTTATCTTTTGGAAATTTAAGCCTCTGACTGAGTATGAACTTTATGGTTTAGTTAGGCAAACTCATATTTATATTACAATTTCATTATTTAACAGGCATAAATGCATAAAAAGTTGATGCTCCTTAAAATCATATTTGAAGTGATTCTCTGGCAATTGCATTGCCTTCATTATCGGAAAGCTAGAACTCTTCACATTTAACTCTAGCGGGCTCTGACAGATGAATTCCAGGAATTATCAGTTCATGACCCAAGATCCTGGCAAAAAATGTATTCTCCTGTTCAGGTGGCCTGACTTGTTTCGGCTCACTGCCTCAGCCATTTTTACTATGATCCCTATTATCACGCCAACAGTATGGTGGTCTTGCCTGCCTGATGTGGCCCACTTCAGGGCCTCAGGCCTTTGGTAAGAAGCGAGCAGCCTGTAGGCCATTGCATCTCTGATCATATTTTCCACAACCTCACCCTTAAGCTAATAAGTGGTGTCCAGGCCTGCTCTTCTGCATTAAGATAAATGTGTGGATCTTTTCTTTTGCACCTTAATAACTGATATGTGTGTGCTTTTGTTACAACAACAACAACAACTAAGCCTTTTCCCATACTAGACGGGGTTGGCTACATGGATTCTTTGTTTCCACAGATCCCTATCGTGTGCCATGTTAGCAGTTAACTCCCAATAAGCTAGATCATTCTTTATTGTTTCTTTCCAACACTTTTGTGGTCGTCCTCTACCTCTTTTAATACTTTCCAAATTTAGTTTTTCATACCTTCTTATAGGTTCTTCTTCTGATCTTCTTTCTATATGTCCAAACCATCTTAAATGATGTTCTCTCATTTTATCCTCTATTGGTGCCACTCCTAATTTGTTTCTAATAACGTCATTATGTATACGGTCTTTTCTTGTATGACCACTCATCCATCTCAACATCTTCATTTCTGTCACAGACATCTTTTGTACATGTTGATGATTAACTGCCCAACACTCAGAACCATAAAACATGGCAGGCCTAATTGCTGCTCTATAATATTTACCTTTTAGCTTAATGGTATCTTCTTATCACAAAGAATACCCGATGCTCCTCTCCATTTTAACCAACCAGCATTAATTCTATGCATAACATCTCCATCAATTCTTCCATCACTCTGAAAAATTGACCCTAGGTATTTAAAACTTTCCTTTTGGGGGATGCAATGTGTGCCAATTTTAATTTCTATGTCCTCTGAAGTAACCAAATGATCAAACTTACATTCCATATATTCTGTCTTTGTTCTACTAAGTCGGAGGCCTTTGCTTTTTAACGTTTCTCTCCATAGTTCCAATTTTCTATTAACTTTTTCCTTAGACTCCTCCACTAATACAATGTCATCTGCAAATAACATACACCAAGGTACTTCATCTTGAATATGTTTTGTTAACTCATCCATCACCATTATAAATAAGTATGGACTTAGAGTTGATCCTTGATGTAACCCAATATTAACTTCAAAGAAGTATGTCGTTCATTCATGAGTCCTCACACATGTTTTTGCACCATCATGCATGTCTCTTATAAGGTTAATATATGTCAATGGGATACCTCTTTTTTCCAAAGTTCTCCCAAGAACCTCCCTCGGTACCCTATCATAAGCTTTTTCTAGATCAATAAATATCATGTGAAGATCTTTCTTTTTTGCTCTAAAATGTTCCATAAGACGTCTCAAAAGGTGAATCGCTTCAATAGTAGATCTGCCTGACATGAATCCAAATTGGTTTTCTGTTGTACTTGATACTTGTACCGTAGAGTGCTCGCTTTGCATGCGAGAGGCACGGGGTTCGATACCCCGCATCTCCATCTCAAAACAATTATGTAAACTCCGCCCATGTAAGGGATCACCCTTGCATTGCCGGTCCCAAGCCCGGATAAAGGAGGAGGGTTGTGTTAGGCTTCCGACAGCTAGCGTAAAACTTCGTCGGATTTTTATAACATGGATTACGAATTAAGAAACTAGTTTAACTTAAAATAGTTTTTATTTATTTTTTTAGTTTTTAATTTTTGAATATTTTAAAAAATTTACGATACCATACGACCATAGAGAAAAACGACACATGATATGATACGGTACAAACAACATTGGTTTATGCATCTCCTAATGTGAGTGATGCAAGAAGATAGACTTCCTAGAGAAGAGTTTAGTTAGGAAAGTCCCGACATCTTTAAGAACTAGTGAAAATAAGCATATAGAATTGAAAAGCTTATAGGATGTGACTTTATAAAAGAGGCAGAAAATAGGGGCTGAAGCAAAAAACAAGTTTGAAAAGAACCAGTAGTTGATCACCTTTCTTTCAAAAGAAAAATAATAAATCATTCGACATGTTATAATAAAAATCATGACATCCAATACGGTCCTATTCAGCCTAGAACACGCTAGGCTGAATCTCGTAAATAAAACCCTGACCAGAAATGCCCGGAAGATGTATGATATGATAAGTCCTCACAAACAACTAAAGAGTTCCTTGTACTGTTTGGACCCCCTCACGGTGACCAAGTATCAACGTCCAGTAATGGCATGAACAACGTATATGTGCCGGCACATACATGCTTGTCTCCAGTAATCTATTTACAAACTATTACCAAATTTATCGGTGCTGATCGGACCCTAATATTTTCGTTAAGATTACAAGTAACAATTCTTATTCTAAAATTTCAAACAAACGTTCACAATTCCATTCGTATCCTATACACCAGATCGGGCTGTGTGTCATCCTATCTGTAGTCTTCAGCGGCATGTTAGGTGGGAACTAGATGACTTACAATAAAAGAGCTGAATCTGAAATAAATAAAAAAATAACCACAGAGAAGTCCAAGTGACCTCAAATTTCAGGTCCCCGAGACAGTTTAGAAGACATGGAATGAACCAAAAAGCGAGAGATCAATCAGTATTACGCAAAGAACAACAGTATCACACACCAGCCAACCACTACGAATGTCTTAAAATTTGAACCAAATGACTGTGTAAATTCAGTTGAAACCCACTAAGCATCCCAATGTAATGCTTTGTACCTGATCGTGGCACAGTATGATGCACCTCTCTCGTGCCACGATGTGCTTCTTCCATATTGTTTGCTTGTGACTGTGCAGCATCCCTGTGTGGTAGCTGACCATCCCCTGAACCATCTTCCGGGGAACCTAGAGATGATGATTTTGAGGGGCTTTCCCCAAATGCTGGCATGGTAGTATTGTAGACGAGCCCATATCCACGCCACCAGGGCTGTGGACTCATTCCCAATCTGGGGGGAGCCTCAGACCCAGGTTCGACAGAATTAGCACTATCTGATTTTTGTTGCATGGCGTCTGATATCTTCAGAAAACTAGCACCCACATGGATTTGTAAAAAACTCCGGATTCAAAATCTGGCACTATCTGATGTGTGTGCTTTTGTTATTTTCTGAAAATCTGGTAGTTTTTTTCTTCCCTATATCTTATTCCCAAGTTGAATTCTGATGCTGAGCCTACTTTCTTTTATCCAAATGAAGCTTATTCAGGATGGAGATATTGAAGGGGCATTTGGTAAACTTCGGGAATGGTATCCTCAACTTTTGCAGGCAAGCACTTCACCTCCAGTAGTCCAATTTAAAATATAAGCTCTCTCTCATGAGCTATATTCATTTTGTTTCCCTTGAACAAACTTAGTTTGTAGTTGGTAACATCTATGATGTGAAGTATTCTTGTGTTTGGGAACTTGTCTTGGTGGAACAATTGACTCCAATAAGTGTAGCAAACTAATTCTCAGGTAATTGTACATAAGGGTAGAAGTCTAACATACTTCTGCATGAAATGTTCATGAACAAACCTTCCCTGGTTGCCCTGTCCCATCTTCTGGGATAAAGAGACTGGAAAACAACGGGTTCAAATTTCCAGTAGAGGATAAATATTTGGAAATTCCTGGACTTCATTGTCCTTCAAGTCTCCCAGCATTAGATATGTTAGTGTCTAGTTGGTTTGCTTGATGTTCTCCTCTTTCTTGAAAGTGGCAAACATGAAACTGAGCAGACCCTGAAAATCGTGACTATGCATTTGGAACTAAAGATCTGGCTAGGGAGTCAACTAAACTTTCAAGTTGAAGGTCCCAACATTGATACCCGGGGTTGTGCATACCATGTGGAGTGTGGACTTCTGTGTAACCCCAGCTTGCCTATTGAGAAGAAAGAAGCAACAAATTTTAGATACCCTTGTTTGAGGTTTCAAGTAATGGTAGTCTTTTTAGTGTCAAGTTATATGGAAAGAGATCTTGTGGCAACCTTGATATAACTTTGCAGGGATGGCAGTGAGGCAGGTCAAGGACGGGATACCTGTATGGGACTCCGACGAGAACCCCATTGGGTGTGTGTGTGTTTGGGTTCTCTTTTTCCCATGGGGAATGGGGCAGGCATGAGGCCATATATATAGTGTTGGGTATATGTCGGGGCACCTTACCTGCATACCGGATCCAAACCTGATCAGATCTTGTTGGGTTGGGTCGGGGTTGCATGAGGTCGGTTCAATATTTTATCCCTAATCTTTTGTTGGCGATGCATAATGTTAGTTTGACTTGCAGGTTGAAGTGAAAAATGTTTCTTATGGTACTTTTGTTCTGTATTTTTGCTGATTTGGTCCATGAATTAACTCTTTATAATATAGTATCAGTATTTGCTTTGTGTCGATGTAATATAAAACTGTGTTGTGAAGCAGATGGGACCTGTCATTAAGTTTCTGTATTTTGAGTGAGAGTTTAATTTTTTACAGTTATTGTAGCTTTAGAGGTTATGTTTAGTTTCTACCTTCCTTTTGAAGGTTTTGAAAATGATATCTGTGTGTTTCTATTCATATTCTTCACAATTGTTTCCTTTTTTCTAAGATAATTACAGTTTTAGTCATGTTCCCTTTAAACGTTCTTCAGTTTCTCAATTGTCATTGTTATCATGAATGCTTTCTGCAGGATGAGAATTCCACTCTGTGCTTTTTGCTGCACTGCCAGGAGTTTATCGAACTTGTCAGGGTATGTGCTTCTTTCTTATGTTATTTTTAAATGCATGGGGTTTACTTAAACTTATGTTAGTACCAAACACTTAATAATTTTCTTAATTACCTGCCTAGCTTATTGGACGTTAACTTCTAATTTGCATTTGGTTGTTTTAGGTTTTCCACTACCTGAGCAATTATGTAGTCATTTGGTATTTTGTTTTCTTTTGCCGTATATCTATTTGTTGTGCTTTGTGACTGCTGAAAAATTATGGCATGCACCAAGAGAAATGCTGTTAACAGTGTTTTAAGGTTTAAGATATTGTGCTTTGGTCACTAGATGTGAAGTACATCGAGTGAGAATGTAATATCCTCTATGTTATCATAGGTTTGTCTATTTTAAGTCTTGTTTGATGAAATCCAGTTTACAGGTTAAGGGATTTCTGCTGTCAGTAAAAACCTTTGATGTTCTTTATGGTCTTCTATAACTTTCTAAAGGTTTTGGAGAGAGCACACCAGGTTTAGTTGGTCAAAGAGGAAAAGTCATAAAAAAATGGACTTAACAGGTGCAGTTGCAGAAAAACAAAAAATAAGATTTTTCTGTATGTGTTATGTTTCTTGTTGATTTTTGTTGCAATTCTAATTGAGGATCATAGCCATACCCATGATGTGGGCTCTCCAGAGTATTTGGAAAGTCGTGGAGCGTAGATTTGTAGTGAATCAAAGGCATATCGGTGTTGGGAATCAGATCTGTTCAAGTTGTTTTTCAGGTAGCTATACAATAGCAGACATACTCTGTTTTTGATGTTTTGTCTAGCTATTGCCGCAGATCCGATCATGTAAATTTGACATGGGTGTGTGGAAGTAACATGTCGATCCAAGACTGATTGGAGGGAATTTGGTCACTGCTGATTGGAGAAAATTGACCCGTACAGTAGAGAAATCAATTTTGGAAATTTCTGGTGTTTGATGTGTGCTTCAATTGATTGAAATGTTGTAAGGGAGAGTATGCTTGATAACGCAAACAAGTGGAAGGTTTATACCCAAGTTATGAAGCCCATTCAAGAGAAAAATTGGACTCTTTTCAAATTACAAATGTTAAACTAGATTATATAAATTATCTAGAATGGGTCAGGTTTATTAAACTTGCAGTCCTCGTAACAGGTAGATTGGATTATCTTATAGGTATTCGGTCATGTCCTTAAGAAGGGAGTGTAGCCTATTTTAAATGGAGAAGAGACAATGTTCTGGTGTTTTTATAGTTGCTGCAGTCTATGATTTCTTCAATTGGGAGAACATTCATGTATTTAGATTTAGTTGTTGATATTTGGAGGACTGTATCTAAAACTTACTGTAGAAGGAATAATACTGTAAAGGAATATGAAATTTTAGAGAAAATCAGAAAATAGAGATAAGAAGTCTCTTTAAGCTGTTAAGGTTAATGTGTAGGGAAGGGAAGAATTACCTTCCTTAGGTATAATTTATCTTTTCCACTTAGAGAGGAAGATAGAAGAGGACTTGAAAAAGAAGATGCCTCCAATCCTTAGAAAAACTCAATATTAGTCCAATTGTGGGAGAGAAGGATTTGGCCTTCGAGGGAGAAGACATGACAACTTCTTTGTTAAGGAAAAAAAAGTTGAGATGCTCTTATTGTGGTAAGAATCGTCATATAAAAGAATAATGTTGGGATCTAATTGGTAAACCCAATTATATTAAGAATAAGGTAAACTATGTTACTATCTTCGAAAGCTCATCAGAGGGCACAAATATGGTTATTAGTACTGGTTTGGTGAGCAGCCTTCTACTTATGAGTCCCAAGCTACTATGGGTTAGACTTGATCAGTGGTGATGGGTAATTTTACTTCTTCTCGTATATGGGTTGTAGATTATAGAAGTGTTTTGTGTATCACCCCATATCATACAATATTGGACATATCGTATGATAAGAAATCGATACGATACACTACACTCTATTGTAAGATAGTATCAACTTTATCATGTGATACAAGCCGTATCACCTTTATCATGTGATACAAGCCGTATCACCTTCTAGCAATATTATGCATATCGTCTTGTATCGTATGATGATGTACTGGATCGTAAGATATAGTATATCGGCTTGTATTGTGTGATATAGGCTATATCACATGATACCAGCCCGATACACCCTATTTTTATAAAAATCAACCTTCTTTGGAGAAGAATTGATATGATCTTTCTCCCTTTTGGCAAGAGAGACTTCTTGCCTTAAGGTTGACCTCCCAAAAATAACAATCAAGGCCAATAAAAATAAGCAGCTTTCAAAGTTAAGAAAGTTCGAGAAAGACAATTTTCTTTAGCAACTTAGCAATTATGATCACATCCAACATTGATAGGTTGCACAACACAATTGTCTCTGCTCGAGTTTGGTAACTCAAGGGCCAATTATGATCACATCCAATATTGGTAGGTTGCACAACACAATTGTCTCTGCTTGAGTTTGGTAACTCCAAGGGCAACTCAATACCTTCTCAACCGAGCCAGATAATGAATTAGAAAACTAGCCTAATTTAGAATATTTCTTGATTTTTACTGATTTTAAAAATGTTATGATACGATACGCATCTCACGAAAAAAAAAATGATACACAATATGATATGGTACAAACACTAGATTCTAGTGCAATTGACCATATGGTTTGGGATTATAATTATTTGTCTAATTACAAGCTTCTTTGTAAGAAGGAGGCCATTAGATTGGCTAATGGCTCTAAGACATTCATGATAGGAAAGAGAAGCGCAAAAACATCATTATGTCACTTATCGTTTGTTCATCATATCCCAAGTTTTCCTGTCAACTTATTACCTATAAGCTCCCTTACCAAACATCTAAATTAGTCAGTTACTTTTTCTTTCTTTAGTTGTATCTTTTAGGATACGAAGACGAGGAGAATCTTTGGTCATGGTATTTTGAAAAGGAGCCTCTACATCTTTAAATACCCTATGGTGACATCCACATCTCATACTCTTTCGGTCACGACTACTATAAAAGCAGAATTATGGCATGATTGCTTGTGACATCCACAACCCATTATTTCTCTTGAGTCTAGTAATGTAGTTCTTCATTGTAATGTTTGTAAGAGAGCAAAACATCAACGCACTTTGTTTCCTTGTAGTGTCTTAAAAGTCACAACCTTTTGAATTTATTCATTCCGATGTTTGGGGTCTATGTCTAATTACTTCTTTTAGTGATTATAAGTACTTTGTTTCTTTCATAGATGATTGTACCTGATTCATCATAGTTTATTCAATGAAATCGAACGATGAAGTTTCTACGATCTTTCCCATTCATAAATTCATTGAACTCAATTTCATTCCTCACTATAAATCCTTTATTCAGACAGTGATAGAGAATATATGTTAAATCGATTGCAAGAGTACCTTAATAAATATTGATCATACACCAAACTTCTTGCTCTAATATGCTACAACAAAATGGTGTTGCATAAAGGAAGAACAAAAACATCCTTGAAGTCTCTAGAACCTTAGTTATTGGGGTGATGCGTAGTATTATACTACACGATAAGTCTTCATGGAGGGTTATTAATCCAGATGATAAATTATTTCATGTTTAACTCCATACTTTTTGGGTGTGTTATATTCGTATCTACTTACATGTTCGAGATAAGTTGGATCCTAGAGCTACAAAATATAATTTTATTGGATACTCTACTTTTGAAAAGGGTATAAATGCTATGATCCGGTGCATATTTTTTTAGATGTTATCTTCTTTGAATCAATTCCTTATTATTCTTTTAAGAGAGAGTCCTTTGTTCCTGTAGCTGAATCCACTCATGTCTTTCTTGTAAGTTTCATCGAAGTGGAATTTGATCTCACGGGAAATAAAGAGACTGATGTTGTTCCTAACAACTTACGTTTGTAGAGAAAGGAAAGTGGTGATACTCCATGCTCAAGTCAACGTGACCAAAGACTTCTTAAATTCATATCAATTACTTCCCATAATTCTTGAATATGACCTTCTCATCGCTATCTGAAAAAGTAAGATGTCTTTTTCTCTTTATCCTATTTTTCACTACATCTCTTACCAAAATACTTAAGAAACTATCAGAAGCTTGTTATGAATGTTGAACTACATCCTATACCTAAAAATATGGAGGAAGCTAACCAATCCCCTCAATGGAAGGAGGCCATGCAAAGTGAATTAGTTGCACCACAGAAGAATAATATTTGGACGATTGTTGATTTTCCCTTAGACATAAAACCATTAGGTTGTAAGTAGGTGTAAACAGTTAAATTCAAGGCTGATGAAAGTCTGAACGTTGTAAGGCTAGTAGCCAAGGGATATAGTCACTCATATGGAATTGATTATAGTGAGACTTTTGTTACAATTGCAAAACTCATAACTATAAGAGTTGTCATAAGCTTGGTTGCATACAAAAGATGGGATATGCAGTAGTTGGATATGAAAAATACATTTTTGCAAGGAATTCTTAATGAAGTTTATATGGATCTACTTTTATGATTTAATGAAAAGGAAATGAAAGGTAAGGTATGTAAACTGAATAAAACTATATATGGATTTAAGCAATCTCCAAGAGCTTAATTCAAAAAATTTAGTGAAGGTGTAATCTTCTTGGGATATCAAAGAAGCGTGAATGACCATACTTTATGCATCAAAAGAAGGAAGAAAATATCTATTTTGATTGTTTATGTATATGATATTATTGTCATATGAAATGATGTTGAAGAGGTTACCCATCTCAAGACAAAGCTCCATAAGCTTTTTTATTTAAAAGGTTTGAGTTGGCTGCATTATTTTTTAGGAATTGAACTCCTGTAATCCAACAATTGTATTTTCTTGACCCAAAGAAAATATACTATGGACTTACTTCAAGGTACAAACATGATAGAATGCAAAATGGGTGATATTCTAAGAGAAACCAACAAAAAGTTGCATCTTGGTGATGAACTTTATGAAGATGTGGGCAAATACCAAAGGTTAGTAGGTAAGTTAATTTATTTTATTATCACTCATATAGATATTGCATATCCCGTGCGAATAGTAAGCCGATTTATGCATGCTTCATTGAAAGCCCATATGGATGCTATTCTTCATATATTACGATATCTTAAGTATACTCCTGGTTATGGCATTATTTATATACTAATAAGGGCCATCTCAATATTGAGGTTTTCTCAGCTGTTGATATGTTGATTGGGTTGGATTCTTAGATGATTGAAAATCTATTTTGGGGTATATTACACTTATTGGGGAAATATTGCTTCATGGAAGAGCAATAAAAAGTTTTAATTGTTAGATCTAGTGCAAAAATTGAGTATAGTCATTACTCAAGGGATATGTGCAGAATTATGATTAAAGTCCTTAGTGAAGGAGCTGGAAATGGAAACAGGTAGTGTAATTCTTCTCTATTGTGACAATACGTATTGTTGCTATACAAATTGCTAGTAATCCAGTCTATCATGAAAGGACAAAACATATTGATGTTGATTGTCACTTCATAAGAGAGAAAGTGACCGAGAAGGTATTCCAACTGATTTATGTCAAATCTGCCAACCAATGTGCTGATATCCTCCCCGAAGCTGTAAATCAAAGTGGATTAGTGCATATATTGAGTAAGTTGGGAGGCATTTGGTTGCGCCCGACTGCACCTGCTGTACACGGCACCAGGGTGGTACTCGGCTAGCACCGGAGAGGACAACACTACTGCTAACGCTGGGATGGCAGACACACTGTTGCACCTGTGGAAGACGGCACCCTGACGACACCTGCTGTGACAGTCGCCTAGCACCCGACTGCTGCACAGGGGACTCGGCTACAACCTCCTTTTACAACGGTCGACAGCACCCTGCTGACAGCGGCACCCTGCTGCAACGGACGGTTGTACCTGGTTGGGGTGGCTCTTGGCGTCAAGGCCCTCGGCTGCACCTTGGAGATAGGCACCCGACTTCACCTCTTCAGCGTCCCTCCACTCTTCTCCAGCTCCTCTGTAACTCCCCACGGGTTCTCTCTATCTTTCTCCTAACTTGAGGTGGAGTATTAGGGGATATGGTGTTGAGGAATACATATATCTGCAGATCTGGTCCTCCGTTTGTTTTTAGTTGATACTTTTAGTTATGGATTATTGTAAGGGTATATTAGTCTTTTTAAGTTATAAAACCTTATATATAAGTTCTCTAAATAGATTAGAAACCTTAAGAGGGGTTAAAGAATATGGTGGCTCATACTCCTTGAGTTGTCTTCTTCAATCTGATGTCCTATATGCATTTGAATCTTCCTCTTCTAATAAAGAAAGATTAATCTTAACAGTCAATGATCTATTAGTTATCTTTTTTGCATGGTGAGGAAGTAATAGGTTCAGGATTGTTGTTTGCTATTCTCCAAATGTGGTGCTTTGGTATTCTAATGCCAGAATAGCGGCTTAACCGTAGAAGTATGTGGTTTACATAAGTGATGGACATCCTCAATAATATTCTCCAGAACAGAACAGCAAGATACATATGACTAAAATTGCCTTCTTTTTTTAATGATGTTAAATTAGTGACACACGTGTGTTGGTTATTTTCTAAGTCACACAGACACTTCTAAGGGGTGGAGTGTCGACCTCGACACAGGTGCGACACCGATACCGTGTCGGTGCGGCATGGCAAAAAAAAATGCAAACAAAAAAAAATTGTAACTCACGGTTCTGCCATCTATGGTGTATTTATCCTAGAGAACCCGATTAAAGAGGGAGTAATCCGTGAAGACAATGAAACCGAAACCTCTTAGTCGACTCATGACCTTATCTCCCATGATGACCACCTGAGTTACCTCATCATAGTTTCCAAAATGCTCCTTCGGCTTGTCTTCCATCATCTCCCATGAAACTCCGCCGATGAACGTAGAAAAATATCTCAACGCGGACCTTCTTCACTTCTTTTTGTGTGGATATTTCACGCTTTAAAATCTGGTAACGATTTTGAAGTTCGGGTCTTTTTGGATAAATGGGTCCGGATAGTGAAGATTGATTTGTGTATTATGATGAAATTAGTAGTTGTTTACCGTTTATGTGTTTTTGCTTTAATATAAAGTTGTGTACTTGCTATTGTCATATACTTATGTTAATTGATATCTCACTTATGTAGCTTGAATATTATATATAATATATAATATTATATATCCTAACGTGCCGCCGCACCCAAAATTTTTTGAAAATTTCCGTATCCCGCAACCGCACCCACACTCGTGTCTGCACCCGCACCCGTGTGACATATGTTATTTCTACATGTCAGCCACGTCTAGTCAAGTCCCATATGAGAAAACTGTACTCGTATTCAATTTTCTTTACTGTGTTACAATGGAAACATTTCTCTTCTTTTGATCGTTTCATTTGAGGATTTATTCTTCCTCATTGAATAATTAGTTCGTGGAGTTTATATATATGTTCATTATCTGAAACAAAAGTATAGCGTATGCTCCTGAATTTAATAAGTTGATTATGCATTATATATTAATTTCATTAGAAATTGTAGAAAGCCCTGAGCTGTTGCTGACTTTTAAAGGAAATACTATCACACTTACGGTACCATTTATGCTCCTGACATGGACATGCTACAGTTTGGTAACTTGGAAGCTGCTGTAATATACGCTCAAGCTGAACTGGCTCGATTTTTGGGCGTTAAACATTTAGAAGGCTTGCTCCAGGTACTTCCTCTGCTTGTGAAGGAATGTCATTATGCATTTGACTAGGTCGATAAACTTGTGATCACTTGTTTTCAAGCCGTTAAGATACTTTATTCCCAGTTAGTTATGTGTGGAGGAAATGTAAAAATAATCATACTAATTGTTTTTAAAATTGTACCATGCTTTGAAATCTCAATGTTATCTGAAATTGCCATAAGATGTTATATTTTTGCTTACAATTTTTCCTGGGTTTTGCATAGTTATGTAAAATCTAATTAGTGAAAGTTAATGATTCGCAGGATTGCAGTGCGTTGTTGGCCTACATAGAGCCTTCAAGGTCGTCTGTTGGTTATCTCCTTGACAAGGAGCAGAGAGAAATGGTTGCTGATGCCGTAAACGCGTCTGTTCTATCATTAAACCCTAACTTGAAGGATTCAAAATCTTGTTCGCATTCTATCCTTGAGAAATTGCTTAGACAACTAACTGCTGCTTGCCTGGAAAGAAGGGCCTTGAATGGAGGGCAAGGGGAAGTTTTCTATCTGCACAGAGTTTTGCGTAGTGGTAAGGCAGGTATGTAATAGTATTTGAGGAACCCGCCAAGGTGGAAAGGCAACTGATAGCCGCGCGAGATCCCTCCTTGTTTATTATCTGGTACTTGTGACATGGTGCATCTTAACTGAACATTTGAATAGAAAATTCATAAGCATAATATTTTCCAGATTTGCTTTTGTTGTGTATGAATTCTCCAACTCCGCCCATATAAGGGGATCACCCTTGCATGGCCAGTCCAAAACTCAGATAAAGAAGAGGGTTGCGTTAGGTTTCCGACAGCCCGCATAAAATTGATGGATTTTACAAATTATGAGAGTTATGTGAAAACAAATAATTCATGTAGCCGAACTCATTTAGTATGGAAAAAGGTTTAGTTGTAGTTGTGTATGAATTCTCCGAATGCTAGGAGCCCTAATCTGTTGAACTTTTCTCTCCCTTTTAATGTCTTTTTCAAAGCTTGCATGGTCGAGTTTCCTATGCACGAAAAGGGGAGGTTTGCATTAGATAGCTGACTACAAGGGTAACACTTCGTCATATCTTTTCCTGGGGGTGTCCAATATGGACGGATTCGGTTAGAACTTCGTTGCGGTATTAAGAAGTCTGACATTAACGAAGGAGAGCCCATGGGAATGACAGAACGTGTGGCCGCAGAGGGCTCTAATGAAAATGAATCCTAATGGCATCTGGCGCATTAATGCAGGACTCTCATGGCCAATTTGTAGGAGGTAAGGCTATCCTACACATCTCAACAAAACTTTGTACGGTAGAACTCTTAGTGTCATGCCTTGACCGTCGGAAGAGCCGACGGGTCTCGCAACGTGACCTACACCAGGCTCTCGAGTTGGATCAGTCTTAGCGGATTTCACAAGTACAGCGGAATAAGCAGTTCAGATGGCCTCTGATAAGGAATGTGAGTTGGGCTCTTACCTCGGATGTTAAGTGTCGGGAATGAGACTTGGCATCCGTTTAACTCACACCACGCAACACAACAAACGTTTAAGAGTAAAAGCAATAAAGGCACGTTCAATACAAAGCCAAATGACAATAGCTTTATTGATAGCAAAAAAGAATGCGCGGTCCCGGCGTACTACATTGGTATGTTAGGGGCGTCTTCCCTTGATGAGGGTTTTTGTATAAAGGGGTGGTGCTAGGCCATGTGTTTGTAGTCGACGGATCACATTCTCCCTCACTCAAAATCGTTGTCGTCCTCGACAACGTCCACCTCTTCGTCCCTACTTGGGACCGAATCTACATCAGCTCATCCCCGTCTCCACTTGGTCCGCACTCTGGAACGGCTTCCTTCGGCATCCTCCAGCATAGATGTAGTCCGTTAAAAGTTTGAAGGATCTGGGGCATGAACTTCGGAGCTACTCTCCTTCACCCGGTATCATGAAGCACTTGAGTTGGCCAGAAGGTTGGATGACACACTTGACGTCCGATGGGATCAAGGAGCTTCACCCGTCTACCTGGCATTGGCATTAGTGCTTCAAACTGCGGCACTAAGCATCACCAAAGCAACAACTGGGATCGATAACCCGCACAACCCTGCGTCATGTGGCATCGTTCAAGAACTTGGCACTACATGTGAGGTATTGCTTCGCATCACCAAATGCAGCCTCCATCCACATTGTCGGCACCCCACCTCCATGGGTATGCAACGTCCTTTCAACCCGTGAGACGCTACCTTTTACGCTGGGACAACGTTGGCCACTATGACTATTGCGGCTTACGTGCAACCGAATGCCTCTGTGATCATGCTGCTAAATCACGCCTTTGGTCACGATTGAAATTTGCTCGACAGCACCTCGCCTCATTGAGGGTACTGGGACTCAACGATGGTCCAAGCGCTCCTCACCTGTCTTTTAGGAAGCCAACACCAATGCCCGTGCGCTGACTGTCTCTACCTCTGTGGCTTGCGTACTGTGATGACGCATATATCCTTTGGAAAGTGCCCCTGTGCCTGCATAAGGTGCGTAGTCCCGATGTGGCGACTAGCACAAGGGTCCTAATACATCTCACTGTTCTGCGCTACATTTCACGTGAGCGACATGGGCCACCGGGCCAACCTTGGCATTATGGTACAACCGCATGTCCTCATCAGTGCGCTACTATTCATTACTTACACTTGATGACAATGCACAGGGTCTGGTGGAGTTTAGTGCGCCTCCTTCGCATGAACGTGTCCACCCACATGACCAACCTACCTGCCTAGGCGCGGCCATGATCCTGGGGGTACCAAGAAGAACAACACCTCGTGTGTCGATCCTCCAATCCTCCTTTCTAATCTCTATGGCCGTAGTCCACCCCTCGATGAGCAAACGAAGCTAACAGTGTTCGAGTCTCGATCTTAGAGTAGCACTAGGCTTCCGGATACTATCGTCTTGATAGGGGGTGATGCGTCCCGTTATCGATAGCCTGATCAAGGGTCGTTCCGTGTGCCTTGGGGCTTTCGGCCTTTCGCTATCGTAGTGTTCTCCTCGACTGGCGCGCAAGCGATGACAACATTTACCCTCTCATTGTTTTACCATGTGGGTCCGTGAGCAACCATGTTTCCCCATGAGTTCTTTAGCCGACAAACGTCCAACATGACCAAACATTCTTTAATACCAAATATGTCACGCCCTAACCGTCGGAAGAGCAGACGGGCCTCGCAACGTAACCGGCCCTCGGCCCTCGAGCTGGATCAGCCTTAGCGGATTTCACAAGTTCAGCAGAATAAATAAGTAGTTCAGACGGCCTCTGATAAGGAATGTAAGTTGGGCCCCTCCTCCGGATGCTAAGTGACTAGAATGGGACTTAGCATCTGTTTAACTCACACCACGCAACACGACAAACGTTTAAGAGTAAAGGCAATAAAAGCACGTTCAATGCAAAGCCAGATGGCAATATCTTTATTGATAGCAGAAAGGAGTGCGTGGCCTCGACGCGCTACACTGGTATGTTAGGGGCGTCTTCCCTCGAGTAGGGTTTTTGTATAAGGGGGTGGCGCTAGGCAATGTGTTCGCAGTCGATGGGTCACATTAGCAGTAAAAGAGGGTCTATGATGGGCAGTTCAACTAGGTACCGAAAAGGTGTTGGAAGGCAATGCTCGAAATGTTTTTCAAAAGATCCATCTTATGGAGGTAGTATTCTGAGGTATGCTGTGAAAGTGTTTACTTCTAAGGCTGTTATCGCACACACTCATACATATATTATACATATATACACACTCACACATATACATATACATACATATATACATATATACATACATATATACATATATACATATATATATACATATATACATATATGTATACATATATACATATATGTATACATATATGTATACATATATATATATGTATACATATATGTATACATATATATATATGTATACATATATGTATATATGTATACATATATGTATATATATATATATATATATGTATATATATGAGAGAGAGAGATGCATTGCTAGGCACATATATACACACTCACACATATACATATATATATATACATATGTATATATATATATATATATATATATGAGAGAGAGAGATATGTATATATATATGTATGAGAGAGAGAGATGCATTGCTAGGCACAATGGCAATTGCTCCAAGTTACGCTACTACCCTGGTTTTCTTCATGCCCATGTTGAGTGTTGAAATGATGCAAGGCTTTAGGGAAATCTGCTGAAATGATGCAAGACTTTAAGGAAATCTTGATGCTATAACGATGCAATGAAGAGCTGACGTTCTATTACCAAAAACAAAAAAAGTTGGCCCTCTAGTGATGAGTTACTCAGGTGATCAGCCCACGTTTTATTCCAAAGCCTATGTATTATTTACCCACACCATCGTCACTCTCAAAGATTTTATCACCATTAAAGAAAAGTATAGGCTACAGTACAGCGCTACACTGTATCACCCTTGGCTATTTGCCCCTATGGTAAAAGTTTAAGTCCACCATTGTTCCATCTCAATCATTTCACAAATACTGTAAATAAACAAAAATCAAGTGCAGCGAGCAGCATTCTCACCGTGCCGTTCATTGCTGAGGAACCAATTTACCCACTGACAGTGAAATAGACAAGAGTTTTTTTTCTTGTGGATGGGGTTTAGGTAGACATCTACCATGATACAATATCTGTACAAAGTAACAAAAGAAGGTGCCCATCTTGTGGGCTCCTTCCAGCTAGAAACTAGAATCCCTGGGAACTCACGTACCCTGTTCACATTTGATAGGGCTGAAAATCGATATTCACGAACTTGATAAAATCTAACTACTAAGAGAAATTATCATGATCAAACCCGTCTGCTCATATCCCAATGCACAAAGAGAGCTCAAATTCTTGCAAAAAGGCCTTGAGCTACAGTGGGTACCATGTGGACGAAGCATGCCCCAAGCAGCAACAAGCTAAATAACAACTGAAGCAGAACTTGTAGATGGCAGCAAGTGCCGTTAGTAATGCAGCACTGTCTATAACTCTGGTTCATAGTCTATATAACGTCAGTGCTACTAGTCAACTGTGTTCCACTTCTTTTCTCTCTTGAGTACAGCAGTATGCCACAATATATCACCTGATCTGCAGTAAGAAACTTGCCAAGGGTGATTATTTCTCTACTTCTGCTATGAACATGAATTCCTTAATTCTACTTTCGTCTACAGGAGATGACTCCACTACAGCACCACCAAGGACTTGTTCCAGCAGATGAGCCCATCATATCAGTTCAGGGTTTCTTCCTGATCTCAGTGGACTATCCACCCTACTTTATGAAACTTGCCAGTGTGATCACAAAGCGAGTAACCTACTTGCCATGAGGATCAACTTAGACCTTTTACCGATAATTTGAGCAACCAGGGGGAGGTGGAACCCAGCAATTAATGAAAACACACCAATTTAGCAGGATAAGAATTAGCTAGCAAAGGATATACATGTGTATATATATATATATATATATATATATATTCAAAGTGCATTTAAGATGTCCTCTCTCAATATATCTCCTGAAGGTGTAGGTAAACCATGTTTAATAGCATTCCTCTTTTCCCATAGGTGCCGAATGATTCTTTGAAAACCTATACACCAGGACCTACGGACATTCTTGTCAGGACTTGGTGAATTCCCAATCTTCCTGCTCCCCGCCATCGACCACCAAATAGGTAGGCTGTTTCTTGTGCGGTACCTGACAGCACTGCACTTAATAAACAGAAGACTGGCTTTTTCTGCTGGCAAAACACACAGCTGGTACCTTGTCCTAACCCCAAGTCTATTTGCAGCAAGGATAATATTAAGCACCATGAGAAGATTTTCAAAACAAGGTGGCAGTTGGGGGTTATTGTCTATTGACAGTTAACATTGGGGGTTATTGTCTATTGGTACATAGTGGTTGATGTCATGAATAGACATGATGCTGAGAAGATTTTCAAAATAAGGCAACGGTTTATAAAATGGTATTAACATTGGGTCAGCTTGTTGGTGAAGAGTGGTTATCTCATTACATGTGATAAGATCATGAATGCATATGTTGTCATGTCTCTTTACAAAAACCATTGACTGCAATCCTTGGTAGGGCAGTTTTGATGGTCATGTCTTTTGACATGAACAAGATTTTGATCATTATAAATAATACTTCTTAAGTAACTTATTACTTTTCTTTAAGTACACAAAGGATTTGTAGTGACAAGCATCTTAGTATGTCGATCCTGACATGATTACTCTTATACAATGAGAGCTAAGTGTTCTTCGTTTTAGGTTGAAGCCATTGCGGTCTACTGCATTCGGAGAGATAGAATCCCGAAGTGACCAAAAAGTCTAAAAGAAAGTTCTCAAGCACACCCTGAAGAGAGTTGTGCACTATCCCTTTTCTTATAGAAGTAATTGGGTGTTGCACATTTTTGGTTTATTGGCATTCTGAACCAAAACACTGATTCTTGTTTCTCAATGAACAAACTGCCGAATCCAGTTTCCAAAATTTTGAAAGAAATGCTGATTTCGAGTGGGAAATTCAACCGATACATTACAGAAAAAGGCTAATATTGTGTAGGGTTCAAAACTCCGCCCATGTAATGGATTACTCTTGCATGGCCGGTCTCAAGCCCCGATAAAGGAAGACGGTTGCATTAGGCTTCTAACAGACATCGTAAAACTTTTTCAGACTTTTTTACTATGGATTTTATAAATTATGAGCATTGCATTAGAGCATTTCTTTTAGCGATGTACTGTAGAGCCCGAATGCAGTGAAAAGTAACCAAGGGCCTCTACATCTTCACCTTTATGTAGTGAATCAATTACCGAGAAAGTTTTCACATTATGAACAGGTGTGGGTAAAGAAGTTAGTTCTATAGTAAGGGTTTTCGTATTTTGAGCATGAACGTATACGGGGATAATAAAACTAGTCCTAAATAATAAGATTTGTATCATTGACCGACAAGTTGATGAAGGTGGTAGATACTATGATTCGGAGAAAGATTTACATTCCATGTTTACAAGAGACAAAGTGGGTGAGAGAAAAAGCAAAAGACATTGATAATAGAGGTTTTAAATTATAGTACTTAGCAAAGTAAAATACTCGAAATGGAGTTGGTATTATTGTAAATAAAGATTTAAAGGATAGTGTAGTAGACATACAATGATATGGTGACCGAATTATGATAATGAAATTAGTGTTAGGAGTAGAGGCTTTGAATATAGTTTGTTCTTATTCATCCCAAGTAAGATTAAAAGAGAGTATAAAGAAAGTTTTTTTAGAGGAGTTAGATAAAGTAATTCAAAGAATTTCACAAAGGGAGATGATTTGTTTAAGAGGAAACTTAATTGGACATGTTGGTCAAGATGCATTAGAATATAAGGTATTCATGAAAACTATGGTTTTGAGGATATAAATGAGGGTAGGGAGATTTTAAATGTTGTTATGGCTTTTGATCTCTTTATAGCCAATATAATTTTCAAAAAACGAGATGAAAATTTATTACTTATAAGAGTGGGCTTATCACAAATACAAATTTATTATTTTGTTTGTAAGAAAAAAGATAGATCATGTTGTAAAGATTGCAAGGTAATTCTAAGAGAAAACTTAACTAATCAATATCAACTTTAGTAATGGATTTTTAAGTAGAAAAGTAGAAAAAGAAGAATATAGTGCATAGAGCTATTGAGACTAGACAATGGAATCTCAAATGTGAGAAAGAAGATATATTTAAACAGAAAGTTCTTCAAGGAGATGCTTGAAATTATATAAATACACCTTCTAATATGTCGAACAATATGGCTATATATATTATAAAAGTGGCAAAAGATGTGTTAGGTAAATCTAAGGGAGGTGTACCAACACAAAAAGAAGCTTGATGGTGGAGTAAAGTGGTGTAAGATAAAATCAAGGCAAAGAAGACATGTTAACAAATTGTATTATACTAAGAAGACTAGTGAAACTTGTGATACTTATAAGAAAGTAAAAAAGAAGCGAAAAAATCGATAGTAAAGCAAAAGCCAAAATTTGAGAGGATTTATATAAAAGTTTAACTCAAAAGAAGGTGAAAGAGATATTTTAGTTTAACTAATGCTAGAGATAAGAAAATTAAGGATCTTACTTTTGTTAGATGCATCAAAGATAAGGATGAAAAGATTCTAGTGACAAATGTTAATATAAAAAATAGATGAAAAATTATTTTTATAAGTTTTTTAATAAAAATGCATATTGTAGCTAACTCACACAGACACTTCTAAGAGGTGGAGTGTTGACCTCGACATGGCTGCGACATTGACACTGTGTCGATGCGGCATGGTAATTTTTTTTTTGTAACTCACAGTTATGCCGTCTATGGTGTATTTATCCTGGAGAACCCAATCAAAGAGGGAGTGATCCGTGAAGGACGATGAAACCGAAACCTCTTAGTCGACTCGTGACCTTATCTCCTATGATGACCACCTGAGTTACCTCACCATAGTTTTCAAAATGCTCTTTCAGCTTGTCTTCCATCATCTCCCATGAAACTCCACTGATGAACATAGAACAATATCTCAACGCGGATCTTCTTCACTTCCTTTTGTGTGGATATTTCACTCTTCAGAATCTAGTATCGATTTTGAAGTTCGGGTCTTTTTGGATAAATGAGTCCGGATAGTGAAGATTGATTTGTGTATTACGATGAAATTAATAGTTGTTTACCGTTTATGTGTTTTGCTTTAATATAAAGTTGTGTACTTGCTATTGTCATATGCTTATGGTAATTGATGTCTCACTTGTTGTAGCTTGAATATTATATATAATATATAATATTATATACTCTAGTCGTGTCGCCGTACCCAAAAATTTTGAAATTTGCCGTATCCCACCCGTGTGACATAGTATAGTAGTATTACCTTAGGAGAGTTAGCCAATTTAAAAAAGTATATAAACCACAATTTCTGTCAACGTATTCAAAAAAGGATGCCAAGAGATGTTCTTTAGAGAACCTTCTAAAAGAAAGGTATCTCATTGACATACATAAATCTTATAAGAGCATGCGTGATGACTCACGAAGGAATGACAAACTCCTTTGAAGTTAAGATTAGGTTACATGAAGGATCAACTTTAAATCCATATTTATATTGGTCATTGATGAGTTAACAAAACATATTCAAGATGAAGTACCTTAGTGTATGTTATTTAGTTAGTGGATGAGTCTAAGGAAAAAGTTAATAAGAAATTGGAATTGTGGAGAGAAATGTTATAAAGTAAAGGATTCTGACTTAGTACAACAAAGATAGAATATATGGAATGTAAGTTTGATCATTTGGGTACTTCAAAGGACACAAAAATTAAGATTGACACACATTGCATACCTCACAAGGAAAGTTTTAAATACCTAGGATCAATTTTTCAAAGTGATGGAAAAATTAATGATGTTACACATATAATTAATATCGGTTGGTTAAAATGGAAAGGGGCATCATGTATTTTATGTGGTAAGAAGATACTATTAAAGTTAAAAGGTAAATATTACAAAGCAACAATTAGGCCTGCTATGTTTTATTATTCTAAGTGTTAGGCAATTAATTATCAACATGTGCAAAAGACGTTTGTAGCAGAAATGAAGATGTTGAGATGGATGAGCCGTCACATAAGTAAAGACCGTATACATAATGAGGTTATTAGAAACAAATTGGGAGTAGCACCAGTAGAGGGTAAAATAAGACAAAATCGTTTAAGATGGGTTGAACATGTAGGAAGACGATCCATAGACTCTCCTGTAAAAAGATATGAAAAACCACATTGTGAAAATATTAAAAGAGGGAGAGGACGACTACAAAAAGTGTTAGAAAGAAATAATAAAGAATGATCTAGTTTATATTGAGTTAATTACTAGCATAGCACATGATAAGACTCCATGGAAACAAAGAATCCATGTAGCCAACCCTATGTAGTATAAAAAAAGGCTTAGTTGTTGTACTATGTAGGGTTCAAATTGTCAATATTTATGAGCAGATTTGTCGATTTCTCCTAAAAAGCCAATTTATCTAGAAGAAATGGTCTTTATCAAAACTCCAAAGACCATCTCAAAACTCTAACATTCTTTAGTCATTTTTGGCTTGTGTTGCTTCTTCGAGAAGAAACATGTCCTTAAGGGAGATGATTTCACAAAATTTGATGGAGGTAATTCCATCGTGGTGAAAGAAAATGCACTTCCTTTTATGCATGCACGCACACACAAGTACATATATATACATATATACATATACACATATACATACATATATATATATATACATACATACATATATATATACATACATATATATACATACATATATACATACATATATATATATATATATACATACATACATATATATACATACATATATATATATATATACATATATACATATATATACATACATATATATACATACATATATATATATATATACATATATATACATATATACATATATATACATATATATATATATATATATATATATATATATATATACATATATATACATATATACATATATATACATATATATATATATATATATATACATATATATATATACATATATACATATATATATATACATATATACATATATATATATACATATATACATATATATATATACATATATACATATATATATATACATATGTCTTCCCTCGACGTGGTTTAGTTTTGTATCAGTAGCTAGTGATTTCATTTAAGTGATTCACATTAGTAGGAAACTTGACCATTGGAAAGTTAGAAAGACGAGTTTCAAACCTGTCGGCGAGGATGATGACTCTTGTTCTCCGCACAACTATGATCAGTTTTAGGCAAGGACAGCTATTTCTGCATCTCTTGAACCATCCAAGGGCCTTTCATTAATGTTAGCATATCCTAAAAATCATCTATCATCACCTTAGATGAACATAAATAAAAAAAACTGAGGAACTTTTGAGCAGGGCCTTAGGAAACAAATTCTTTAAATAACATAAAAGGAGCCCCAAAAGCTAAAAAAGATAAATTAGATCCTGAATCATTGAACGCACCTTCGATGGAGGAAGGATATATAACTTTGTTTGCAGCAGATAAAATTAGAAGTTTAGTAATCAGCGCAACATGAGAAATACTCATGTTGCACTGATTCACAGCATTCATAACATTAAACTGAAACAAGAACAGCAGAAAACTTTCTAACATAATGTGAAAATATATCAACTTAATTTGAAGTGGAACCAGAAAAATCCCAATCTTCATTCTTTAAAGCTTGCCGGTAACAGGATGGTGATTAAAGTTCCGTGCATTTGTGTTTAATGAGAACTTTTCAATTGAAATTACTCTAATAAAACATAATAAATCGACAATTGTGCAACACGTTTATGAGGAAGGGGACTAGAATCATGCAGAAATATATGCCACACAACGGGAGGTACTTCATGACAAGAAAGAAAAGCAGCTCTTACAAGCAAACATTCCATGACAAGTTGTACTTTGTTGACTTGCATATAGCTATATTACCTTTTCTTTTAATGGATATATAGCTATATTACTTAGTTCTAGAACTTGTTGCGGATCTATACTATCTTAAATATTATGTATACATTTGCAAAATTGTTCTTATTTCGCCCACTGAAGTTCAGATCCTTCTTTCTGTCAAATAGTCGCCACATCCAAATCCACCTCCCGTATGCGGACATGCGTCTGCAATTATGGAAACTAGCATCTAAAGATAGCATATCATAGCATGAATGGAAAGTAACAGCCTTATTTTCCTTTTAGGAATAACAATTAAATTTATTTTAAATAAACTAAAGTTTTGTGTCTTGGAGTCGTTACTTGCATAATTTCAATATAAATGCCTTCACAAATGGAAATTCAATGCTTCTCACAGTTTCCACTACATATATGTCCATTGGTACTCAAGATGATGCTAATTGCTAAATCCAGAAAATCAATTTCTGTTTATGTCGAGGAGAAGCTAGTGATGTCACATGACAGAGGAGCAATGCTTGATCTGCTGCTCTGACACCCACTCCTCGGCATAGAACTCGCTGAGCACTGCTCTATTGCTGACAAAGAATTACAGTGAACAGCAATATACATGCCAATTACAGGAACGGAAGTGATGGGAGAAATCCTTATTCAATCTTGAGATGTTATTTTTGAACATTAATCTGTGTTCTGCCTTTGTTATCAGAGACCAATTTAGACCTGTTGACGCCGAAAATCAAGGGGATGACACAGGACCACATCTAATTGGTTCTTTACCATTGTCATGTTAGCCTCCCGATGATGGTCAAAACTTGCTGATGCAGCTACGGCTGTTGATAGTTGCCAATTCAAATGGCCCATTATTACATGGTTCATAGTTACTTTAGAACCTGATGAGATAAAACAAAGTTGCACTTGAGTACAGAAAATCATCTCTCTCTCTTTCTCAAGATGGACAAAAATATTGCCCACCGGTGTGTATGATCAATATATCTGCAAAACAGAAGCAAAAGTGATAATCCTTACGATCACCTTGGTCGAAAAACCACGGATGATCATAAAGCTAAAAGGATGTTATGGTTGAGTCTTAGGTTGGAAGTGTCGTGCAGCAAAGAGAAGGCTGATTAATCGGTTGTATATAGGCACTACATCAAAGACTAATTGATGCTCTATAACCGTAGTAAAGTACAGATCATACATAAAAACCATGGATGATCATAAAGCTAAAAGGATGTTATGGTTGAGTCTTAGGTTGTAAGTGTCGTGCAGTACAGAGAAAGCTGGTCAATCGGTTGTATATAGGCATTATATCAAAGACTAATTGATGCTCTATAATAGTAGTAAAGTATATATCGTACACACAAATACATACACATATATATACATACACACATATACTTAGAAATAGATATATATACATGTGTATATATAAAGAATAATAGGATACTTTAGGAGTATATGGATCATTGAGGATAGCGCCAACAAGCTACCATATGGCAAGGATGATGCTATTTGGTGCTGTCATTGGTTGTTATTGGACGAGTAGGGTCCACAAGTATATAGAGTACCCTATAATATACATATATATATATATATATATGATTATTTTTATCTAAGTTGACACATTATTGGAGAATAATTGTAGGCTATTATATTACCTATTGATTTGTCATCAAATCTTCATTAATTTGTCATTCTTAAAAATATTTTTATACGTTAACCACATTGATGGAATCAATGCCCTAGTTTTATTTTATTAGATCATTAAATTATGTCATATCAATTGCTTTATAATATCCTAAAGTCGATAATTAAAAAATTTTGCTTACAAAAACACTGTTGCTATTAAAATTTAGTGATTAAAGACCAAATTTTTAAGTAGGTTATATTAAGCAAGAGAACACATTTGTTTCACTCAAAAAATTGTCATAAGTTGAAATATTATTTTGTTTTTCATTTGAAAAATAAAGTATATCATTTTTGTGCAATTCCTTTCTAACTTATGTTAGCAGAAGAATGAAAATGTGTTTGTATATGTGTACACATATGCATGTGCACACACTCTGGAACACAAACACATATATAAAATGAGGCAATGGTAATTGCTAAGACTCAAATCTACTCTATCATCTTTTTTTTTAGATCTTTAAGATAAACAATTGATGTGATAAAGGAAAACATATTTAATGCATTAAATATAAAGTACAATAATACTTTTAATTTAGATCTCCATTATTGATCATATTACTCAAACGATGGAGATGTTTGGGTATGTTTGAGTGTAGATGGAGTTTAAGCATTTACCACTACTTTTATGTACAAGTATGTTTATACGTATAGTTTCAAAAAGTGGGCATGAATTTGAATGAAGTTTCGAAGTACTTATTTTCTGTGCTAGAAAGTAAGATGACGTATGCATGTGACCGCATTATGTTTGCGTGAAGCACTTGCAATTACAAATGACAGTTTTATTAGCCGATTATTTTAAAGTTTTTTCAACACCCTACCAGATGTATATGGACCCTGGAGATCAAACTTTAGACCTTCAACTTGAAGGTCTAAAGTTTGATCGTTGGATATTCATATAAATCTGGTAAGAATCGGTGAAAAGAAAAAAAATGGGCTGGTGAGGTCACTTGGGAATTGGGATTGTAAGTCCATCACTCAAACAAAATACATTCCTTACATCTTCCATCATCCTTCCTGAGATGTCAGTCAGATACTCTTAAATCTCATCAAGAAAGAAAGAGAAACGTATATTTTAGCGTAGTCAATAAATTGGTAAATTCTTCTATAGTTATGAAGCAATTGCTATGATTTATAATCGAGTCATATAAAGTATATTTTAATCAAATCAGGGGCATAGATCCCATCCACGTGGTTAAAATATAAAAATACTTCCAAGAAATAGCATAGACTAATGAAGTAACATGCATACAATTATTTTTAATAATTTGTTTGAAAAACAAAACATAACTGTTGAGTGGAGCTGAATTAGCTCTAAGGTTGTCTGCATATTGATTGTGCACGCACCATGTCTAGCTGGACGAAGAAAGGCGATCCTGACCTGGTTCTGAGGCAACTCGCTTAGTTCGGTTGATGTAATGGTTGTGGGGAGTACCCTCATTAGAAGGAGTATGGGAAGATCGAATTTCATAGTTATCTCACTTTATCCATCTTTTGTTCAACCAAGTCTCCAATTATTCTTCCATATAGACATGGCCGATTGGGCCAGGAACCAACTGGGCCCAGAACTAGAACGGGAGGTTCTAAACTGCCGTTTCCTCCATTTAAAAAATATTAAAATTTATTCTTTTATAAAATTATTGGATCCAAACTGAAACCAGCAGTTTGGAACCACATGTTCCAGTTTACCTGAAACCAGACATTTCTAGTTCCATATATCTGTTTTGCGCTATTTAGTGGTTAACCATATTCCTTTGGCATAGTCTTAAAACGTTGTTTGTCCCACAAGACCACATGGTTTAGCATAAAGTGAAAATGCATCTGTTGCTGTTGTTGAGTGGGTGGGTTGGGGCGGGTTGGGGATTACCGGGTCAAGAGTGGCAGCACACCAGCACCCAAGAAGGAGCGGGCATGAGATTCATGGAGGCTAGTGATTGAAGAGATGACTTTGGACTCAGCACGGGTTGTGGATCTTGGTGCGGATCATGGATGATATTGGATCCCGCTCGTGTGCAAATGGATTGGGTCCAGAGCTTATTGTAGGGTTGAGTCTTGGTTGGTCCGTCCGTTATATGTAATGGATATTTAAGACACTTCACTTTGATAATGTGCTGGATATAATGAGTATTAGCTCTAAGTTTATTTATTCAAGTTCGTGTAACTTGTGCATGTTGCAAACACATGATCTCAAGTCTTTTTTTCTATCAAGCACAGATTTAGGAAAAGATTGCCAAACAAAAAAAGTGAAACAAAGAACATCAAGTAAATTTCATTGTTGTTGGCAGTTTTAATTTATTAAAGCTCTTGTAGAACATGTGGATGTCGCAAACACATGATCTAACGAATGGTTTTTGAGAGAAACAAGTGAAACGAATAATATTAAGCTATTTTTCTTGCTTCATTGGTGTTGGCGGCTACGTTGGCCATACTCACGCAGCTAGCCACTGCAGGTGGTATGCACTCCGTTTGAATGGTGAAATTGGTGTTAACAGTAGGTGGTAGTAGCTACTAGCGCCACCAGCTGCCTCTATGTGTCACGTATTTGTGTGCGTGGGAGAGCATTGGATGGCTACATATATACACTTTCTTGTCCTTTATACATATTTAAGGCTTAAAAGAAAGTGTTCTACGACAAAGCCTCAACTCGGATTGTGATATACCTTTTGTATTTTTTGGAGATTTTTCTTTGTATTTGTTATTTTTTAGTGTTATTTGTATTTTTCTTAATGACAAAATATGACGTTATGAAGTGCGCGAATATGATTTTTATTACATTCGTGAAGTGGGAGACACTCTATTTGAGTGTTATGTGAAGATTGAGGATTTATGAAGTATTTTTATTTTCAGGTTTTTGATTGAATTGAAGTGCTCTATTGAGATGGCAAGAAGGGGTATTAGGGACTCCCAATCTTGGTTTGATGATCTAGCATGATAGTGGGGTACAACAGTTGAGGATTCAATATTGAAGATCAAATGTTTGTTTTGTGAGAAGGTGGTTAGTGGTGAAATTTCACGATTGAAACACCACCTAGCAGGTACTAAAAAAGAAGTTGCTCATTGCATGGACAGAGTTAGAAGTTTGCCAAAAGCCATTAAATAAAAATGTCTTCAGATGATTGAGAGCATACATGAGAGGAGACAACAGAAGGATGAGTTAGGGATGTTTGAGGAAGAGGATGATGATATTATTGGATTGACTGATAGTATTCCTTCATATGGTAGAAAAGAGGTTTGTAGTAGGAGTTCTCGACTATTAACCAAGGAGAAGAGGGTTGCTGAAGATTTTGCAAGTGGAAGTGGTAGAATATGAAGCTCATGAAGGAGTAGAGGAAGAGCTTCTTATAGCATACATTCATTTTTTCCTCCTGCCACTAAACATGGTGCTCAACCTATAATTTGTGTTGTTATGACTTCAAAATAATTGCATGTTCAAGGAGACCTTGTAGTGGGCAAATGGTTTTATGATGCATGCATTCCATTTAATGCAGTAAATTGTTTTCATTTTTAAGCAATGGTAACTGTTTTCATTTAATGCAGTAAACTTGTCTACTGTCTTAAAGGACTTGTGTTTTTGAGATCTCTAGACATGTCAGACGAGAGGCATATTGCAAAGATCCTAAAGCAAGAGTTTGATAAGGTGATAATGTGAGGTTATGCTAGAAAATGTAGTCCAATTTATTACAGATAATACAGTTAACTGTAAAGCAGTTGGGAAGGAGTTAGCAGATACTTATGAGACTTTCTATTGGACACCATATACAACCCATTGTTTAGATTTCATCCTTGAGGATATTGGTGAGATGGATGAGATAAAGGCAGCAATTGAGTGTTATAAAGATATCACCAAATTTATCTACAACCATGCCTTTGTATTGTGTATGATGATGAGATATATAGATAGTGTAGAGCTTCTTTGTACAGCTGCAACTCAGTTTAATTAAGGTGAAGAAAGTGATCATGGTAATTCTATAAGCAACACCAACAACACCCAAAAACCACCTTGGTGCTCTTCATACCTAACACTTGCTGCTCAATAAAGTTACTGAATTCAGGTCCGCAAAACTGGCCATACGCTCGTTTGCCATTCAACTAGTCGCAATGAGACATGAGATAGTCACCCAAGTATTCAATTGCTCATTAATAAATTTATTAAATGACAAATTTTGATAAATAAATTTTGAGTTGCAGAAATTTAATGCACTTAGTCTTACAAATACAAGGATATATTATGAGTTGAACAGTTGAATCAATGAAAATGAATTAGCCTAAATTGAATACATCATAAGTTTATTTCATAACAGCTATGTCGCGTCCAAATTGATGGAAGGGTTATATAAATACATGACACAACGTATACGCCTATTAGCGTAGAAAGAGGAAATTAATTGAGATGAAGAGTATAGACGGAAAGTAAGTTTAAATTTAGTTTTGGAACAACACTAATTTTGGAAACTTCAAAATTCTTGTTTTGCAAGTCACCAATTTTATCAACGTTTAATTGTGTACCATCCGCCGTATAAACACATGATAAGGGTTTTTTAACACATGATTTTAAGATATGTTTATTACAAGTCATATGAAATGAAGCACCCGAATCAAGAATCCAAGAGATCATACCTTGAGTTTCTTTTGTTGAAGATGAGCAAACCACACCAACCGTTGCTTTTTCCTTCATTTGGGCTTTAAGTTGCTTTAATTTTTGTTCAAGTGCAAGAAGGAAAGAAGATGATGTATATTCTTCTACTACGACCACCTTCTTTTTCAATTTTGGGCAATTTGGCCTTATATGCCCGGCTTCTCTACAATGATGACAAATGATGTCTTTTCTTCCTTCTTCACTTTTGAAATGAGGTCGGTAAGCCTTCATATTTGCTCCGAATTTTGATGCGGTCAAGGCGGTGTCTTTTTGAAGTCTTGCTTCATTCATTCTTGTTTCCGACATTTGAAGATCGGTAAGAATCTCTTCTTTTGTAGGAAAAGATTTTATATGAATGAGTGATGATCTTACCCCTTCAAATTCTTCCCGGAGACTTCTTAGAAATTGATATACAAAGTCCTCATTGTCTCTCACTAAGACATTGTGTACATTTCTTTTTGTAACCATACAATTGATTCCAAACATTGGAAAATTCCCCAAAAAATTCGTTTATCCCTTTATCTCCTTGTTTAAGTGAGACCAATTTGTCTTTTAATACCATCCTATGAGTCACATCGCTTTGAACATGGGATTTCTTTAAATATTCTCAAGCTTCTTTAGAATTAGTGAAATCGGCCAAAGTGTCCCTAATGTGCTCGTTTACATTATTCATGAGCACCCATAGGATTGTTCTATAACCTCCTTCATGTTCTTCTTTTTAATCGAGTGTGGCATTAATAGAGGGTTCTACCTTTGAACCACTTACATAGCCCCATAATTTTTTGAAATACAAATAGTTTTTCATAGATTGGGCCCATGTTTTATAGTTCGAAGGTATTAGACGAAAATTGAAACTCCCTTTATCATCCATAGTTCAAGGAGAAAGAAACTAAAGAGGTAAACTTACAAAATATGATCAACACGCTTCCCGAAATAATTAACAATACTCTCACGATCGAAAAATGGCTCTGATACCATGTAATGAAGTCTATGCTTCAATATAGTTTCGGAAGATCAACGAGTGGACAATACCACAAAGTAACAATCATAAGCTCTTAGAAAAAGGAATAGCTAAGAGCAATAAGTGCATGCAAAAAGGAGAATAAACAAAGCACAAGTTTGAATAAATAATCATTATTCATTAGCCATCAAAGGCTTGAATTTACAAGAGATTAAAAGTGTATTTATAGAGAAAGAATGAGTGAAAAAGAGTGAGAGAGAGTGAGGGAGTAAAGAGAGAAGGGAAGAGAGGGGGGCTGGCTGTCAGCCCCCAACAGTTATAATAGTAGCCGTTGGGGACCAGGGCCCCCAACGGCTAGTGGCCCCCCTGGCCCGGGCTTTGATGGCCTAGTGGTCCAGGGCCTGCCCAGCCCAAGCCAGAGGGGTCCAAACCCATTTTCTTAACATAACCTACATGCTAGAAGACTAGGCCTTGAGCAATTATATCCTTTATGAAATACTTAGAAGGAAACTAATCTCCATGTGACACAAGATTGTTATCATGCAACCCGAGTATGGAACTAAATTGTGGGCCCCTTGGCACAGCTACTTGGTCACTCTTAAAGAATGGGTTAAGGACAATATACGACATGACAGGCTAAGGAAGCAAGAAAGTTGGACAACTATGGGCTATTTGGGCACGGCTCAGCTGGAATTGGAGAATATGATGGTGCACCAATCAGACTTCTGAATACTGTCTAGTCCAACAAATTTAGTTTAGTAGTGGGTAGATGAATATGCTACAGCTTATAACCAAACCAAAACCTAAGCAAGCTTCAACTACCAAATGCAATGGTCCTTTGTCAAGCTATATTTGGTCAAAGTGAATTTAGATGGGAGTGTCACTAAAAAACAAGAATATTATTAGTTATGGTAGTGTCATTCATGACCATATTGGATATTGAATTGTAGGAGCCTCATAGAATATTGGTCTTACAAAATACCAATACAATCGAGGCATGGGGACTTAGGGATGGATTAAAATTAACATGAGAACTTGGCTATCAACAAGTGGAATTAGAGAATGATTTTCAATTGCTTATCTCTTATACAAGAGGGAATGACTTAGGTCCCATGCCATATGACAATTGCTAGCCAGTATCCATGAACTTTTGGGTCTAGAATGATGAGTTACTATATGGTATATATGTAGGGAGGCAAACCAAAATGTATATTGGATGGCAAGAATATGCACTTTATAAGAACTAAGACTAAAGGCAATGCAATACTCTATTGTAATATAGGACACATCTCAATTCATAGGATGGATATCTTATAACCTCAAGGGCTTTACCTTCTAATTACTAAAAGAAAAGGAAGAGGAACAAAATAGGAAAGGAGATAGTCCTAGATGAGACTCAACGCAATACTCTATTGTAATATAGGACACATCTCAATTCATAGGATGGGTATCTTATAACCTCAAGGGCTTTACCTTCTAATTATTAAAAGAAAAGGAAGAGGAACAAAATAGGAAAGGAGATAGTCCTAGATAAGACTCAATCAAAGCACCATAAGTTAAACGGTTGCATAAATATCAAGAATTTAGCACCTTTTTAGGGATAATTGGTTGTAGAAGTTGTCCAACAAAGCTATAGAACTTTATCAGAAGAATCACTATGTCAGCCTGACCCTAAAGATTTTTAAGAGGTGGTAGATATTAACCTTTGAAATGAAGATACTTGTAAAATTATCGAGGTATGGGGAGACCATAAAGAACTTGTAAAAGTCCACTCCTAGAAGTAACTTTCCTAGTTGAACTAACAAAAAAATTGGATGCATACTAAACATAAGCAGTGAAGTTATGAGTATATTTTTTAGTCAATTCGGATGGACATGGCAGGCGGTATGGCTTTGTGTTGCAAGCAAAACATTCAACTTAAGATCATGTTCTATAACTTCAAGATACACACTTCTATCCAAGATCTGATCAAAAGAACTAAGTGACTCTTTATTTGTGTCCATCTTCACAATCATGAGGCTACTAGAAGCAATAAGTTTCAACATTTTCGACAACTAGTGCTAATGATTGAAACCCAAGTGTAAATTTAAGTTCCAAGAGAGATGTTGTACCCTAGAGCAAGTTCATATTTCATCTTTTCTTTCAATTGAAAAGGTAGACATGTTCCAATCAATTGTGGGTGGATGGGCACTACAACTTCACATTCTCACATTGTGCAACTAAAGAAAAAATTTATAAGGAAGAACATGTGGATTATGTTGACTTCATCATTGGGATCATACATATAGACAATCATGACCAATATCTAAGAACTTTCAAATATCGAAATGTAAATTTTCTCCTATATTAAGAAAAAGGATTTAGAATAAGCTTTATTGTTAAAGAGGAAAACTACATTCTATTGTCGGTAAAAGGCCTTAATAAAAACTTTTAGACTTGTAATTTCCTTGTATGCATTATCATGTTTTAAGTTCTTGAAATGTCTACTTAACGAGATCCACTAGCATGATGATGAATTTTTGGTGCAAATAAAAAAATGGAGCAAGAAAGATTCATTAGGTAAATTGCGGGAGCATGTTGTTGAATAAAAATAAAGGTGATAGGAATTTAAACATCTTAAAATCTTCAATGTTGCTTTAGCAACTAAACAATTTTGGAGGCATGTTCATGGTGGCAACTCATTATTTTATAAGTATTTAAAAGTAAATATTTTTCTCAAATCACTATTCATTTTGGTATTGGGAAAGACTCATTATGGATAGGAAGGTGTTGGGAAAGCCTCATTATGGATAGGAAGGTGTTATTAAGAACGAGTGGAATTGACTACACATACCTTAGTGGGATGTCTAATTGCAGAAGAAGTTTGGGCATTATACTACTTGACATCATATCTAGACATGGATGGTTCTTGTTTGCCTAAAACCAAGAATTGTAAATGAATCGGGATCAGACTACTTTTGGTTAAGGCCCCAAACCATTTGGAATTAAAAGTTATTATAATATTTTGAATTTTGATAAAAAATTATGGAACTTATTATTCCAAACTGTTGGTTTTGGTTTCGTAGAAGGTGAAACTGAAACCAAACTAAGTCTTTCCCGATTCAGTTCCAGTTGAAATCACCAAGCTAGTTGGAAGCGAATCATATCTAATCGTATCATTATTGCCCTTATACATAACAAGAGAAGGGTCACAAGAGTTTGTATGTCAAAAAGAATGGAGAGATATCATGACATTATGTGTGTTTACCATATGAAGGATATTGTGTTCAAGAAATAAGAACCTATTTAAATAAAATTCAAAGTCTTAATAGAATATTAGTGCAAAGATAGTCAAACTAGTATGAGTATTAAGCAACCATCTCTTACATAGTAATCAGTCTTGTATACAATAGTGGATCTAGAATTTTTTGTAAGGTGAGGGGAATTGCCTGTTGGACTATTTGAGATGGGGAGAATTATATAGTAACCATGGATTCCATTGTGCCTAGTAACTTTTTCATTGATCTTCAGGTGGGGTGACCGCCCCAACTCGCCTCAATGTAGATTCGCTACTGCTTATATGGTATATGCATATTGTTCTTCTCTAGCTTTCCGATGGACTATTATGTATATGAGCTACCATATGTAATAGTTTTTTTTATTATGAATGAAATATTAACTTTTAGAAGAAAACAAGATATTTGCAAATAGGATTTAATATATAATTTAAATTGGCTTGAACCCTTTGTGTATTGAAGAGTTGTTTGCATTGTCATGGACGGTATCAGTTTGGTTTTGGTTATAATTTAATATAATTCAGTATTCAGTTGGTTTTGGTTCTATGAATCCAAAACATAACTGATCAAATAATTGTTTTCACTTAACCTAAACAGGAGTGGAACCCCCTATCCCACGTCTCTCTAGTTTGCTACCCTAATAGGAAGCCCATTAAGCTCTCTCTCTCTCTCTCTCTATTCCATTTGTCTCTCCCTACTTATATTAATATGGCAAGTACAAAGACCCAAATGGTGACAAAATCAAGCTAATTTTCTTTATTAAGTAAGAAAAAGGACAAGACTCCCAATATAAAAAAGAGAGTGAAGGTAAGACATGCTTATGCTTTCTATTTTTAAATTTATTTATCTGATTAAAACTCAACCAAGCTACACTTGGAAAAACAAAATATGTCCATACTTGGAAAGAATAATACTCAGGATGATAGGTGATAATAGAGAAGAGACCAATAAAAGGAGGAACAAGACATCAAGAGTCAGATGGTTATGTTTTAGCTAACAAATGAAAGACAAAAGGAAACGATAAAGATGGTTGGATCAACTAGAGGAACCTATAAGTTATCGGATGGCCACTCTTAGTATCGATAACAATCATTCAAGAAATCAAGGAAGAAGAGCCATATTCCCTAATTTCACAAGATGTATTTTCATAAAAGATAAAATATTTTATATGAAACAACTTTCTTTATTAAAGTAAATGATAATCTCATAACCACTTGTCGATAGATTGAAACGAAAAGCCAAAGACAAGAAATCAAAAGAAAATTGTAGCCTAAGAGATGAAAAACAAAAAAATATACACAATTACATTCATATCGGTTTTCTTATGCAAAAGCTCTTTGAGAAAACCGTTTAAAGTATTAAACTCATTTTCAGTCTTTTGCTTTTGTTGTATATCTTTGAGACCAACTCTTGGTTTCTTTAGTAGTATCAGAGCGATAATTCATCTTTAGCATCTAAATAGCCTAATGAGTGTTGCTTGAGTCATCAAGTACATGTATCTTATCTATGAACAAAACGATACATTCTTTGTTAGAGAAGGGTTATAAAAGAAGAAGAAAACAAATTATAGTGAAAAATAAATATGTACCTTGAAAGCCAATTTTATTTATTCTTTTATATGAAGATCTAGTTTTTATGCTTCTCAATCTTGATCGGAGTAAAAAAAAAGTTTCATTTTAATCTATTTTATAAAACCTCCCCCGTGTGTTTTCTCTTATTAAGATAGATAAGTCTTAGTTCTTTCGTAAAAAAAGAATAAAACAAAATCGGTAAAGAGAAAAACTTCAAGTTTTCTTCCTCTTTTGTGAACAATATCATCATATACATCAAGAAGAGGAAATAGAGGAGGGGATAATGTAGAGATATATATTTGTTTGAGTAAATAAGAAATGATCGATAACCATAAGGCCCCTTTATTCTTTTGATCTTTCCCTTCTCTTACTCTTTTGTGTTGAATCTCTTGTTGAGGAAAAAGAACAGAAGATGATACTAACTCAAAGTCTTTCTCTAATTCTCACCCTCTCTCACTCTCACAAAGTAAACAAATCAAAAGTGAGAAATTCAAACTACCTCTAGGTTTTGTGTAAATTTATTTATGAGCAAATTTATTGATATACCCTTAAAGCTACATTTTTTGAGAAACCGCCTTGAGTTTCTCGAAAACCAAGGGTCGCCACTAGTTTTTAGATGAAACAAATCATTATCCTACATCGTCGTGAATTTTAAATTTTAAATTCGAACAATAAAGAGTGAAATTACCATCTTGCCTATATATTTTTTTTAATTATCGTTTATTACTAATAAATTTATTGTATTTTAAAATATTTATTTGTAAAATTTTAAAAAAACTTGGGGTTGGTTTTATTGTTCTATCATATATGCTTTTATGAAAATTATAATTTCGTATATAGAGCAAAGCTACATGATTACCAGTACTATTTTTTAAAATCACAAAAACGTTTGAGTGGTTGTTTTTTTGTTTTGCCCTCACTTGTTTGTTGAATTTATGAAACAGTTAAAAGGAAAGAAATTATTGTTTTGTCCATCTCTTTTAAAACTTGTTATAAAAACTCACTAGGCACAAACTCTATTACCCCTGATTTCTGAGTAAATTCATGAGTTTAGAGTTTAGTTTATAGTTTTGGGTATTTATTGTTTAGTACTTACAATATTTAAGGAATTACAAACATATGCTCATATATATTTATAAAATAATATACAATATTTTGTGATATTACAATTAGGTGTCTAGCAAATTAACCATGCGTATAATTTGGATACATATGTAAATGACATTCATGTTGCTTGATTTTTATTTAAATTTGTTAAGACTTTCTATTTATGATTTTTTATCAAATTTATTAAAATGATGACTAGAGTCTATGTATCTTAGTTCACAAAAACTAAAAAACTTAATGGCCTAAACTTCTAAACTTGAAAGATAAAAATTCTTTTAGCCTTCACATTAGAAGGCGTGGTATGTCCTCAAAGAAACAATAATTCCTCTTATAGAATAGCAACCGATGAGGATAAGAAAAAAAATAAAATCTTCCTTAAATATGACAAAACTATCATGTTGACATATATAAAGGGTGATCGACTTAGGATCTTTGAGGAGTGCAAAACAACAAAATGATTATTTGACTCAATAATAATAAAACATGATATAATCGTGAAGTTACATGTTCAATTGCTTATTCAAAAATATAACACATAAAATGAAGGAGGGATATAATGTGGTTGAACATGTCAACCAAATATTGATTATGGCTAAGTATTTGGCTATAGTAAAGCTTTCAATCCCTCCATTATTCAGATTTAAACTATTTTAAATAGTCTTTCTCTTTCTTCAAACATAGCAATCAAAATACTTAGGTTGTGACCTGACTTCACCCTTTCTCAACTCTCTCTAAAACTTTCTATTCAGCAATAACACATTAACAAAGATAAAAAATATAAATTCCTCTTAGCTCATGATGATTTAGTTCCTAACTCTAAAATCAACTAGGGTAAAAAGAAACCAAATAATAAATTGAAGAATTTAATAAAAGAATGATCAAAATTTTAAAAAGTCATAAGGATACATTTCTACGATTAAGTGCTTCAACTATAGCAAGAAGCATGACATAATTTGTATTATTTCATAGTGCTTGTATATGGATCGTCCTATAACTAGTTAGTGAATAAATTCTATTGGTACCCAATGAATTTCAAAGAGAAAGGAGGAAATCATGGATGTAAAGAAATAAAGCCTGAACAACATCAGGTGTATATAGAAAAAAATTCATTTGCTAATGTTATAGGGTTGAATCCTTTCGGATTGCTATAGGAGGCACTCCTATTGTACTAATTATGCCATTATTTAGGTATAATTTGGTATCTACATTTTTCCTAGTTAAGAAAAGGTTTAAGGTTAGATTTGTATTTAGGAAAGTCATTGAATAAAAGCGTGGTAGGATAACATTTTTGTAGTATTTTTATTTTAAACATAGAATGTTTAAACTAAATGCTAATAAACATAAGGCATCTTTTTTTGCTTATATTGATTGTGCTTTTATTATTAATGTGAATATACAACATAAAAGACTATGGTATATAAGTTTGAATAAGTTGAGAAAATCAATCAACTTTGACTTATTTCTTAGGTTTTAAGAAAATACTTTTAATAAGTATATAGACTGTATACAAGTAAAAATGATAAAAAGTTCTCTAAAAAGTAATTAGGGCAACAACAATAGTAGAAATCATTCACACATATATCTGAACCTTTTAGCGCAATGTTTCATCATAGGAAGGTTTGTTTTACAACCTTTATAGATGGTTATTCGAGATATAAATATTTATATCTCTTATCACTTAAATCTAAGACAGTATATACATATTTAAAGAATTTAATTAGGAGGTTGAAAATCAACTATGACATATAATTAAATTCTTAAGATATGGTAGAGGTAGTAAATACACCTATACAAATTTTCTTGAATATTGTAAATACTTTGGTATTTCAAAACTATACAGTAGGCCTTTAAAATATATTTTTGTTGGATATTCAAAAGGATACAAGGGATACATATTTTATAACAAGGACCATGGTCTAATAAAAAGTAAGGATGTTGAGTTCTTAGAAGACTAAGAATTTAATCCTTGAAAATGATGATGAAACTAATGATGATCTAGTGGATCTGGATTAATCATCATTTGAACACATGGATAGTGATCTGAATGACCTTCCTTTATAGATTACCACTTTAATAAATAAAGAAATAAGGACCTTCTTCTCTCATTTCATGAGATGTATTTTTATAAAAACAAAACATTTTAAATAAAACAGTTTTGCTTTGTTAAAGTAAACATTGTGTGTAAGCTGAAATGGAAAGCCAAAGATGAGAATAACAACAACAACAACAACTAAGTCTTTTCCCCTACTAGACAGGGTTGACTACATGGATTCTTTGTTTCTATATATCCCTATCATGTGTCATGTTAGCAGTTAACTCACAATAAGTTAGATCATTCTTTATTGTTTCTTTCCAACACTTTTGTGGTCGTCCTCTAGCTCTTTTAATACTTTCCAAATTTAATTTTTCATACCTTCTTAGAGGTTCTTTTTTTATCTTCTTCCTATATGTTCAAACCACCTTAAACGATATTCTCTCACTTTACCCTCTATTAGTGTCACTCCTAATTTGTTTATAATAACCTCATTATGTATATGGTCTTTTCTTGTATGATCACTCATCTATCTCAACATCTTCATTTCTGTCACAAACATCTTTTGTACATGTTGATGATTAATTGCCCAACACTCAGAACCATAAAACATGACAGGCCTAATCGCTGATCTATAATATTTACCTTTTAACTTTAATGGTATCTTTTTATCACAAAGAATACCTGATGCTCCTCTCCATTTTAACAAACCAGCATTAATTCTATGCATAACATCTCCATCAATTCTTCCATCACTATGAAAAATTGACCCTAGGTATTTAAAACTTTTCTTTTAAGGGATGCAATGTGTAACAAACCTTCCTTATTTATATCCTCAAAACCAAAGTTTCCATGAATCCCTTGATATCCTAATGCCTCTTTACCGACATGTCCATTTTAGTCTCCTCCTAAACCAATCATCTCCCTTTGTGGAATCCTTTGAATCACCTTATCTAACTCTTCCCAAAAAGTTGTCTTTATACTATCTTTTAGTCCTACTTGGGGTGCGTAAGCACAAACTATATTCAAGACCTCTGCTCCTAACACTAATTTCAACTTCATGATTCGGTCACCATATCGTTGTATATCTACTATACTATCCTTTAAATCTTTATTTATGATAATACCAACTCCGTTTCGAGCCTTTTCTTTACGTGAGTACCATAATTTAAAACGTGTATCCTCTATCTCCTTTGCTTTTTCTTCAACCCATTTGGTCTCTTATAAACATAAAATATGAATCTTTCTCCGAATCATAGTATCTACCACCTCCATTAGCTTATCGGATAATGTTCTGATATTCAAATAATTAATACGAATCTTATTATGTAGTACTAGCTTCCCGTCCATATTCAAAATGCGGACACCCTCTTTGAAAATTATTTACTACATTCGGGCGACAATGTAATGGGACTAACTTCTTTACCCACACCCGTTCATGATGTGGGAACCCTCTCTACAATTGATTAACAATATTCGGGCGAAAATGTAGTGGCCCTTGGTTTCTTATTACTACATTCGGGCTCTGCAACACGTCGCTAGGCAGGGACACCCTAAAGCAATGCTCATAATTTGTGTAATCCATATTATAAAAATCCGACGAAGTTTTACGCTGGCTGTCGAAAGCCTAACACAACCCTCCTCCTTTATCCGGGCTTGGGACCGGCAATGCAAGAGTGATCCCTTACATGGGTGAAGTTAAAGCTAAAGATGAGAATAGAGAAGAAAATTTCTAGCCTAATATAAAAGGAGTTGAAAAACAAAAGAAAATAGACAACTACATTCATCTCGGTTTTCTTTTAAACTCATTTTCAGACTTCTACTTCCACTGTGGATCTTGAGAATTGGTGTTTAAGGATGTGTTTCGCAGCAACACTGATGCGGTAGGATGCAAGTGGAGGTCGTTCGATGGTGGACCTCAAGAAGGGTGTTTAAGGCAGGAGTCATATGGTTGGTTAGAGAATCCAACGAGAATTGATGCCAGTGAAGGGGGTATTGGGTTCAAATGATTGAGGCAACATCACAAGGTTTTGGTCCGTGGCTGGTTGGTTGCCGATTTTGGTGGATAAATCTTTTTTAGAAGTGATAGCTGCTTGCCAAAGGCATCTCAGTAGCGATCATGTTGTACTTAGCAAAGAAAAAGCACTTCAGTGACGATCATGATGTACTCAACAAAGAATTTAATTGTTGCCCATGATGGACGGAGCCAAAGGCTATGTGCTAGAGTTGTCGGACTTAATGGGTGGCAAGGGAGACAATGGGAAAAGACAACCGAAGTGACAAATATTGGTTCAGTTCAATTCGGCCTATTTCCAAATTAGGTTCAGTTTCGATTTTAATTTCCAAGGTAAGTTTATTTCGGTTAGTAAACCAAGCTAACCAATGCTCATCCTACTATTATACAGGGTTGCATTGTGTACTTCCTTTCGAAAATGTCATTAAAGTGCACCAAGAGCCTTAGCTCAACCACAAAGCACTTTAATGCTATTACTGGTGGAGAGTTCGACTTCCAGAGGGTGCATTAGGCTTCGGCCTCCTCTAGTAACAGAAAGAAAGGCCGTCACCGTTCACCTCAAAGGGTGCGGCCCAGGATGTTGTACCCCTGAGCCTACAGTACACGCTGTGTGTGGGGCGTGGAAGGCAAACACTGCCTTAGAGGTGGTAGACAAAGCCGACGGGTTGGAGATCACTTCAGATTCGGTTCAAAAGCAAGTCAAGCCAGACCTGACCCATTTTTTGTCAATTTTCAATACTTAGATCCGACCAGATCAGGTTCCTCCAACTCCAACCTCGATGTTTATGTATACTTACTTTATATACATATATACTTACGTGTGTGTGTGTGAGAGAGAGAGTGCATGTATAAAAGGAAATGACAGAACTTGCTGTTTCGTGTTTTGAAACGAAAACAAAACACGTTCGTTTCAGCAAACATCTTAGTCATATGAAAAATATGGAACTAAGTTATGATAATGCATTTATATTTCATTGGTAAGCTCTGAAGAGTAAGGGAGATCTATACGTCAATCTCATTTGGCTAATTTATATCATTTTTGGTCAGTACTGTTTCCTTGCTATTTTCTTTACTATATGCAACTAAGTTCTTATAGGCAATCTGCGATGGGGAAAACAAGCAGTTGCCTCCCCAATACGATGTGGGTGCGAAATGGGACGCCTGTTTGGAGTTTAGCATCCGTCGAGTCGTCTACTCTTCCTTGGCTGGTCTCCTCTTCTTACGTGAGTCCTTCTTGCTGCCCTTCTCGTTCTTCCGATGTTAGCGTTCTCTGATATAAACTGTTTTTTATTTGGTTTTCTTTTGAAAAAAATGCTGGAGTAGTGCTTTTTTTTTTTCTGGCGATTATGGGGTTTCCGGTGAAGGGTTTATCTTGTTTCTCGAGAATATGAAGACGGTTCCCGTGGTTGCTGAGAATCGGTGAATACTTTTATCTTGTTTCTTAAAACGTGGAGATTTTCAGATGTGATTCTTGTTTTTTTCCACTTCTCATTTTAGAAAATGTAACATTAGTTTTGTTAATATTTTGTTACTTGTTGATCACTCGATTTTCCAGCCGTGCTGTATCTTTCGAATTTGTTGTATCTGCTGGAAATTATTTGTTGTTGGGTGAAGTATTGAAGTGGCCGGCGGTTTTATGCACGTGGGAGATTCGGCTGACGGTTCCGACGGTTCTCTGCACGTCCGCCCCTCGAGGTTTAAGTGTGTATCAACAACTACATTTTATGTATTGTTTTGTTGTATATATATTTGACTTTTTTTCTTCTTCCGAGTTTGCGTCTATGGGAAAGCCGTTTCATGTTTATCCGCGAGATGATAAGTATTTGAATCAGTTTTCGAATAAAGTTTTTTTCTTCTTCAAAAAGCAACTCATCAAATCAACATTTTTTGTCAAATTGACATTAGTATTGGGGCCGATAGTGGCCACCAACTACTCACATCTCATACTTAGCCACTAGAACAAACTTTTGATGGTTTTGCCTCTCGCTATTTTTGGGTTTACTAAGTTGTGTCTTAATAAGAGTAATTGCTGCATTGTTGTCACAATAAATGACAACTGACTTGTTGGTTATGTCCAGCTTCAAATCACGTATGAAAGGGCTTATTCAAACGATACTTGTAGCAACCATACTCAACTCCTTATGTATGCAACGCTACACAACCTTGTTTCTTGCAAGCCCAAGAAACCACATAACCTCCAAATAAAAATATTTATCCTGAAGTTGATTTGCAATAATCTTTTTTCCGAGCAAAGTCAACATGTGAGTATCGTATCACTTTCAGTTCATTTGCTTGAAAACAAAGTTTCTATTCTTTTGTTCCTTTGAGATATCTTAGAATCCTTTTCACAACTATCCAATGCTGTCATCTAGGATTACTTTGATATCTACTAAGAAGATTAACATCAAAACTGATATCAGGTCTTATACACAATATAACATACATCAAGCTGCCCATAACTTGTGTATAAGGAATATTAAGCTTATCGTCTTCTTCACCAGGACAATCAACCTTACTCAATTTGACCCCTTTCATAACAGAGGTAGATGTATACTTATATTCACTCATTTTAAACTTCTTGAGGATATAATCAATATCTCTTGACTTAGGCATAGAAGTTTACATTCTCTATCTTAAGAAATCTTTATACCGAGGATATAGGAAGCTTCTCCCCTATCATTCATTTCAAACCTTGAGTTTAACCATAACTTGATTTTGACAATCATCTTATTGTCATTTTCGGTCAACAATATGTCATCTACATATAATGATAAGATAACAGAGTGACTCCCACTATTCCAGACATATACATCGTGGTCAAGTTCATTAGCTACGAATCCAAGTTCAATAATGGCATTTTAAAAAGTCAAATACCATTGATGAGGTATTTGATAGATGAGGAGGGTTGTGTTAGGCTTCTGACAACCAGCGTAAAACTTTGTTAGATTTTTATACCATTAATTACACAAATTATGAGCATTGCTTTGGGGTCTCCCCACCTAGCGACGCGTTGCAGAGCTCGAATGCAGGGATAAGTAAGCAACGATCACTATATTTTCTCCCTGATGTAATTAATCAATTGTAGAGAGGGTTCCCCACATTATGGACGGGTGTAGGTAAAGAAGTTAGTCTCACTACATTGCCGTCCGAATGTAGTGAATAACTTACAGAGAAGGTCTCTGCATTTTCAATATGGACGGATGTAGGGGTAAAGAAGCTAGTCCTAGATAATAACATTCGTATTAGTTTTTGGAATATCGAAACATTATCCGGTAAGCTAATGGAGGTGGTAGATACTATGATTCGGAGAAAGATTCATATTCTATGTTTACAAGAGACAAAGTGGGTTGGAGAAAAAGCAAAGGAGATAGAGGATATAGGTTTTAAATTATGGTACTCAGGTAAGGAAAAGGCTCAAAACAGAGTATGGGAAGGTTTTTCTAGATCGTCCTCTACCTCAGGAGATAGAGGATATAGGTTAGTAAGTATAATCGGTGTGCCTTGCACACAAATTTTGAATGAACCAACCCCAAGAATATCAAAAAAGTATTATTCCCTATATAAACCCGATGTTCGCCATGTTTGTATTCATTCACATCTATTACTCCCACTTTGCTCTTTGAAATATGTCAGGTCGATCCATCAACCAATCATCAGGCGATCCATATAAAAGCACCTAGAATTGATGCATATTATGTCTTGCCATAGTTGAAACACTTTATTTGAGAAGCGAATTCTTGTGATTTCTTAAAGTTTTGATTGCCCTACTTTTTATTCTTACCAAATTTCTTATTTTGTTTTCTCTTATCTTGGTTGTTTTTGGAGTTAGACTCTAAATCATCTTAAGCAACTAGCAATCTATTGTTTTTGGTTTTATTCATATGTTCTTGTATAATTGCTAGTTTTAATGGGAGTTCTAAAAAGGTAAAATCTTGTCTAAGTTTAAGTATTATGGATACCATATTCTAGGAAGGGGTAGGCTGTTTAGAATCATGGATATCTATATTATTTGAGGAATGACTAACTTCGCTATAGCTAAATCCCTAGACATTTAACTAACATGTTCAACTACATTATCACCTTCTTTTATTTTATAAGAATTGTATTTTTGGAGTAGTTGTATATGAAACTTAAGTGTGATATCATATTTTGTGGTGAAAGAATTAAATAATTCTTTTGCAATCTCATAATTTTTAAAGACCTTGATCAAGTCATCTTCCACCTATGTTAACATTATGGTCCTTATTATATTATCATCTCTTATAAATGTCTTATACTTATCTTTTTCTTGATCTGTTGCAACTGGAGTAGGTGGTAAAACTGTTTCTCTAATTACATAATTAACTCTCTCCAAAGTTAAGGCCAATGGATTCTTTTTTTTCATGTTTGGAAATTTAGGAGATCATTTAACTTTTCAGTCTTTGTCAATTCAGACACAAATTCTAGAAGTCATTTTTAATAATTTGGCAGAGACAATAAGTAGGAGAAAATTATCTTTAATAATTTGACAGAGACAACAAGTAGGGTCTCTACATTTTTAGATAGAAAACATAAAACATGCATCAGATAAATTAACATAAGACATTTTATAAAGAATTAATAATAAAAATAGCTAGGTACCTAAATGTAATATCCATAAATTTTAAGTACCGCACTATAAATATTTCCAAGCACTATATTGTTGTTTATTTAACACATAGGTACTTTTTTGGAAATATCATAAAATCAAGGATAAAACAGTGAAAAGGTTGTTCATGGTATTTCTCAGAAAGTACAAGGGCAAATATGTATTTTTTAAAGGTGATATAATGGATAATATATTAAATAATGAGGGTCATTTTCATAAATTACCTGAATATCAGGTATGTAAATTCGAAAATTAAGCAGGGATAAAACTGTAAGACTACATCCTAGTTTTTCATAATTTTATAGATTGTTAGAGGATAAAGAAGACTTTTACTTCATATAAAAATATCTAGATATTTCAGTGATTTTGTATAATAAAAAAATGGACAAAGAAGAAAAGAGTACATCGAGCTATTCGAACTAAATGGTGGAACCTCAAATGCAAGAAAGAAGATATATTTAAACATAAAGTCCTTCAAGGAGATGTTTAGAAATATGTTGGTACACCCTGTGATTTGTGGAACAAGATAGCTATACATATTAGGAAAGTGGTGAAAGATGTGTTAGGTGTATCTAAGGGAGGTGTACCGTCCACTAAATTTGGAAAGTATTAAAAGAGGTAGAGGACGACCACAAAAGTGTTGGAAAGAAACAATAAAGAATGATGTAGCTTATTGTGAGTTAACTGCTAACATGGCACATGATAGAGCTCTGTGAAAACAAAGAATCCATGTAGCCGACCCTGTCTAGTATGGGAAAAGGCTTAGTTGTTGTTGTTGTTATAAATACCATTGACGAGGTGATTGTTTAAGACCATATAAGGATTTTTTCAACCTATATACTTTATCTTCTTGGCCTTCAACTCTGTATCCTTCGGCTATTGCATATATGATTTCATCTAAATCTCCCTTAATGGAAAGCATTTTTTACTAATTGATGTAAGTCCAAATCATAATATAACAATATCGCGAGGATTATTCTTATGGATGCAAATTTCACAACAGAAAAATATGTTTCATCAACATACTCATCATCATTTTCAATGATGTCATTCTTAGTGTCCTCTAAGAATTTCGCATCCCTACTCTCTATTAGTCCATAGTCCTTATTGATAAAACCGATATCATTTATATCCTTTAGGATATCCAATAAATATACATCTCAAGGACCTACTACCTACCTTGTAAATAAACTTATCAAAGATCTTCACATGAGCGATAGCAAGGTAAGTATGATAATTATTTAAATAGGACGGTGTGACCTTAGGTCTTTTGTGTCTACTTAAAGTTTCGGTTTGATAAGGAAGATCTTCTATGGGTTCAAATGATGATTGATCTAGATCTACTAGTTCGTCAACGTACTCATAATCATTTTCAAGGATGTTATTCTTAGTGTCCTTTAAGAATTCAACATCCCTACTCTCTATCAGTTCATGGTCCTTATTATAAAAACCGATATCGTTTGGATCATTTAGGATATCCAATAAATATATATTTCAATGACCTACTACCTAACTTATCTCTAGATTGGTCAAGGATCTTCATATGAGTGATAGATTCTCACCTCTTGAGATGACCTAGTATTGGTTTTCTTACAAACCAGATCTCATATGGTGTAAAAAATACAACTTTACATGGTACTCTGTGGAGTATATATACAACTATATTTATCACTTCTCTCCAAAATACCCTTGGTAGAGAAGAATATTTTAACATAGACCTTGTCATATTAAATAAGGTCATGTTATATCTCTCTGCTAAATCATTCTGTTGATGTGTCTTAGGTATCGTATTTTGCTTTGTAATACCAAAGTCTTTAGATAATTCTAAAAATTTTAGAGAGGTGTACTGTCCACCTTTATCCGATCTTAAGACTTTGATTGTATGCCTCAGTTGATTCTCAACTTCCTGCTTATATTCTTTTAACGCTTCAAGTGCCTCAGATTTATGTGTTAATATATATATATATATAAGTATATCTCGAGTAATCATCGATAAATGTTATAAAATAAATATTTGCTCGATGTGATCTTACTCTAAAAGGTCCATATTCATAAAAGCTAGGCAATAAGTTAAAGTTGGTTAATTTGCTCAACTTTTAAACTTATATGACCTAAGCATTTATGCCATACATTTACATAAATCACATAGACATTTATGCCATTCAATCTCAGAACTCTCAACAATTTGAGTTTGAACAATCCATGCTCAATGTCAAATAAACCAAAAAAAGTTGTCCTTCTATGCTTTCCCTTAATGACCTTGCTAGGGATCGGACAAACCTTACTCAAATTGTTTCTTTAACAAGGCAAGGACCGCTAAAAGGTTGTGCCTAACAGTGGGCACAATTAATACGTTAGTAAGTATAATCGGTGTGCCTTGTACAAAAATTTTGAATGAACCAACCCTAAGAATATCAAAAAAGTATTATTCCCTATATAAACCCGATGTTCGCCATGTTTGTATTCATTCACATCTATTACTCCCTCTTTGCTCTTTGAAATATGTCAGGTCGATCCATCAACCAATCATCAGGCGATCCATATAAAGGCACCTAGAATTGATGCATATTATGTCTTGCCATAGTTGAAACACTTTATTCGAGAAGCGAATTCTTGTGATTTCTTAAAGTTTTGATTGCCTTACTTTTTATTCTTACCAAATTTCTTATTTTGTTTTCTCTTATCTTGGTTGTTTTTGGAGTTAGACTCTAAATCATCTTAAGCAACTAGCAATCTATTGTTTTTGGTTTTATTCATATGTTCTTGTATAATTGCTAGTTTTAATGGGAGTTCTAAAAAGGTAAAATCTTGTCTAAGTTTAAGTATTATGGATACCATATTCTAGGAAGGGGTAGGTTGTTTAGAATCATGGATATCTGTATTATTTGAGGAATGACTAACTTCGCTATAGCTAAATCCCTAGACATTTAACTAACATGTTCAACTACATTATCACCTTCTTTTATTTTATAAGAATTATATTTTTGGAGTAGTTGTATATGCAACTTAAGTGTGATATCATATTTTGTGGTGAAAGAATTAAATAATTCTTTTGCAATCTCATAATTTTTAAAGACCTTGATCAAGTCATCTTCCACCTATGTTAACATTATGGTCCTTATTATATTATCATCTCTTATAAATGTCTTATACTTATCTTTTTCTTGATCTGTTGTAACTGGAGTAGGTGGTAAAACTGTTTCTCTAATTACATAATTAACTCTCTCCAAAGTTAAGGCCAATGGATTCTTTTTTTTCATGTTTGGAAATTTAAGAGGTCATTTAACTTTTCAGTCTTTGTCAATTCAGACACACAAATTCTAGAAGTCATTTTTAATAGGAAAATTATTTTTAATAATTTGACAGAGACAACAAGTAGGGGTCTCTACATTTTTAGAAAGAAAACATAAAACATGCATCACATAAATTAACATAAGACATTTTATAAAGAATTAATAATAAAAATAGCTAGGTACCTAAATGTAATATCCATAAATTTTAAGTACCGCACTATAAATATTTCCAAGCACTATATTGCTGTTTATTTAACACATAGGTACTTTTTGGAAATATCATAAAATCAAGGATAAAATAGTGAAAAGGTTGTTCATGGTATTTCTCAGAAAGTACAAGGGCAAACATGTATTTTTTAAAGGTGACATAATGGGTAATATATGAATAGTACAAAAACATGTGTGAGGACTCATGAAGGAATAACAAACTTCTTTGAAGTTAATATTGGGTTATATCAAGGATCAACTTTAAGTCTATATTTATTTATAATGATAATGGATGAGTTAACAAAACATATTCAAGATGAAGTACCTTGGTGTATGTTATTTGCAGATGACATTGTATTAGTAGAGGAGTCTAAGGAAAAAGTTAATAGAAAATTGGAACTATGGAGAGAAACATTAGAAAGCAAAGGCCTCCAACTTAGTAGAACAAAGACAAAATATATGAAATGTATGTTTGATCATTTGGTTACCTCAGAGGACATAGAAATTAAAATTGGCATCCTTCAAAAGGAAAGTTTTAAATACCTAGGGTCAATTTTTCAGAGTGATGAAAGAATTGATGGAGATGTTATGCATAGAATTAATGTTGGTTGGTTAAAATGGAGAGGAGCATCATGTATTCTTTGTGATAAGAAGATACCGTTAAAGTTAAAAGGTAAATATTATAGAGCAGCAATTAGGCCTGCCATGTTTTATGGTTCTGAGTGTTGGACAGTTAATTATCAACATGTACAAAAGATGTCTGTGACAGAAATGAAGATGTTGAGATGGATGAGTGGTCACATAAGAAAAGACGGTATACATAATGAGGTTATTAGAAACAAATTAGGAGTGACACCAATAGAGGATAAAATGAGAGAATATCATTTAAGGTGGTTTGGATATATAGAAAGAATATCAAAAGAACCTGTAAGAATGTATGAAAAACTAAATTTGGAAAGTATTAAAAGAGCTAGAGGACGACCACAAAAGTGTTGGAAAGAAACAATAAAGAATGATCTAGCTTATTGTGAGTTAACTGCTAATATGGCATACGATAGGGATCTGTGGAAACAAAGAATCCATGTAGCCGACCCCGTCTAGTATGGGAAAAGGCTTAGTTGTTGTTGTATTTCATAATTTTTGTTTATATACAAGGTAAAATAGTAATTTGGCTCTAGAAACGGTTGCCTTAGGTGATTTACCATTCGCGATTTTGCAGAAACTCAAGGATTTAAATAGAGAAGAGAGAGACCCGTGGAGAGAGAAAAAGAGAGGGAGCGGGAGGCCGTTAGCAGTTCTGTTGTCACTGGCATGCCTGGCTTCCTCTCCTCTTCTTCTTCGTTTCTTCTAGAGAGGGAGGGATACAAAGAGAGAATTTGAGAGAGGGAGCGGGAGGCCGTCGATAGTTTTGATGTTGTTGGCCTTGCCTCTGCTCATCTTCTTCAAGTTCACAAGGGTGGTTCAGTACCCACCGTCCTGACCTTCGTTTCTCTTATTCTTTTTACTCTTCTTGTCAGGCCTCAACGACGTTCATGCCATATGTACAGTTTCAAGCCCCGACCTGCCTAAGGTCGCCTTCGATGGGCAGCTTTCGGCTGTTGTCTGTCTCAACTCTACATACTAAAGAAATAACTTTTTCTTTTCTATTTTTTCCTTTTCCCCTTTTTTCTTTATTATAAAAACCTTGGAAAAACTTTTCAACCATATTTTTAATCCTTTTCTCTTTTTTTTTTCAGAATCGACATACTTGCTAAGGAGTCGCCGAAGGCTTAAAGAAGGCTTTGTTACCCGTGAAGTGGCTTGTGGTTTTCTACACGTAAGAGATTCGACTGATGGTTCTCTACACATCCTCTCCTTAAGGTTTCAGTGTTACAACAATAATCGAAAACCTTTAGATGAGATAGAGAAAAGAGAGAGAGGAGGGACAAGGTTGCTTGTGAAGGGTTTTCTTAGAAAGAAGGTTATGTGCGTATCAACTACTTCTTTTTTTGTATCGTTTTGTTGTATATATATCTGCCTTTTTCTTCTTCCGAGTTTTTCTCTTTGAATTTTCCTTCTAAAAAGTCATTCCATGTTCATCCGAAAGATGCCTAGGACTTTTTTAAAAGCAAAATTAATTTTTGAATAAAGTTTTTCTTTTTCAAAAAGCAACTCATGAAATCTAAGAAGAGGGACCTTCTTCCTGCATTTCATGGTTAACGTTAATTATAGAGCCGATAGCGGCCACCAACTACTTGTAAATATCAAATTAAATATGGTATTGTAAATTGTTCATGGCCACTATTGTTTTTACTTTTAAAAAGTCTTAGGCATCTTCTTCGGATGAAGAAGGAATGACTTTTTAACGGGAAGCCCAAGCCCACAATGGAAAACTCAGAAATAGAAAAAATCAGGTATATATATAACAAAAAATACAGATAAAATGAGAAAGACATTACCTTATTTTAGAGAAAACCCTCTGCGGGTAAGCTTGCCCCTCTTCTCTCTCTTTTTCTTATCTCGTCAGCAAGCATCCAACTTCCGCTGCCTATCAAAAACTTCTGAAGCAGACGTGTAGACATCCTTTAGCTCCAACACTGGTATCAGATCCTGTTGATTCTATCTGTGACTCTTAAGCAGGTACGTTGATCCTATAGGAAAAAAAGTATTAAAATAGTGGCGGGAAATTTTTTTGGTGTAAGCTTCTTTAATTTATGTAATCCACGGTATAAAAATCTGTCAGTTTTACGCTAGCTGTTAGAAGCCTAACACAACCCTCCTCCTTTATTTGGGCTTAGGACTGGCAATGCAAGAGTGATTCCTTAGATGGGGCGGAGTCTAAATACATAATGAGGTTATTAGAAACAAATTAGGAGTAACACCAATAGAGGATAAAATAAGAGAATATCGTTTAAGATGGTTTGGACATATCGAAAGAAGATCAAAAGAATAACCTATAAGATAGTGTGAAAAACTAAATTTGGAAAGTATTAAAAGAGGTAGAGTGCATGTTACAAATTACATTATGTTAAGAAAACTAGTGAAACTTTAGAGTCTTATAAGAAAGCAAAGAAGTAAGCGAAAAAGGCCGTGAGTGAAGCAAAAGCTAAAATTTGGGAGGACTTATATAAAAAACTCAATTCAAAAGAGGGTGAAAGAGATATTTTTAGGATAGCTAGGGCTAGAGATAAGAAAACTAAAGATCTTAATTATATTAGATGCATCAAAGACGAGGATGAAAAATTTTTAGTGGCAAATGATGATATAATAAATAGATGGAAAAACTATTTTTAGAATCTTTTTAATGAAAATAAAGATGTTAGTATTAGCTTAGGAGAGTTAGCCAAATCAGAAAAGTATATAAACTATGATTTCTACCGATGTATTCAAAAGAATGAAGTGAAAGAGGCTCTTAAACATATGAAGGGTGGTAAATCGTAAGACCAAATAATATTCCTATAGAAGTTTGGAAAATACTAGGAGAAATAGGAATCACTTGGCTCACAAGACTATTTAATGAAATATGAAAAAACCAAAAGATGCCCGAGGAATGGAGAGCAAGTACACTTATACCCATATATAAGAACAAGGGAGACATTCAAAATTGTGCGAATTATCGAGGTATCAAGTTAGTGAGCCATACTTTGAAATTATGGAAAAGAATTATAGAACATAGGTTAAGACAAGTATCAAGTACAACAGAGAACCAATTTGGATTCATGCGAGGCAGATCTACTGTTGAAGCGATTCACCTTTTGAGACGTCTTATGGAACATTTTAGAGCAAAAAAAAAAAAAACCTTCATATGATATTTATTGATTTAGAAAAAGCTTATGATAGGGTACCGAGGGAGATTCTTTGGAGAACTTTGGTGAAAAGAGGTATCCTCTTGACATACATTAACCTTATTAGAGACATGTATGATAGTACAAAAACATGTGTGAGGACTCATGAAGGAATAACAAACTTCTTTGAAGTTAATATTGGGTTATATCAAGGATCAACTTTAAGTCCATATTTATTTATAATGGTGATGGATGAGTTAACAAAACATATTCAAGATGAAGTACCTTGGTGTATGTTATTTGCAGATGACATTGTATTAGTGGAGGAGTCTAAGGAAAAAGTTAATAGAAAATTGGAACTATGGAGAGAAACATTAGAAAGCAAAGGCCTCTCACTTAGTAGAACAAAGACAAAATATATGGAATGTAAGTTTGTTCATTTGGTTACTTCAGAGGACATACAAATTAAAATTGGCACACATTGCATCTCCCAAAAGAAAAGTTTTAAATACCTAGGGTCACTTTTTGAAAGTGATGGAAGAATTGATGGAGATGTTACACATAGAATTAATACCAGTTGGTTAAAATGGAGAGGAGCATCAGGTATTCTTTGTGATAAGAAGATACCATTAAAGTTAAAAGGTAAATATTATAGAGTAGCAATTAGGCCTACCTTGTTTTATGGTTCCGAGTGTTGGACAATTAATCATCAACATGTACAAAAGATGTCTGTGACAGAAATGAAGATGTTGAGATGGATGAGTGGTCATAAAAGAAAAGACCGTATACATAATAAGGTTATTAGAAACAAATTAGGAGTGACACCAATAGAGGATAAAATAAGAGAATATCGTTTAAGATGGTTTGGACATATAGAAAGAAGATCAAAAGAAGAACCTGTAAGGAAAGTATTAAAAGAGCTAAAGGACGACCACAAAAGTGTTGGAAAGAAACAATAAAGAATGATGTAACTTATTGTGAGTTAACTGCTAATATGGCATACGATAGGGATCTGTGGAAACAAAGAATCCATATAGCCGACCCTGTCTAGTATGGGAAAAGGCTTAGTTGTTGTCTTTGTATTAAAAGAGGTAGAGGACGACCACAAAAGTGTTAGAAAGAAACAATAAAGAATTATCTAATTTATGATAAGTTAAATGCTAACATGGCATATGATAGAGATATGTGGAAACAAAGAATCCATGTATCCGACCCCATCTAGTATGGAAAAAGGCTTAGTTATTGTTGTTGTTGAAGCTTCTTTAAAATAAAAAGTTTAATAAAGGAAATGAAAGGAGAGGGTTTAAATCTTTGTAGTTAAAGCAGATGACAGGTGAAAGCCGCCCATTGAAGGCATTCTTAGGCAGGAACCATGAAGGAAAGGGGGTCAAACCACTGACTATAGAACCGCCTTAGCAGTCTCCTTTTCTCTAAGTTTCTTCCCCTCCCTAGAATAGTTAAAAAGGAAAGAGAATGAATAAAGGCTAGGCAAGAGGAAGAACAGGAGGAACGGAGTCTAGGCCGACGGCGACAAAACTGCCATGGCGGCCTCTCTCAATCTCTCTTCCCCTTTGGAATAGCTGAAGAAGAAGAAGAGGAAGAGCGGAGGTCAGGCCAACGACGACTAAACCATTGACGATCTCTCTCCTTCATTAAATACCTGCTGTTTTATAGAAAATCACTTTGGACAACCGTTTTTGAGTAAAATGACCATTCTACCCTTGTATAAAATTAAAAAATTTAAAATACCATGAGATAAAATTACAAAAATATCCAAATATTTTGATATGAAAAGACTAATTTATCATTTTATAAGTGAAAGGTCTTTTTTGCCCTTTGATAATTTATAAAAATTATGAAATATCAATCAATACTTTTACAGTTTTGTCCCTAGTCAATATTCAGATTTAAAGAACTCGATATTCAGGTGATTTTATGAAAATGAGTCACTGTTTGACATATTATCCATTATGCCACCTAAGAAAAGTAAATGTTTGTCTTTATACTTTCTGAGAAATAGTATGAGCAACCTTTCTTACTATTCTGTCCCGGGTTTTATGATATTTTCATAAAGGTACATGTGTGTTAAATAAACTACAGTATAGTGCTTGGAAGTATTTACAGTTCAATACTTAGAATTTATGGATATTGTATTTATTTGCCTGACTATTTTTGTTATTCATTCTTTATGAAGTATCTTATACCTATTCATCTTATGCATGTTCTATGTTTTTCTATCTAAAAATGTACGTACCCTTTACTTGTTGTCTTTGCGAAATTATTAAAAATGATTTTCAGAATTTGTGTATGTATTGGCAAAGACCGAAAAACTAAATAGATTTTTAAACATGGAAGAGAATAATCCCGCTCTCCTTAACTTTAGAGGGAGTTGATTATGTATTTAGGAAAACAATTTTACCCCATACTCCAATTGTAACAGATGAAGAAAAAAATAAGTATAAGAAATTTCTAAGAGATTATATTATAGTCAAGACTAAAATAGTACAATGTTAACATACATGGAAGATACTTATCAAGGTCTTTGAAGAGTATGATTATTTGACCATAAAATACGATATTATAGGTAAGCTGCATGTTCAACTACTCTTTAAAAAATACAATTCTTATAAAATGAAAGAAAGTGATAATTTAGTCGAACATCTTAACCAAATATTAGAAATGGATAAGAATTTAGCTGTATCGAAGTCAGTCATTTATAAACCGATACAAATATCCGTAATTCTAAACAGTCTATCCCTTCAACACTTAGACTTTGACCATATTTTATCCTTTCATAACTCCCATTAAAACATTAAGAAATCGCAAGAATCCGCTTTTCGGATAAAGTGCTTCAACTATGGCAAGATAGGGCACTACAAAAGGGATTGTTGCAATAAGAAGAATAATGCTGGAAACAATCAATGACGTGATCCAATTGAGAAAGAAGACATAGTCTGAATCATTTTTAAGTGCTTTTATATGGATCGTCCGGTGATTGGTGTAAATTGTTGTTGATAATCGAAGGTTAAATCATCCACGATACAACTTGTTAAAGCGTCAAGATCTCAAAACATCTGAATATGGATGTCACACACAAATAACTCAACAAGAGAGCAGAAGCAAGTCAAATTACCAACAAAAGTTATGGAAGACAACCTAATATTATTGATGAGATGATGGGGTATTTATAGGGTTTATATACATGAAGAGAGCAAGTGTGAAGCAGCAAGTGTTGGCCAGGCAAGTAGCCATTGGCCAGCAAGTAGCTGTCTAACGGCAAATGGTTGTGGGTCCTAATGGCCTGCGCCACCCATACCAAGTGCACGGGCCTAATGGCCCGTGCTGCCTATTACATTTAACCCCCCCTTAAACTTATGGTGAATATACCAAAAGTTTGTCCAACAAGAACATAAATCAAATACAACTCAATTCTTTTATTTGCTTGTTACAAAATTTTTTACCAAAATAGTATCCAAGTTGCCACAGTTTCTTTTGAAACAACTCCATATCATCTTTCCACAATCAATGTATCAATTCATTTTTTATCTTGCATGAAAATCAACGAAGTATCAATACATACATTGGCTCAAATTTCTAAAAGTACCAAGACAATTTACAATATCTAATCCAGAAGGTAAACAAAAAATGAGTCAAATAAGTTCATGAAGTTGATTTTCTCTAATTCAAGAAAGTTATTTGATAGAAAACATTGATATCATCAAAATATGATTATCAATTATAACAACTATATTCATAAATCACTACAAACTTGTGATATTGTAAGGGAACCTTGGTATATCAAACAAGCCTTTTAAGGTTATGCTCAAAACCCAAGTTTTAAGAACAAACTCAAACCCAAACAAGCTTTTTAAGGCACAGCTCAAAACCTTAAGTCAAACAAGCTTTTTAAGGTAAAACTCAAAACCTTAAGTCAAATAAACTTTTTAAGACAAAGCTCAAAGCTCAAAACCTTTGAATCAAATAAGCTTTTTAAGGTTAAGCTCAAAACCCGAGTTTTAAGGATGAACTCGAACCCAAAGAAGCTTTTTAAGGCAAAGCTCAAAACGTTCAAGTCAAACATACAATTCCCAAGGCCCTTAAATATCCTTTAAACTCAAAAGTGATTCTATGATTCCAAAAGTAAGATAATCCATTAGAATTATTAAAACAAGTCAAAAGAATCAACTTCATGCTTTTCAAAAGGTCTCACATGGTTTGTTAAAACCATTTTATCAAATACAAGTTAATCAAGATAACTATAAGTCTTTTTCAATATTGATTACTCTCCAACCAAAAGACCAACAACATGGAACATCTTAATCACAAAGATTTCCAACAAAAGGCCAACAAACGGAGATCATAATCTCATGAAAAAACAACCTTAAAGTCATCAAGATCACAAATCTTTAAATAACAATAAGTGCATCTTAAAGTATCAATTAATTTCCAACAAACGACCACCAATATGAAGTACCTTAATAACAAAGGTCTTCAATAAAAGGCCAACAACATAGATCTCAATTATACAAGAAGATACCCCTTATTGTTTTCCAATAAATACATTTTCGAACTTATCAATAGTTAAGTTTGAAATCGTTTAAATGTCACAACACATTTTTCTTCTAAATATGCCAACGAATAATTTGATACAATCAATATTGCATATAACCAAGTTTGAATAAACACACCTGGATGGGTTCAAGTCTGAATTCCATACACAGCGGAATCGGATCGAATAGCCAAATCTGTTCATTTAACTCAACAGTGCAAATATGATACAAACGTGCAATAATACTAAGTGCAATAGAGAAATTTCATGTTTCCATGAGAAGGGAAAGCAGTAAACTACTAAAATGTTCCAATAATCAAACTAAACCCATGTTTCTCGCCAATAAGTCCATCTACAACACGTAGAGCTTAATATTGCCAAATCAAGAATAAGAAAAAGTGGTTCCCACAAACGAGATGACAAAAAAACAAACTGATATTATTGGGATATCGAATATCCCTACCATCATCACATACGACCAGAAAAAAGGCTCGATTCCTAAAATACCATAATAACATCATCATTGGGATTAGTTTTACTACCCAAAATAAATCGAACCCAACGAATTCTTAAAGCAAGCAACATCACAAAAAGTACAAGACTCGCAGAATTCACAAGGCAAACCCAAAACGATAGTCAATATCTTGATAAGTAAACAAGGCAAACAAAATCCACATATAAAGAAGCAACTATTAGCTAAGTACCCAATCTTCATTAAACCAATTTTCAAGGACAAAAAGGCAAAGTTATTCCTATCAAGTCACTTAAATGCCAAAACTCAAACGGAACTACAGAAGAGAAACCAACACCCATATAGATGCATTACACATTTATAATCGCAAAATAGATTGTTAGAAAACCGTAAACCATCTCCAAAATAAAAAAACCCAGAAAACAATAATTTGAGTCAGGATAGATCATCAAGACCCTCAATTCCCACCTTAGTATCATGAAAAACAACACGAAATGGGCAAGTGGGTGTAACTAGAAAACCTTAAAATTGAGCATCAATAAAGATTAATAAAGCAAAAATTTGGCCAACGAAAGACCATCTGGACGAACCTAAGCACTGAATCTAAATACACAAAAGTTTTGCAATTTTGAAATAAAAAGTTATGCCGAGAGGACCCCAACATTATAAAATAAAAATACCGAAACCACAGAAATTGAATATACCAACAAACAGACAGTCAAAACCAACAAAGAACAATTAGCACTTTAAATGTCATGTAAGGTTACTTAGTAAAGCATACAAATGCAACTATCCAAACCATCAAAAGAAAGTAAATTTCTACAAAAACCAATGCAACGAGAAGATGAAATTTAAGAAATGAAACAATGCAACGCGAATGAGTTAATCTATCTTCTTTTTCAAAAACCAACAAAGTCATTATGGATCAATAACTAAAAACAATGATACTACACAACGAAAATGTCAAACACATTAGCCTAACTCATGTCTTTTCAAGTAATATTGTAAGCTTATGTCTTAGAGCATCGAAGACGTTTCAACAAAAACAACTAAGTTTTAAAATGTTATGAACATATCAAACATGACCAAAAGCTTATTTTAGAATCGTTCATTAAAATCACAAGATCAAGTTCAAACACACAACAAGCATATATACCAAAAAGCATAATCATATATTACTAAGAAAAGTTATAATCAATATTTACATAACGAACACATCCAAACACAATGTTATACTACCAATATTTAACAGAAGACAAAATTTCTAAGAAATTCCAAAATTCTCATGAAGACAATGTAATCAATTGAGAACTTCATTCTTTTCCTTCAATTTTCAAAACAAACATATTTTCTAAAGTTACCTTGAACTTCACAATGTCAAAAAACAAGAATCGTATATTTTCCAAAATTGGCACGCTTCCCAATGTGCTAAAAATCTTCAAACCTGGCTCTGATACCATGTAAATTGTTGTTGATAATCAAAGGTTGAATCATCCAAGATCTCAAAATATCCAAATATGGATGTCACACACAAATAACTCAACAAGAGAGCGGAAGCATTCAAACTACAAACAAAAGCTGTGCAAGACAACATAATATTATTGATGATGGGGTATTTATAGGGGTTTATACACATGAAGAGAGCAAGTGTGAAGCAGCAAAAAAGGGCAGCAAGTGCTGGCCAGGCTTGGCCAACAATAGTTGTTGGATTCCAACGGCTACTTGCTGGCCAAGCAACTAGTCGTTGGCCAACAAGTAACCGTTGGAGGCACTAGCCCTCAGTGCCTCTAACGCCAATGGTTGTGGGCCTCGTGGCCCGTGTCACGCATACCAAGTGCATGGGCCCTAATGGCCCGTGCTGCCTATGACATTTAACAACTGGTCGGTGGATCGACTCAGGAACGACCCGACATATTTCAAATAGTAAAGAGGGAGCAATGGATCTGAATGAATAAAAACCTAGCGAACATTTGGTTTATATAAGGAATAATATTTTTTCTAATTTTCTTAGGGTTGATTCATTTAGAATTTTTGTACCAGGTACATCGATTATACTTAATGATGTATTAATTGTGCCCACTATTAAGCGTAATGTTTTATCGATCTATGTCTTGGTAAAGAAAGGGTTTGAGGTCAAGTTTGTCCATGATAAGGTCATTGTAGGAAAGCATGAAGGGATAATTTTTTCTGGTTTATTTGATGTTGAGCATGGATTGTTCAAACTCAATGTACATGAAAATGAAAGTTCTGAGATCGAATGGCATAAACGTTTATGTGATTGATGTAAATGTATGGCATAAATGCTTGGGTCATATAAGTTTAAAAGTTGAGAAAAATAACCAACTTTAACTTATTGCCTAGCTTTAATGAAAACATTTTAATAAGTGTAAGACTTGTATACAAGAGAAAATGACTACAAAATCATTTCTGAAAGAAATAATTAGGGCAATAACCCTACTAGAGATTATTCAATTTTACACTTATTTATGTGGACCTTTTAGACTAAGATCACGTTGAGAAAATGTTTATGTTACAATATTTATCGATAATTACTTGAGATATACTTATATATATATATATCTTAATACATAAATCTGAGGCACTTAAGCGTTAAAAGAATATAAGTAGGAAGTTTAGAATCAATTGAGGCATACAATCAAAGTCTTGAGATCGGATAGAGGTGGACAGGATATCTCTCCGATTTTTTTTGAATTCTCTAAAGACTTTAGTATTGCAAAGCAAAATACAATACTCAGGACACCTCAACAGAATGGTGTAGCAGAGAGATATAATGTAGCCTTATTTAATATGACAAGTCTATGCTAAAAGTTGCTTCTCTACCAAGGATATTTTGGGAAGAAGCGGTAAGTACAGTTGTACATATATTCAACATAGTATAATGTAAAGTTGTATTCTCTACACCATGTGAGATGCGATTTATAAGAAAACAAAACTAGGTCATCTTAGGAGGTGAGAATCTATCGCTCATATGAAGATCCTTATCAATCTAGAGACAAGCTAGGTAGTAGGTCATTGAAATATATATTTATTGTATATCCTAAAGGATCTAAACGATATCAGTTTTTATAATAAGGACCATGGCCTGATAGAGAATAGGGATGCTGAATTCTTAGAGAACACTAAAAATGACATCCTTGAAAATTGATAAGTATATTAACGATCTAGTAGATCTAGATCTCATAGTGTTATAAACATTAAACAACTCAGAAACAATATAAAAGGCTTAAAAGTAAGGGCAGAGCAGACTTTCGGCACCCACACACTGGTTGTCATCTCTGTCTCTTTTCTTATTAACTTGCATACACTTAACCCTCATCACCTTATTTATAAGTACAATATCTAACACTCTCTCAAGTTGGGTGAAAGATATTGAGAACACCCAACTTGGACAAAGTAACCTTGAGTTGTCTATTAGCGGTAGCTTTAGTTAGGAAATCAATCCTCTCTTTTTCTGATTGAACATACTCCAATTTAAATTCCCGATTTAATATATTCTCTATAATGAAGTGATAATTGATTAGTATGTGTTTGGTTCTTTCATGATATATTGGGTTGGAAGCCATTTGTATAGATGCACTGCTACCACAATATAATGGTATAGGCTGAGTAGACTTAAATCCTAGTTCACATATCAATGAGGATACCCATTTTCCTTCGCACATTGTATGAGCTACCGTTCTGTATTCTGCTTCAACTATAGATCTAGCAATAACGGTTTGTTTTTTACTATTTTAAGATTTAATATTATCACCAAGTAGTGTCATATAGCCGATAGTTGATTTTCGGTCATCTTTAGATCCAGCTCAATCTACATCATAATAAAATTCAATACTAAATTTATAGGATTTTGAATAAAGAAGACCCATTCTAGGTGTTGATTTTAGATATTTGAGAATTCTATACACAACTTCCCGATGATTCTTGGTCGGAAAATGCATAAATCTGCTCACAATGCCTACAACATAAGTGATATATGGACGAGTAATTACCAAGTATATCAGCTTGTCAACAATTTCTGGTATTTGTTAATATCCCTAAAATCTTCACTATCTCGAATGAACAATTTTTTATTCACCTCTATAGAAGTATCGCTCTGTTTACAATCAAGCATATTTATTTCTTGTAGTATATCTATAATGTATTTTCTCTGAGTTAGGAAGATATCTTCGTTAGAATATAATACCTCTATTCCCAAGAAATAGTGAAGTCGGCTCAAGTCTTTAATGTCAAATAATTTGTGAAGATTCCTTTTTAATCTTAATATTTCTTTAATGTCATAATATGTTACAATGATATCATCAACATAAACAACAAGAATAGATAATTTTTTACCTTTCTTAAAAAATAAAGTATGGTCATTTATGCTTCTCTTATATCCCAAGCTGCATACTGCTTCAGTTGGTGACTATTTTAGCCCATATATAGATTTGTTCAGTTTGAAAACTATATTGTCAAATGCATTAATATTCATTATAGGAGGAAGTTCCATAAATACTTCTTCATTCAAATCTCCTTGTAGGAAATCATTTTTCGCACCCAACTGTCATAGATCCTATCTCAAATTTGTTGCCATACTAAGTAGTATTGGTATGGAAGTAATGGAAGTAAGTTTTGCTGTAGGTGCAAAGGTTTCATTGTAGTAAATCCCATATAATTGACTGTAGCCTTTGGCAACAAGTCTTGCCTTATACTTTTCATTTGTGTCATATGCCTTATATTTAATAGTGAAAACCCACTTACAACCCACTATATTTTTGTTCAGAGGAAGTTTTGTGATGATTAAGTATTATTTTTCACAAGAGCATTTAACTCCTCTTCTATTGCAGCACGCTATAAAGGACATATGTTCGTTTCTTCAAATTGTGTAGGAATTTTGTGTTTCTCGACATCTATGATAAAAGTTTGATAATTTTCAGAGGTATTAGCATAGGAAACATAATTTTAAATAGGGGACCGGGCATATGTACGCTTACCTATGCGAATGATACTGGGAATTTTTAAGCCTTCCTCCATTGGGGATTATAGATATGAGTCAAGGAAAAGATCTTTGGTTATTGGAGTATGTATGAGTTCTTCTTGAGAGCAAATAATCTTTCTTGGTCATCTCTTGTATACCACGATTTGTTTTGGTTTAATTGCCTTCTCTTCATAGTCACCTGCTAGGACTTAATGGAAGCACATGAGAAGATGTATTTTGAGAGGTAACTGACTCCCCTTGAGAAGAATAATAGGGAGTAGATTATGAGAAGGTGACATCCATGGATACATATAATTTTTTAAGAATCAAATCATAGCATTTATAGCCTTTTTGAGAATTCGAATAGCCAAGAAAAATAAACTTTACAGATCTATGGAAAGTTTATCACAACCAAGTAGGTGAGCATTAACAAAATAAGTACAACCAAAGATATGAGGAATTATGTGAAAGAGTTTTGATTCCTTATCAAAATATTTTATGGAACTATCACTCTTGAGTGTACTGCTAGGCATCCTATTTATTAGATAGACAACAATAAAGACAACTTCCCTCAATTAAATTTTGGTATATTACGTTGAAGTAAGAGTGTTCTGGCTACCTTAAGAATATGATGAATTTTTCTCTCAACTATGTCATTCTGGTAAGGTGTATAAGAACAAGAAGTCTAATGAAGTATACCATTTATGTGTAGGTATTCCTGCAACTGTCTACTAATGTATTCAACCCCATTATCTAAACGAAGAATTTTCACATAAGTATTGAATTGAGTGTGAATAAATTTATGAACGATAGGAAAGATAACAAAAATCTTTGATTTTTTATTTCATTAAGTAAACAATTGTAAGACGCATACAATCATCAATAAAATAAACAAAATATTTCTATCCAAACAAAGTACCTTGGTGTATGTTATTTGCAGATGACATTGTATTAGTAGAGGAGTTTTAAGGAAAAAGTTAATAGAAAATTGGAACTATGGAGAGAAACATTAGAAAGCAAAGGCCTCCGACTTAGTAGAACAAAGACAGAATATATGGAATGTAAGTTTGATCATTTGACTACTTCAGAGGACATAGAAATTAAAATTGGCACACATTGCATTCCCCAAAAGGAAAGTTTTAAATACCTAGGGTCAATTTTTCAAAGTGATGGAAGAATTGATGGAGATGTTACACATAGAATTAATGCTGGTTGGTTAAAATGGAGAGGAGCATCAGGTATTCTTTGTGATAAGAAGATACCATTAAAATTAAAAGGTAAATATTATAGAGCAGCAATTAGGCCTGCCATGTTTTATGGTTCTGAGTGTTGGGCAGTTAATCATCAACATGTACAAAAGATGCCTGTGACAGAAAGAAGATGTTGAGATGGATGAGTGGTCATACAAGAAAAGACCGTATACATAATGAGGTTATTAGAAACAAATTAGGAGTGACACCAATAGAGGATAAAATGAGAGAATATCGTTTAAGATGGTTTGGACATATAGAAAGAAGATCAAAAGAAGAACCTCTAAGAAGGTTAGAAAAACTAAATTTGGAAAGTATTAAAAGAGGTAGAGGATGACCACAAAAGTGTTGGAAAGAAACAATAAAGAATGATCTAGCTTATTGTGAGTTAACTGCTAACATAGCACACGATAGGGATCTGTGGAAACAAAGAATCCATGTAGCCGACCCCGTCTAGTATGGGAAAAGGCTTAGTTGTTGTTGTTGTTGTTATTTCTGTCCAAACAAAGACGTAATTGGATTGGGACTCCATATATCAGAACGAAGAAGTTCAAAAGGTTGGGATCTCCTAGAGTCACTTGAGGGATAAGGAGCTCATTGGTGTTTCCAAAGTTGGCACACTTCACATTTAAAATGAAATTTATTGGACTCGACTCTAAGATGAGGTAAAACATAGTGGAGCTTGGACACAAGCAGATGACCTAGACAATAATGCCAAAGATGAACCTCTACATCTTGAGCAATAGCAACTAAAGTACTATAAGAAGCAGTAAAGTTGTTTTCGAGGATATATAGGTCCCTCTTAAGATTCTAAAACACACAACGTGTAGGATGAAATATTACACTATAATTCAGTGTAGGTGTCAATGAACTGACTGAAAGTAGATTTATAGGAAAACTGGGAACATGATACACTGATTTTAAATATGTAAAACATGTGGGTACACTTCCTTGTCCAATCGTGTAAGAATGTGAGCCATCGGTCAACTTGATTGGCTCTCGTTTTTTGAGGAAGACAATATTCTGAAAATATGATGGCTCTCCTACCATGTGATTTGTAGCACCAGAATCAATAATCCAAGTTTTAGAATGAAGAGAGAATTTGTTACCCTTTACGGTATGTGTTGCGTGTGCTAATATAGCCTGAGAAGAGGTGGGATGAGAATTTTCAGATAATTTTGTTTCAAGGCCCTCTGTCCACTTAATAAGTTCTTCAATGTCATCCGTACTGGGCATTGGATTTTCAGCAACATGGGCAGAGTTGTTTCGAGGTCTAGGAAAGTCAGGTCAGCAATGTAATTCTCAACAATTTTCTCTAGAATGTCTTGACTTTGCACAGTGAAACACATAATTTTATCCTTCTCATCAGAATCACCCACAATTTTGTTATTCACTGCTTCCACGATAATATGAGTTTTCTCCTCTTGTTTGAAGTGCTTGTTGTTTAGTAGTACTGGTGTTGTCCTTTTCAAGATTTTTGCGATCTTTTTCTCGCATCAATAATGAATATACCATACCAAGTGAAGGAAGTTAGTCCCTACCTAAAATATTAATATTAATTGATTCAAATTTTGAATTTACGCCCACAACAAATCAAAGACTTTCTTCTTCTCAATTTCAACATTTCTTTAAGTGTAACAAGATGAACACTTGATATTTGTATAGAAAAGAAGTTCATCTCATAATCCACGAAGATCCTCGTAGTACTCACTAATAGAACGAGTTCCTTTTTTGCATTTTCTAATTTTTTCTAATATTTCGTACTCCTTTACAACATTTTTTTTTGAACTGCATACCAAATTTCATAGGCACATTCAAGAAACATAAACGTTTTTGTTATTGGTGGAAGCATAGATTGAAGTAGCCAGGATGATATCAAGGCATATTTTCTTCTCCAACTAGGGTATTATGTATCATGTGTGTCTGGACTCGAAATTTGACCTATTAGGTGAGCCCATCTCCCCCTTGCTATAACATGCAATTCCATAGATCTGGACCATTCTAAGTAGTTTCTACCATCTAACTTTGTTGTTGTAATTTAAAAGCTTTTAAGTTTTTAATTTGTGGAATGTTTAGATATCAATAAAGGGCTTTCAACCCCCTTTCCTTTACTCGCCATTTTCTAAACAATCTGACTAAATGGACCGATCACAATCATTTTTATCTTAACCAAGGGATGTTTTTTTAATACCACGAATAGTTGCAGGCATAATTAGATTCAGATTTGCGTAGGCCACAATTAAATTCACCAGAATCCAGTGTTGTCCGACACGTATCGTATCGCGTATCGCTGGGCTCCACGATACGGGCGTATCGTATCGTATCGTATCGTACTTTAATATTAAAAAACTATAAAAATTATTTAAAAAATCAATAAAATTAGTAAAAATCCGAAAAAAATCAAGAAAATTCTGGAAAATTTTGAAAAAATCTGGTAATTGCTTTAAATTCATATAATGCAAAGTTTAGCACAAATTGAACATTTAATATTGAACAATTGCATCCAAAATTATATATTTTGAATCAAAAAATGAAATACATTTATATTTTACATATTGTAAATTTGTATCAGGATTATTAACTAAATAATCTTCATCTTCTCCTTGATGATGTTGTTGTACTTCAAATTAATTCATGCAATGTCTTCTTCAGTTAGGACTTAGGAGTGCATTTTCTTCGTTATCTTCCATAATTCACTCATGTAATATATCAAAATTAACAAACTGCTATCTTTGTACATGTAGTTGTCATATTTGCTAATTTTCATATGTGAGCAAAACAAAGAGCTCCATTTCTTTGATTATTGAGTCTATGACACCTTAATGATGTTATATTATTACTTGATAATGTCCCCTTTTTCTCTTATTGGAGACTAGCTTTTTAACTAATGCATGAGCTTCATTTCTCACTTCACAGACTGAGTTAAGCCTCACACACATTGATCATGTTCAACTCAATGGAAGTCATGTAACGTGAACCTTAAAATAGTGAAGTTGTGAAATCCCTACTCAATGAACCGAGAGAACTAAATGTTTTTAATTGTTTACGATCTTATGAAATTAGAAACTGTTAGCAAAAATATACCTAAAAGTTGTAACAGAAAGGGAAATGATTTTGTCATAATTTTTTTTTATACATTATTTTTATTAAATAAATGAAATTATAAACCCAAATTATAAGCATATTGGAGGATGCCTTTAAGGGAAGTGAAGAGAGAGAAAGAGAGGGCAGAAACATGCAAAAAAAAATTTGAAAAAAAAAATTTTTTGAAAAAAAAAATTTGAAAAAAAAAAATTTTGAAATTTTTTTTTTTTGGGGCGTATCGCCCATATCGTACGATACGGGCCGTATCGTGGCTTCCCACGATACGATACGTATCGCACCGTATCGTACGATACGGTGCGATACGGATAACACTGCCAGAATCTGATTACTTCCAATATCCTATCGTTCACACCAGAACCCTGTTGTCGATGCCAGAACAAAACAAGTTTTGTGCAAGAAATAATTTTTCTTCACCCACAGTGATTCATAATTTCATCTGGTTCACACTTCTCTTAATTTAACTTAAAAAGTGATCTTTCTCCAAAAAAACTTTATCTAACTATCATAGAGGCTTTGATACCATTTTATAAACATTAAACAACTGAGAAACAATATAAAAGACTTAAGGGTAGATTGGAGGCATCCCTCCAATCTGTCTAGAGCATACTTTCGGTGCCCACACACTCGCTCTCGTCTCTCTCTCTCTTTTCTTATTAACTTGCTTACACTTAACCCTAATCACCCTATTTATAAGTACAATCTAACTTAATGACTAATTTACCCCTAATATTAATTAAGCATTACTAATTAGATATAGAGTATAAATAAGAACCATAACGAGTCTATTATAGGATTCGTTGTAATGTCTAACACATAGAAGATCTTCCTGATCAAACAAAGACTTATGGTCAAACCGTCCTACTTAATACTTACCTTGAAGAGGAAGTGTGTAATTTGGTAGATTTAGATCATTGAGAAAAACCAAGTCTGGGAATTAACTGATTTGCCAAGAGGAAAGACAACTATAGGCTGTAAATGAGTTCCCAAAAAGAAATATAAGGTCGATGAAATAATCGACAAGTTTAAAGAGAGGTTGGTTGCAAAAGTTTTTTCGCAAAAGGAGGGGATAAATTATGTTGAACACATTTTTCTATTACAAAATTTGGATCCATAAGAATAATCCTGGCGATATGAGCATATTATGATTTTGACTTACACTAATAAGTAAAATGTGCTTTCCTGAATGGAGATTTAGATGAAATCATGTATGCAACTGCCCGAAGGATACAGAGTTGAAGACCAAGAATATAAAGTATATAGGTTGAAAAAATCCTTGTGTGGCATTAAACAATCACCTCGTCAATGGTATTTGACTTTTCAAAATGCCATTATTGAACTTGGGTTTGTGGCTAATGAACTTGACCACATTGTATATGTATATGGAACAGTGAGAGCCACTCAATCATCTTATCATTATATGTAAATGATATATTATTGACTGAGAATGACAATAAGATGATTGTCAAAATCAAGTCATGGTTAAACTCAAGGTTTGAAATGAAGGATATGGGGGAAGCATCCTATATCGTGAGTATAAAGATCTCTTGAGATAGAGAATCTAAACTCTATGCTTAAGTCAAGAGAAATATATTGATTATATCCTCAAGAAGTTTAAAATGAGTGAATGTAAGTCTGCATCTATCTCTGTTATGAAAGGGGTCAAATTTAGTAAGGTTGATTGTCCTGATGAAGGAGAAGATAAGGTTAATGTTTCTTATGTACAAGCTGTGGGCAGTTTGATGTATGTTATGCTGTGTACAAGACCTAATATCAGTTTTTTTGTTGGTCTTATGCATAAATATCAAAGTAATCCTAGATGATAATATTGGATAACTGTGAAAAGGATTCTAAGATATCTCAAAAGAACAAAAGACTTGAAACTTTGGTTTCAAGCAGATGAACTGAAAGTGATAGGATACTCATATGCTGACTTTGCTGGGAGTAAAGATGACAACAAATCAACCTCTGGTCAAATATTTTTATTTGAAGGTGGCCCATTTTCTTGGGCTTGCAAGAAACAAGGTTGTGTAGCATTGCACACATAAGAAGCTGAGTATGTTGCTTGCAGTATGGTTGTTACGAGTGTCATTTGGATAAATTATTTCATCCGTGATTTGAAGCTGAACATAACCAACAAGCCGGTTGTCATTTATTGTGACAACAATGTAACAATTACTCTTATTAAGAGTGAAGTTGATAATTTAAGAAAGAAACATATAATGGTTAAATATCACTATGTTCATGATATGCTCAGAAGAAATGAAATAACTATGTTATATGACAACTGGTGATATGCCCTTTAACAAAAGGCATCTCATAAGAACTTTTAACCCACATGAGTTTGAGATACGCCTAAGTGTAGAAAATACACTTTGTTGTGTGTTATGCATGAAAAATACATTGATTATGGAAAAATCGCATAACTGATAAAAGTTACAATTTACTTTCAACTAGATAAATGATACAATTTGGTAAACCCCAAAATAGTGGGAGGTAAAACCAGTGTATCAAAGGTTGACTTTAGTGGCCAAGTGCGAGATGTAAGTAGTTGGTGGCGACTATCGACCCTAATAATAAAACCAACCATAAAATGCGGGAAGAAGGGCCCTCTTCTTGGATTTCATGAGTTGCTTTTACAAAAGATAAACTTTATTCAAAATTGTTTTTACTACATCTCCCGGATGAGAAGGAATAACTTTTTAACGAGAAGCCTAGGGACAAAAACTCGGAAGGAGAAAAAGGCAGGTATATATATATATATATATATAACAAAAAATACAAAAAAGTAGAGATACACATTGCCTTCTTCCAGAGAAAATCCTCTACGGGTTACCTTATCCCTCTTCTCTTTCTTTCTCTTTTTTCCTATCTCGTCAGTAAGCATACAACTTCCGCCACCCATCGGAAACCTCTAAAGCATAGGTAAAGACATCCTTCAGATCCAACAGTACGAAAGTAGCTTCTATAGTTCTGATGATGGTCTTGTTAGTCTCGTAAGACTGATTGTGTGGGTAAAGTATCTTCTATAGTTCTGATGATGATCTTGTTAGTTCAGAAAATGTAAAAGTAGCTTTTATATTTTGTTACTTGTTGATCACTGGGTATTCCAGCCGTGCTGTATTTTTCGAATTTGTTGTATCCGTTGGAAATTATTTGTTGATGGGTGAAGTATCAAATTAAATATGGTAAGAAAGTAGCTTCTATAGTTCTGATGATGGTATTGTTAGTCTCATGATGATTCTATTTCGTTTCTTTTAAGATGCTATAGAAGTTAAATGACCTTTTCTGAGCAATCATGTAGGTGATGGAGTAATGTTTTGATGTGGCTATGTGAGGCAACATTGAAAAGTTTATGCAATCTTTTGTTTTACCATAGTTCACCGTTATAGAAGTAAGTCCTCTTTGAGCGTGCAGTTGAAGGCATGCGTATCGCTAAACGCAAAACTTCTGCTAGATGATTCACTTTCTTACTGCATTTTGTGGCATTGAGCCTGTTTGTGGGTTGGGCTTCGTTAGCATAGCATGTCATGAAAAGACAAAGGTTTTAGAAACTACATGCGTCTGGGGAGGAGGTTCAATGATGATCCAGCATATTAACTGTCCATCGTGAGTGACTTCTGCATCATGCTGGTTTGAAGTTATTGGGCGTTTTATTGAATAGATAAAGTTGTCAAGCATTAAAGAATGACCATAGTTATGTTTGCCTATCATAAAATGCCACAAAGATAGGCAGATCCGTAACTCTGGATAAAAAGATAATGCCTATTGCAAGGATGTTGTGGAAGTTAGTGTGGACCAAGAAAAAACAATCTTTCAGGCTATATGTTGACCTTTGAAATACTTTTCTTTATGATTCATGGTTTGCACGGGATCCTCTTGTTCTATTTGGACACATTCTTTGTTGTGCCTGGGTTGGAGCAGATTGCAGATGTAATTGTATTGTCTACAGCTTTATGTTGGCTTGACTGAAAAGTTGCGGGCCAGATTTTGGAGAAGGTAGTAGGCATTGCTCCATCTGCGAGTCCATATTTTGTATATGAAATGAGTTTGTACTTGTGCATTATGGTTATATGTTGGATTCAATTGGGAAAAGGCAGCTAAGTTTAGCCATGGAGATCCTAGGTAGAACTTCTGAGGTGAACAATTGGCATCATTTTTCTTCTATCTGTAATTTTATACCTTCGAATGGTAGGGAACAAAGCGACCATGTCTAGTCTTGGTATTAAAGACCATGGCGGTTTGATTCCCATCATTTTGATTATGCCCAAGAAAAGTACATTAGTGTAGTAACCTAATATAATAATTGGGTATTATGAGTTATTCCATGTCTTATAGTTTGTACCTTGCTACTCTCAAGAAGTTTTCTTTTGCAAGCTTATGCTAACTCAATATCCATATACTGACTTTCTCAGTATCTTAAATACTGAATTAGAGGATAAATGTTTATAGTTCTCCGATGGATGCTCAAATGGGCTAGAAGTAACATGCATCCACTTCTCATTTCTGGGCCTATTAAGTATGGTTGCACACTTGAAGGTTTATAGTGGCTAGCATGAGCTTGGCTTGCTGAGGCCTGATCAATGGCAGTTCAATAAACTAAGTCAGATGTGCTCAGTCCACCCATGCCTGATAGCTTTAGTCATTGAGCTGAGTTTTTGAGGGTTAGCTTATAACCTTGCCCGAGTCCATTTGGATATGCATCTATGTACAGTTTCCTCACCTTTATCAAAACTGTGAGCTCCATCCTGAGGACTTGGGCCTTGCTGAATAAGGCAGGAGGTGGTGGGATCGAATCTCAGCCCCTGACATGTACCACAAACTTCCTTTTGAAAGTAATGTAATGGATTTGTGCTGGCTTAGTTTAAACAGAAGTTTTGGTTCAAGCCTGACTGTTTCAGAAATAGCATTTTTGTTTGAGTCAAAATTTTGCTGAGAGCTCAGCTCAGCTTGGAACACGCTTCTTTCAGCCCAAATTCTAGTAGGCAACTGCTTTGTACCAAGACTCCGACAAGTGGTTACCTATGAGTGCCATGAATTGTCCTGTATCAACTGAAAGCGCATTCCTATCCTTTCTTTTACTCACGTTTGCTTAGTGAGATTGTATAACTACATTTTTAGTTTAAGTATTTGGATTTCTTGGAACCTGAGAATGAAATGACTGCCTATTTACTGTATGCAATTTTGATTTGAATCAGAAAATGAAGTAGTTAAAACGTTGAAGTCTGATAGACTGAAATAAAAACCAAGCGAAAAGCTAAAAAGCTGTTGGTGCATCAATATTATAGATAGAAAATGCACTTAAGGTATGTGTTTTATGTGTTGAAGCAAAAAGCAGAAACTAAAAACCACAAATAACAAGGTTTTCCTCCAAAAAAAGAAAAGAAGAATAAACCACAAATAACCAGGTCCTAGCTGCATCTTCATCTCTGATGTTTTGGAGAGTTGTCAAACATGCTTGGTATTGCTTCAAGAGAGTCGCACTTGTTGTCAGAAACCAACACCGCCCCCCTTCCTCTCTCAAAACTGATTTGTGGACCTAAGGCTCAGACACAATTTCATCCTGACTGGTATTATTAAGCCAATGCCTAGCATAGGCCCTTCCCCATGGTCCTAACCTCAGAATTTTACACTGGGATGCTCCAACCCCTCAAAAGGCGCTTTTGACTTAACAATTAAAAGGACCTCCTAATTACTTCAAGAGCAGTAGCATTTTCCTCCCCAGTTCAGTACCTGAACCTAATGTTTTTTGTTGGTGTGAGGTTTTTTGTCTAAGGTCGTAAATGGCTCACTACTCCAGGAATTGCTTAAAGCAACTATTGTCTACAATATTTTTGCTCAAATCTTTATCAGACTTCAAAAACAATCTAAGCCATTAGCTTCCCTGAAATTCTGAATGCACCATTGGTCAGATGGCCTGCCCTGTGGTAGATTTCTTCTGGGATTTTGAGACGTGGCAGACCCCAAAATGGGCCTGGACCTGTTCTGACCTGCTATGGGCTGATATGAGTGTTGAAAAATGTGGTTGCGCAGCGGAGATTGAAAAACACAAACATAAAGAATAGGAAATGTGGAGATCGGAGGAGGGGGCGGACCTCCAATGGAGGCCGCCCCCCCCCCCGCCTCCCCCCTCTTTCTTAATCACAGTAACTTAAACCCTAATATAACCTATCGGCCCTTATATAAGGAGCTGTAAAACGTAAAATGACCAAAATACCCTTAGTACAGAAAAAATTATCAAAATGCTCTTACGACTTTGGACAATTACAATAATACCTAAAACATCAAATTTACTATCCTAAACATCAACCTTACTAAAACTGACTCTAAAACTCACATTCTTCAACAATGAGTGGGTTCATTGCTTGTTATTTATGAAATTTGTTCACGATCTAAAAATTGCTTTGGCACAGGTACTCCGTGACAGAGACTAATCAACGAAGGTATTGTATGGCTTTCATCACAGCGTTTCAGTTTAGCCCTGTTGTTATTACTTGTTCTTGGTGTCACCAGTTGATAATTCTCTCTCTCTCTAGAATGAGATTCAAGCTGTGGGAAATCTTGAGCGGAGGATTCTTGAAGTGAACAGGAAGCTCATCAAGGTCATGAAGCCTGGTTCAAAGACTTCTTTTCCTGCCACAGAAATTCGTGGAACCTACGACCACCATTTCATGTAAGTCTTCTTGAACTTAGTGAAGGAAAAGCGATCCATAGTGTTAAAAGTATGGATCTTTTTTCTATGAAAGATCCAAATAAGGAGATCAATCTATGTGAGGGTTAAGATGCTGGTAATCATGTCATGTAGAACTTGAGACATTCAGGTAGGTTTGCATGTTCTCAACTGGCAATTGAGCTGTAGTTGCCGCCTTTGCTATTTGTACTACATAGTGCTCCCTAGACTAGAAGTGCTCACCTTATCAGTGAACGTAGCCTCTTAGACATAATTAAGGTGTCTCTCTTAAGCCTTGAGCTGGTTTTAGGCATTCCCGATGGTAAAAGTACCATCACAATGTGAATTTGACCATTTTAACTGGAAAAGAAAAGAAAGAAAGAAAACAAATAAAAGGAGACTGATATGAAGCCTTTGAAATGCAAAAATAAACATCAATTTTGACGTCGGTAGGGAATCAACTCATTTGCAAATTGATGGTGGTTCTAGAGTCCTAGACCTAAACCACAATTTCATGCACCGTTTGTTCCCATGCTGTTAAGGGCCTTTATATTCATTCTCCTTACTGATTGATACATCAAATGTGATCTATTCTTCATTGATGGGGCATAATTTGCATCGTTAACTGGATTGCCTCTGCTGCTGGTAATTCCTTGCTTATTATTTCTCAGCCTTCACATCAACTGCTTTGATCCTTGTGTGGTGTTACCTTCACTCCACAACCAACTCAAGGTAACTAAAGAACTGCCCAGTCCTATATCTTTTTATGAAGGGCAGAATCTTTATGAAATTCAACTATTTGTGTTAAAACTGATAAAGCTTATAGAGAGGCACGAATGAGAATCAGCAAATATTATTGCTCAATACATTTTGCAATATTTACTCTCCAATATTTGTTTAGGTGCCTATTAAAACTTATATTTAGGACGGTAGGAACCCAATAATCTGGAGAAGGGAAATTTGGACTAGGCAGCCCCACAGTTCTTTCAAAGTATCCTTTCATCATCAAATAGGTGATCTACCTCATACAGTATGGATCACTTCCGTTTGGAATAGGTTTATAGCTTTGAAATCGTATCTTGCGTTAACTGATCTAGTCAACCATCAAAGTGAATTACGGTTGTTAGATGTTTTGGGTTCTGTAGATTAGACCAAGGATTATTATAGTCCTGTGATCCATGTCAGTTATTTCTCTTGCCAGGTTGAGCATGAAAAGGAAGATTGAAAGCTGTGGTGGCTATTGCTGGATTATTACCTGAGATCTATGGAATCGGAAGTAGCCACGTTTTTGTTTTTTCTGTCCTCTGATTGACACTTCTCTGAGAAATGAAATACTTCTCTCAATGCCGTGAGGTTTCCAATGTTGTTCATTCAAAAATAAATGTTGATAGCTTCGATCTTTTAGCTGGAGAGGACCATTCACAACTCCCCCGCCCTCTTTCATCGATATGTTGTATCTAATTTCTTAGTTTGAAGCGCATTGGTCGACTTTAATCGTGCTATAGAAGGATACCCACACGATGACTTTTTATGTTACATGTTTAGCGCCATGGATATGTTCTGCAGCCGAGTTGTAGAGTCGGCCAATCCTGGTGCACAGCAAAATGGCCATTATCGGTCTAAAATGCAGCATACAGAAACTAAGAAAAGATTTTCAACATCACATGGATCAGGACGAGCTTTTGTGCGGAGAACAAAATATGGTTAGTGACTGCTCAGCTTTCTCAGTTCCATTCTGAGGCAAATCCCGTTATATAGTAAAATGGCCATTATCGAGCTTGGTGATAGAGAAAAGCAGTGCTGGACATGTTCTTTATATTTTTTGGCAGTGTTGGGACATGGTGGGCAAGCCCTGCTTGAACGGATTAGTCGGGGTCCTTTGGGCTTCCCAATACCTGGTGGTATGCTTCACCAAAGAAGAATATCACATCTAATATTGTTTTATCCCACTGATGCACAAACTGTGATCAGATCATAAAAGGAGATAAAAACTAATTTTGTGCGTTAATTATATGTTATTTTGGTTCAATAACTGCAATCGAGTTCAATTTACCTTGAATCCATTCACATTCATGGATTTCATAGTTTAGATCAACGGAAATAGGTATACTGGGGTTAATTAGACTGTTGAATCAGAGTTCTAAAAGTCAAACTTCGTTAAGTTTTTCGTTAGATGTGATCGATTATCAAAAAATTCACTTGTGTATTTTTCTTGTGAATTCTACCACCGATATCAGGAAGCCCGGAGGACCCCAACTAATCCAGCTCGAGCCAGTTCTTCCCACTGTGGTGATGACGCGCTCGGCCATTGGTTTTCTCCATTGATAACTCTCTAACTCAAGGGAGCAAGCGCCAAACCACTTGAACAACCAAGCTTTGGTCTCGTGTGTATTTTAGCTATCTTGATGAAGTCTCTTGAGAGAATGGGAGTTGTTAAGACTCATTTGTACTATATCATCCATGCCAAACTGATCAATCGTATTTATTTGGAATTAATATATGGATAGCTTTTGTATTTTAAAAAAAAAAGTACATAGTACAATATATATTTCTATTTATTGTTTTTTATTTAAACCATTAATCTTTACAATCAATGGTTAGGATTGACATTAGTTTAACACCTTCTTTCCGAGGGTCATAACCCAAAGAGCTAATGAAACCATTGGCTTTCAAACATGTAAGAAATCTCTAACCTTTAAGGTAAAAAAGAAGGGTGCATAAAAGATAGAATTGATTCCAAATAAATTGGGCTTTGAGATGGCATGGTATACCACAATTACTTTTCAGGATTGATACCCACATATCTTCTTTTTTTTTGAATTTCTTAAAATATCTCTAATCATTTTAGGTATTTAACAAGTAACCCTTCACACAAAAAAATTTCATGTTTCTTCTCTCTCTTCCTATACGAACTGGTATTCATTCCCATTTTGGTCTGTTTCTCCATCCACTCTTTGTTCTCCGGGCTATTCCAACCATCTATTACTCAATTGTAGACATTTTCAGTAAAAGAACGGATCGAAATCCTTCAAAAAAGGAATAAAAAGAAGAAAGAGGAAAAAGGAAGAAGAAAAATAGGAAAAAGAAGAAAAATAGGAGAAAGAAGAAAAAGAGAATAAAGGTTGATTCAAAGAGGGATTTATTGATTTATCAATACAAATGCATATTGTTGATTTGGTTTTGGTTTTCTATTTTTTAGTTGTTTTGCTTGATTTTGATCAATTTTGGTTTTCTAGTTGGAGACATGCCTCAAACGTGTCTCCCGCATGCCTCGAGTGTGGGTCTCCTTGGGTGGTAGACGTGTTTGGGCCGTATCTCCTGTGTAGGGTACACACCTTGGGCACATCTCTTGTTTAGATTTGGTTAACTAATTTTTTTTGCTATGTAAATATAGCTCATAGGATATGAATAGAAAGTTGTAATGTCACTGCTTCATTTAGGAAAAGCGTAACATCATATCATACGAAGGACACTCCAATAGACAACATCAAGGAAAATAAGACATTGTGACAAATGCTAGCACTTCACATTATAATGAAGATATATCAACCTTAGAGGCTGAGATTGATATTATAGAGAGTGTTGATGAGAAACCCCCAAATATATCGAGGTTACTCTCTAGTTTTGAAGGTCACATTCTTTATTAGATTTGATAGAAACAAGTAATTTCTAATTTTAGTGAAATTTTATATTCGATATTAATACTCACTATTCCTATTGACTATGTAAATGTATATTTACCAACAATATGAAAAGTGGTAATAACCCATACAAGGTATACTATTGATAGGACATGACCAATGAAGAGGACGTGTAGTATTTGTATTAGGGATTTTAGCATGTAGTAGTTGTTATACAACACTTCTAGAACTTCATATTCCTTCCTAATTTTCATTAGTGCATTATACATGTGCCTTGCCATATTCACATTTGCCTTATCAACCTACTTCAAATATATCAAAATATACTTTAGTTTATAATAACTTTTTGTAAAGTCCTTTGTCACAATGTGCTCATAGCCATTCAATCCCCCTATAAAGCATGCCTTTCAAGATACAAGCTTAGAAGGTGGTTATGTGTCTCATTAACTACATTCAACTTTCACTAATAATTAACTACACTCTCTCCTTTAAAATGACAGTCTACCTTCTTAGCATCCATCCACCTGCTACTTTTAACATCAATATTTTTACTCTACTTGTATTTGATACTCCTTTTATACTCAATCCATATCTTACTTGTTACGCTTTTACTCTTCAAGCAATTAATAAAAACTTCCTCTCAACTTTTCTTACATACTCAATAAATTCATTATGATTCCTAAAACACATTATCTGTCGCAAATACAAGTGAATAGTCAAGCCCATCACCCTCACAATCAACAAATTATTCTTCTGCCTCATCAGTCAATCAGTCAACGAATACATCATCCGATACACTACAATAACTTTTCACTTTCTTTAGTCTTAGTATAATAAGTACTTTGATCAGTCATATTCTTCTCTTAATCGTTTCATCATAAGTGTTTTCGCTCGAATTATGTGTCATTTTGTGATATATACAGGGATATAATCTTTAAAACGTAATACATAATAATGCATGATTAAGTTGATAATACGTTAAGTGAGATAAAGCCCAAGTACATTTCTCCATGAAAAGAGACGCAATTGTGTCTCATTTCAAAGTGAAATTCTAGCAACTAAATCCTTCGACCCAAAACTGTAAAAAAACTCAAAAAACAAGACAAACTTAGAAAAATATGGAGATATTAATAAGAACCAACCTTTCAAAACAAAAAAACCCTCAAACTCGACTAGATTAGTCATCTCTTTCTTTCTTCTTTCTTTTTTCATTTGATTATGGTGAGGTTTGAAAGAAAATAATTTGATACTCATTGGGTATGAAGCAACAACAACAACAACAACAACTAAGCCTTTTCCCATACTAGACGGGGTCGGCTACATGGATTCTTTGTTTCCACAGATCTCTATCGTGTGCCATGTTAGCAGTTAACTCCCAATAAGCTAGATCATTCTTTATTGTTTCTTTCCAACACTTTTGTGGTCGTCCTCTACCTCTTTTAATACTTTCCAAATTTAGTTTTTCTAACCTTCTTACAGGTTCTTCTTTTGATCTTCTTTCTATATGTCCAAACCATCTTAAACGATGTTCTCTCATTTTATCCTCTATTGGTGCCACTCCTAATTTATTTCTAATAACCTCATTATGTATACGGTCTTTTCTTGTATGACCACTCATCCATCTCAACATCTTCATTTCTGTCACAGACATCTTTTGTACATGTTGATGATTAACTGCCCAACACTCAGAACCATAAAACATGGCAGGCCTAACTGCTGCTCTATAATATTTACCTTTTAATTTTAATGGTATCTTCTTATCACAAAGAATACCTGATGCACCTCTCCATTTTAACCAACCAGCATTAATTCTATGTGTAACATCTCCATCAACTCTTCCATCACTTTGAAAAATTGACCCTAGGTATTTAAAACTTTCCTTTTGGGGAATGCAATGTGTGCCAATTTTAATTTCTATGTCCTCTGAAGTAGCCAAATGATCAAACTTACATTCCATATATTCTGTCTTTGTTCTACTAAGTCGGAGGCCTTTGTTTTCTAATGTTTCTCTCCATAGTTCCAATTTTCTATTAACTTTTTCCTTAGACTCCTCCACTAATACAATGTCATCTGCAAATAACATACACCAAGGTACTTCATCTTGAATATGTTTTGTTAACTCATCCATCACCATTATAAATAAGTATGGACTTAAAGTTGATCCTTGATGTAACCCAATATTAACTTCAAAGAAGTCTGTCGTTCCTTCATGAGTCCTCACACATGTTTTTGCACCATCATACATGTCTCTTATAAGGTTAATATATGTCAACGGGATACCTCTTTTTCCAAAGTTCTCCAAAGAACCACCCTCGGTACTCTATCATAAGCTTTTTCTAGATCAATAAATATCATGTGAAGGTCTTTCTTTTTTGCTCTAAAATGTTCCATAAGACGTCTCAAAAGGTGAATCGCTTCAATAGTCGATCTACCTGGCATAAATCCAAATTGGTTCTCTGTTGTACTTGATACTTGTCTTAACCTACGTTCGATAATTCTTTCCCATAATTTCATAGTGTGACTCATTAACTTGATACCTCGATAATTTGAACAATTTTGAATGTCTCCCTTGTTCTTATATACAGGTATAAGTGTACTTGCTCTCCATTCCTCGGGCATCTTTTGGTTTTTCCATATTTCATTAAATAGTCTTGTGAGCCAAGTGATTCCTATTTCTCCTAGTATTTTCCAAACTTCTATAGGAATATTATCTGGTCCTACCGATTTACCACTCTTCATATGTTGTGGTATGAAGAATGCAACAATATCTCTCAATGAATAAAATATCGATTGTCAAAGTAAAAAGAAGGGATCACCAGAATTGGGTGTGGAGACAAAAAGGAAATTGTTGTAGGGGTATTTTGAGTATTTTAAAAATATGGAGCATGTGGATAGTAAAAAGGGTATCACCTGAGTACAATGGTCATCTCTCTCTCTAGGAGGTGTAAATTAAGTTGTGCTTCAATACATGCCACTTGGCTCATTTATGAAATGCTAAACATGTACTCGAGTAGGGGTGTGCATGAGCTGATTTTGGTCAAACCATACTGAATTAACCATAAATCGAGTTATGAGTAAACATAAGAAATGAAACTGAACCAAACTATATCAGTAATTGAATTGAACTGAATTGAATTAACTTGCACAAAACCAAACAAAATGAATAACTTATGATCAAGGTATTATGGAGTCTAGGAAGCCAAACTCTATAAACATGTTAGTATATAAAATCTCATTCTATATGGTCATAAGCTTTTTCTAAATCAATCTAAAAGCTAATAACATTATTATGCTTTTCCTGGTATGTATGTAGTGCATTACTTCATGCGTCAGGAGAGCATTATCAACATTTCCTGTATGGGGAATAGAATTGATTTGAAGTGGATAGATGCACTCATCCAAGCATGATCTTAATCTATTCACTAATATCTTTGTAATGACATTACATATCACATTACAGACAGATCGTTCTAAAATTGGTTAACCTTTGGGGATATTGTTCCTTCACAGATATAAGCAGTAGAGATATTGATTTTTCTTTTGTATTGAATAGCTCTTGAGAAAATGACCTAACAGTCATGCAAAAAAATGAATCACCAATGCACCAAGTGCCATCATCTAGCATAAGGCCATAGACCTCATTCCTTTTTCTCCTCACCATAGTCTGGGTGTAGAAAGACTAATCTCTATCAAATCATACTTTACCCAATTTTCTCAAGTTTTGAGAATGACAAGTGCTCCTCTTGAGCCATAGATTCTTTTGTAGAGTGGTTTGGAGAGTAAGGGCAAGTGTTGTATCGTAGACTTTGTTGAATCCCTCGAAGTTGTGCTACAAGTCTTCTCTTTGGCCTAATGTTACAAAACACCTTTTTGTTAAACTTCAAAGGACCCTTGTTTAACATGGTGGTAACCTTTATGCCTTGTATAGTAGACCACACACCCGTAGTCAATATGGGTAATATAAGTGGCCTGAAGGCAAAATGGTCTATTCTTGTTTTCATTAGTTGCATGTCTAAAGTGGAGTCTGTAAACCCTTCAAAAGTAACTCTCCCTAAGAATGGTGTCTCCTCGTTCTACTAAGGAATGCTACCTAGTACCTCAAATGGGATCAAAATCTCATTAAAATCCTCTAGTAGTAGCCAAGAGTGCTTGATCGATCCACACAAAGTCTAAAAGTACTGACACAAAGTCTACTTGCAAAGTGAGCATACACTAAATTGCACATCCACATCCTCTAGTAGTAGCCAAGAGTGCTTGTTGGAGTTGATCTCTTATAGATGACACAGTTCTTGAGTAGTGAGTACCCAAGAGATCAAATTTAATATCCTAAAAAGAAGGTTAGGATAGCATTATTTTTTGTGACATGATAAACATTAAGCTTCAGGTTTATTTGTCTCTACCGATATCAAATAACTGAATGCAATAGACCACGATAAATACCTTTAGGATATATAAAGATCTTCGGTTTGTGTTACATGAACACAACCGAGTTGTAGACAAACCGAACACAAACCGAGTTGTAGACAAACTGACAAATAATGATGATAATATTGCAAATCTAATTAACGCTACAATAGGACTTGTAAACTTTCTTAAAAATTAAGTAGGAAATGACTCACACAATGAGAGAATGTTGGATGAATCTTGTTTACAATATCATTATATATAGGCATGGTGAAGTTTTAACTTATAATATATTGCTACTAATGAGCATAATTGTTACTCAAAAAGGTGTCTCTTAATGTCATAAAATGGATATTAAACGCTCAAGAGTTATAATCACTTTATGTGCTATTCAAGAAGGTGGCTCTTAATGAGTATAATTTCTACTCAAGTAAGTGGGTCTTAATACTAAAAAATGACTACATGTGCTACTAATGTGCATAATTATTACTCAAGTAAGAGGCTTTTAATTTTATAATATAGTTGAAAAATGCTCATGAGTTACAACCACTACTAATGAGCACAATTTCATCTAAGTGGCTATTAATACTACCGTATGTGCTACTAATGAGAATAATTATCACTTAAGTAAATGACTCTTAATGCTACAATATGGCTCCACCCATAACCTTCACCAAATATATTTTGGTATTTTCAAAATTATCCAACAATTTCATACCATTTTCAAAATACATTTAAAAAAACCATCACTTTGAAAATCTTATATTTTCAATAAAGGTATATCACGATTTGAACCTAAAGTTAAGCTCAAAACTCTAATAAGTAGTCCTACTTCACACTCACATAGGTAGATAAAAGGTGCCCCACATAAGTACTTTTACATATATATATATATATATATACATACATATATATATATACATACATATATATATATATATACATACATATATATATATACATACATACATATATATATATACATACATATATATATATATATATATATACATATACACATATATATATACATATATGCATATATGTGTGTATGTGTGTGTGCGCGTGTGACTAAGATCAAGGCTCAACATGTTCTCTTGCTTTGTAGGACCAAGTACTTTTTTCTTGAGATATTTATTTAGTTGATACTTGTAATTACTCTATGATGCACTTTAACTCATTGAACTCAAAACTTGATGTTACTCAAAATATGAGTTGAGGTTCTATCGTTGATGATCTTATAAATCAATTTTAGACTCATCTCAATTGATGCCTTTCACATTAAATCTCTTGTTAGACATTTCATCAAAAGGCATAAGATTTAATTTTGATCTTTTGTAAATAATAGAAATTACTCCACTCTTTATAAAATCTTTAATATAACTGTCTTAGATTAATATGTCTAGATTTTTCACTATATACTTGACAATAAACCTTTGATAATGCAATTTGGCTATCACAATTTATTGATATAGGTATCATAGGCTTTGACCATATTGGAATCTAATGAAGCAAATTTCTTAGTCATTCTCCTTCTTTACTTGTCAAAGTTAAAGTTATAAACTTAGCAACCATAGTGGAATCAACTATAAATGTTTGTTTCTTAGAACCCCAAAAAATGGTACCCACACTAATAGAAAAGATCCAACCACTTGTATAGGTATGATCTTCCGAGTAACTAACTCAACTAGCATATAAATATTCTTCTAAAATTGAAGGACTTCCACTATAGACTAAGCTATAGTTGATTGTTCCTTTCAAGTATTTTAGTACTCGATGAATATCATGCAAGTTGTCATTACTTGGATTGCTTCTATATTGGTTCAATCTACTTGCTACACATGCAATATCTGGTCAAGTATATATCATAATATACATCAAACATAAAATAATTTTAATATACTCTAACTGTGCCATGGGACATTCTTCGTTTGGTACTAATTTAATGTTTATATTTAATAAATAAAAGATAAAATAACAAACAAAATAATTTTTTTTTTTTAAATTTCAATATAATGAGATTGTGTAAGCCCTATATTGTCTTCTCTTGTTATTTTTATCCCGCTAGATTCATTACATCTCATACTCCCACATCTTTCATGTCAAAATTACTAAATAAGAACCTCTTAGTGTTTTCTACCTAATTAGACCAATATCAAAGATGTTAAGTCAAGGCATATATAAATCAATTCACATTCTATTCCATTATGAACAATAATTACACACACTTGTCAAAGTAGACTTATTTTGTATTAGGGAAGAACAACTCATTAAATTTTTTTATGTAATATGTTGGGTGCTTGTTCCAAGGGATATATTAAGCTTAACTCATACAAGTATTCTATACTTTATTTTCTTATTACATGAACTACCTGCAACAAACACTTGCAGGTTGTACCTGCTAATTAACTCCATTCACTAAATCACTTATTTAAAAAAGTTATTTCGAACATCCATTTAGTGAATGAATAACATATCATATAGATGGGTGCCATGCCAAAAGCATTCTCCAATTGTAGCAATTCTACAATAATGTGATATGTATCAAAATAATCAAATTTTTTTTAAGAAAAACCCATAACAACAAGCTTAGCTTTAAAATTTTCAATTGTTTCATCAACTTTCTTTCTTTTTTTGAAAATCTATTTACAACCAATTGCTTTAGAACTGTGAGGAAGGTCTATTGATTTCTAAATTTTGTTACTCATTATTGAGTTCTCTTAAATGGTTTCCTTCCTAAATGTTGAATCAAGATACTTCATAGCCTCTTTATAAGTCTCAAAATAATTTTCATTCCAAAGGTTTTTCCCTTTTAATTCGTCTATGTATTAAACTCTCTATATTGTTATTATTAGTTTGAATATTTTATAGATCATGATCATTTTTACGAACATATCTTGTAGATATAGGAATTGAGGTAAATCTATCTTCTTAAAAAATAACATCTCTACCATATTAATAGGATATGAGTCATTCGATTCAATTATAATAAATATATGACTTATTGTATTCGATGTATTCTAAGAAGATACATTCAATTCCTCTTTCATCCAACTTTTTTTTGGGTTATGAAACTTTGACAATAACCCTACAATATCAAACTTGAAGGAAGTTTGAGTTAGGACCTCTTTTATTCTAGAGTTCATATGGGATAACTCAGTTTCTTCTATTTAGACTTCTATTTAAAATAAACAAGAAATCAATAATGTTTCACTTCAATAACCATTCGATAAACCAGAATACGACAACATATAATTTATTATTCAAAGCAAGTAGTCATGTTTTGAAACTTTGATAATATCCTATATGAAGCCCAAGTGGAAGTAGATTCAACACCTAAGGTATGGGTCGTTCAACTCATGAATGGTCAACCTTACTTTTACCTCGCCTAACCGCGTACCAAAAGAAAAGAAAAGCATATCGAATCCAAAGAGACTTTCCTTGGATTCAATATGCTTTTATTGTCTTTTGGACACTGTAATGCCAGGTAAAAGTAAGGTTGGCCATCCATGAGTTAAGCAGCGACTTATACCTTAGGTGTCGAATCTACTTTCACTTGGGCTTCATTGGCCTCAACAAATGCAACAAGTTTGACCAGTTTTGGCCTGACAGGTGACTTTACCAGCCCAGTAGACAAGTTTTTAAATTATTGTTATGCGTGGGGAGCTCGTTTGACTGGATCAATGAGATCTTCCCAATTTTGAGTCACTAACAACTCACATAGCTTGGCCAATATGTTGTCAATGGCTATTCCGACTCATTGTGACTCAAGAACTCATAAGTCACACTTCCCCTTAACCCATCTAAAGTGAGTTATGATCATCACCAGCTCATTTGATTGAGTTTCTTTGTTTCGGTTAAGTCAGTCACAATAGTTTCAAAGGCTGTCAAGAAGAACTCTCATGAAAGAGTTTCTCCATCTCTGCCAATGTTTGGATAGTTCTGAGAGAAATTAATGGGTATCAGTACAAGGTCATCTTAGTAAGAGAAGAAGAAAAAACAGTTGCATCTTATAATACCCACTATACCCTAAAACTCTGTATTGGGTCATGAATCTACTGTTGTGCTCCACAGTTTACTTGTCATCTTCTCCTGAGAAGGTGACAAAGTTTGGGGTGTTAGACCCTGTGGGAGTAGATAAATGGGATCAATCCACTTTGGGTAAGGTTTCAATAAATTGAACCTTCTATTAGGATGATTAACGGCTCGAACCCAAGGTAATTGAGAATCATGTCTATGAGGATATATGAGTTGAATATCAGTGCCTTCAAGCGTTTCTACCTGACGAGGTTGAAAATGATCATTTCTGTAACCTCCTTTTTGTCCTTCCTCATTGCCATAACAATAATCAATAATAGAGAAAGAGAGGCAACTCTAGGGTATTCATTTCAATTTGGTTTGCAGGGACTGGGATTGCTAGAATGCTAGGGTTGGGGTTGAAACATCTCGGTTGGATATTCAACACATCTTGTATTGTAAATTCGGTCTTGAGGTGGGCAATTTTGGTGTAGTTTGCTTTAGGATGTACACATAGATGACTCCTGTGGTTGTTATGGGTGATTGCTATAGCTCAAAGAAAAGGGAAGAAAATAACCTCAGTGAGTTATCCAAAAGGGAAGCAAGTCAGCATTATGAATTCATAGATCACCAAAGTTTCGTGACGAACATTCCTGTGCAGTCCCCAGGGTTGGGATAGTTAGGTCCTATACCCGTTTGATTCCTCCAAAACTTGGAAGGAAAGCTGAACAGACCCCTCGAGGTCCTATTCGGGTTCTGGTTCTATCAATTTTGGTTGTTTTCAAACATGATCCTCTTCCGGTTTTGTTTTAGTTTTATTTGAAGAAATGGGATTGGATTTTAAAACCGGAACCAAAACCGCTGGTTTTGGTTTAGTTCTCCAATAGGTGGAACCAGAACCCAACTGGGGTCCCCCTTTTCGGTTCAGCTCCAGTTCTAGGCAGTTCCACAGGCAGTTCTATTGCGGTTTAAACCACTGGGTCGGGTCAGAACCAGACAGGTCTAGCTAGACCTTGCCAAGAACAGATGCACACTCTACTCAACATGCATTTGAGTGCCTCGGTCTGTGTGTGGGCTAGATCCCTGGGTCGCTTCTTTCCTCATTGTATAATTAATCTAAGTTACATCGTGTGCATGGTTGGCAATATGTGAAGGGAAGCACAAAGAAATTCTACCTTTAGATGATCAACTTTGGAGCTTGATTTGGCAGGCTCATGCTTATATTAATTGATAAAGTGATGCTTTTCTACATTGTAATAATTCAAGCATACATCATAAGCTTGATAAATAAACCAAGCTGCTCCTAGTTTTGCTCGGCCAGGCTCATCCCTAGCTCATTTATGTCCAGGTCATTGAAGAATATGACCTGTCAAATGACTTTTCTTTTTCAATGTTCACTTAAATCCTGCCCTAAACGTAATTGTATTAGGTATTTAAGGTAAGTGAAGGGCCATTTTTGTCTTTTACTGTGCTATGAAATAAGATTTTAAGTAAATAAGGATCCATTTATTATTTAGTAAATCTCTCTCTCTCTCTCTCTCTCTCTCTCTCTCTCTCTATATATATATATATATATATATATATATATATATATATATAATTACCTCATCTCTGCGGGTAAACATATGACCAACGGTTTGTGAATCTGTTCGGACAGAGGTTGTTCAGCTAGTGGTTAGCTTGGCTTCTTGGTGTACAAAACAAGCTGAGCAACAAACAAGGCTCATCTACGACCCATATTTATTATATTATCCACATATATAAGGTGACAACGCATGAGACGTTTTGTATTTAGAAACACTACATGAACGTCATGATAGCTTTGTTTTTTTCTCTTTCTACGACAAATTATATCCAGAAAATCCAGTGAACAGGGAACAAATTGGACCACCCTCCAGACCAGAGCTTGGATGAAGAACAAGATGAGTAAAAAATTAAGAGGAAAAATCAGAAAATGTAAAATTCATATGATTCATTTTAATGCAGAACAATTATTATTATACTGTAGCATTCCTCTCAGATTTCGTTAACTGAATCATGAATTGGACTCTTCGGATGCTGTATTAACTGGAGAAGCTCCCAGTGTTGTGTTGTCTTCAACTATTGCAATTGGTGCAGTCTGAGGTTCAGTTGGCATTGATGCCCCAACAATCTGTGGTTGTTTAAATTTGTTGACATAATAGCTAAGAGATGGTCCTGAATAATCAGTGGTTTGAATATTAGGTGTGCCCTTCCCGACCTGTAAAAGTATGGAGGAAGCTGCAGCAACAGAGATGAGCGCCAACCCAGCAACAAGGGCTGCTGTGTTCTCTGCTCCATCAGCTGAACTTCCTGCTGTTCCTGAGCTTATCGCACTCTCAGCAATATACACTGTAGGCTGTAGCAAAAAAATGACGGAATCACCATAAAATTTTCTAAGCATGAAGAACCCATCAAGCAAACCTGTGTGTAGCTTCACTGTGAACCAAAAAGGAATTCACGGCTTAATCTGAGAACTAATGATATTTTACACTACGGGATCGTAAGAACTACTTAAGTATCTTGTTTTATTCTCAATCGAAGTCCTTAATGCGTTACATTTCTGCTGAATCCATTCTTTTGATTTCTTTCCCCCATTTTCTTTTCATGCCCGCACAACAGCTTTACTTCATATTCAATCAACAGACGGAACAGAGAATCTTATATAGTAATCCCTATAAACTGGAATATATATATATATATATATATATATTTGGCAATATGCATATAAAATAAACGCTCCACCTAGTGCTTGGTTATTGTTGTTGCTATATATAAAGAATTGTTAATATGCATGACAAAATCAGATACACATAAGTTCATATGATACATCTTTTTCAGCCATTGAGTGCAAAAATATGCACATAATACATGGGTTTTGTGTTTGCGTTCTCATAGACAAAACATGAAATGGTTTTCTAGCATGTTAATTAAATATCTACTGCCCAATTTAAGATGACAATTCTTCCCAAATTGTAGCACTTACATTTTCAACATCGTTAATTAAAATTTAGACTAAAAGTTTCACTGTGATAGCTATATCTGGTATTGAAGTACGGAACAAAGAACGGATACTAACAATTATGGACAGGGGGAATTGTTGCAAATTGTACATCGCAATTATATAGTTTTTGTCTCTTGGTGGTGGTAAAAGAGGCGGAAGGCGTTTCTTAGTTTTCCTATAACAAGAATTTCTACGGCCTTACCAACCTCAACAGAGTAGATGTTAGTCTGCCCAGCAGTATCCTTCTCAACATAGCCAGTCCACCCTTTCTTGCGAAGGGGAGGGAATGTTCCCACGACGTTGGTCTTGTCGCTGGCTAACCATCCCATGCTCACCTTGCCAACCTGCATTTCAAAATCAAAGTCTTCCAGGAATCAAGTGATGAGAAATCAAATAATATATTGCAGAACTGATAGTAGATCTTAATGGAAGAATTAGAGACCATTAAATCCCAAACTACTTAAATATTGCCTAGAAATCCCAATTTATCAATTAACACCTTCTCCTTCAACTTAGAGACAGATTCCTCCCATTACTTTCCACAACTCAAGACATATTCCAAGTTGAATAGAAAACAAGAAGAGAACACTATGCATTGATTGTTTTTTCTAGTTGTTTAGTGTCGGATATTATCATGCAAGTTGGATCTTTCAAGTTAATGCTTATCTCGGAAGCCTTAATGAATGGCAGGACTAGTTGAGCCAGTTACTCTTCAAGTTTTCCTGGAAGTTTATAGTTAAAGTGGCCGGTGAGTGAGTAAGCTATTATCAAGGGATAGGCCTCAACAAGTGCACAAGCATACCCAATTATGATTTCTAAGAAGCAATAGACCATGTTAACAAGTATGCGATACCAGCATTAACCTGGAAGAGGAAAAAGAAAAAAATAAGACGCGGGGAATACATGCCTAAAAATTCTGTGAAAATGTATATGCTCTATTCGGACTGCAGACGATAGGAAAGACTGAACAGAACTTCTATCTCAATCGCAACCCAGGAAAATTTGATCAAAAGTTCAGTCTAGAGGAATGATAATCCGAAGCCAACAGAATAGAAGCATTTACAGCAATCTACAGTCGAAATTCGACATTTACCATCAGAATCAATCAAATTGTTACACTCAAATTGATAATCCCAACAAACAGATTTCATCAAACTTCTTTAGAAAGCATAATTTAAGCAGGAAAAACAAAAGGTGAACCCAGAAATGAGGGCCAAGCATAAATTGATAAACGTGTTCAAAATAATCACATGAAACTAATAGCTAAATAGAAAGATATGGTGCAAAACCTAACCCAAAATTCAAGACTAAAACACCACACTTCGAGTATATGCAAAACAAGAAATATCCATCAAGATTTTTGCCTTGAAAGAACACCCATCAATATATATACATGAAATTCCTGTTACCTCCTTTTCTGGAGCACATTCCTCCTCATTGCATTCAGTATCTTGCTCGGAGCTCGCCTTTACAGCGCAACAGAAGACGTTGCCTCTCACTTTCGGTGAACGTCGAATTCCATAGGTTGGTAGGAATGAGGTGCTTGCAGAAACCATGGAGCGCGGGCATTTGGTCTAGTGGTATGATTCTCGCTTAGGGTGCGAGAGGTCCCGAGTTCAATTCTCGGAATGCCAGCTTTAACCAGAACAAACTGGGTGACATCCAGTTTTCTGTCCGGTTTAACCGGTTCTTGGCCTCATTTGGCTTGAAACTGCTGAGTCTATTCTAACCCAGCCATCTTTACTTACCATATTGTACGCCTTGTCGATCAAACGCAACCATACTGTCTGAACATGCTTAATTGGTAGAAATTAGCCTATGAATCTCACATTTGATGTTTGCCTACGACCATTTGGAAGAGGATCAAGAATGTATCCAAAAGCATCCGGGCAGAACCCGGTGAAGAAAACACGGACCAAGGTTAATGGCAACAAATTGGGTGCACCGCTCGGGTTACTTTAGGTTCTCGTCAAAAGTAGGTTAACCTCAACACAATCCTTTTCTCCTTCGAGTTACTTTCTGGAAATCCAGACTCAACCTATCTGGTTGCTTTTGGCTGACCCGACCCAGGATTCCTAATCCCAAACTCAATCGACATTTTCTGATTTGGACCGAGCCGGGTTGTGAGACTGGATCCAAAATTGTTACCCCTTAAGGTAGCCAAGTACATCTTTTCTGATTGATTCAACAAGTTCTTGTGTCATTGATTAGGTAAGTTAAACCTTATCATCTGCATCAGCGCCAATACGTCATGGAATTGTCTTTTACCTCAACCAACTTGTGTGGTTTGTCAAGATAAAGCAAAGCAATGTATTACTTTTTTATAACTATTTTTAGAGGTACGTTGATTTTTTAAAGGTAAACCCACTCACCCGGCCTAAAATATCCTTTTTTATAAGTAATTGAGTATTTAGATCTATTCTTACAAATAATAACATTTTCCATGTTATCGGTAGTTTGGCTGGAAAAAAGAGGTGTACGTTTAAAATAGGATGTATGAATAAAAATTATAAATGAGAATTCAATTGAAAGTGAAATGCTTTGAAAAGAGCAAATATATTAAAGAAAGCATCGAAAATGTTAGTTCAACAATACGGTGCTCTAGCGCCATTGCTGTTGGTGGAGAGTTCAATTCTGGGAGAGTGCATGTGTGTTTAGGCTTCGGTCCCATCTGGTTGAAAACGGAGAGGGAAATCTTAAGTTGATACTGAAAGATTTTCTAAATTCTCTTTTGGTTCGGATCAACCATGGCACTCCTACCCGAACCCGAAACCCATTTCAGATCGTACACTGACGCCAGCATGCCACTGCATTTAAATGAAAAGGGAAGAGACAGTGGCATTCGCTCGTGCTGCTGCTGTTGCGCTGTGTGGATCGTCATGGCGCTTTTCTCCCGCTCCCGCGCTCTTCTCAGCCGCCTCGTCGGCCGACCGATCTCCGGACGAAGATTCCTGTCCGTTGATTCTACGCCGAAGGTCGACGCGAGCGGGTACCACTTGAATGACGCCCAATCCTTCATGAGGGGCACGGTCTTCTGGGAGCCCGGAAAGCCGCTCACCATCGAAGAATTTCGAATGCCTCGACCAAAATCCGGGGAGGTTCTCATCAAAACAAAAGGTGGATTTGATTTGTTTTCATGTTTTTTCCGTTCTCTAGCGCTTTAGAGAACATCACTGTGGGAAGAAATGAAGAACTCCTGGTAGAGTTTTCTTTGGATCAAGAAAAAGTTCTTCTCCAATTGAGCCCTGTTTCTATATATTTAAGTTCAGTTTACATTCATTTGTTGATTTATCTATCATTATCATTTAATGTGTATCTTTGTCTTGTATATCGAATGAGAAGTTGGTGACCAAATTTTTGAAGTTGTCCAACGTTCTCGATGTCCAGAATAAAGATAAGGAGAAAGTAATTAATTTACTACTATATAATACGCACCAAGTGTCCATCTTAATTTATTATACTAATTATTTTCTTTTTTCATCCTGACATCTTATGTTGCACTTTTTTACTTGGTGCATATTTGTGTAGCTTCAATAACCTTTTCCTTAATTATTTTTGTCCATAAATGATTGATGTGCGTAATTTTCTTATATATGTGTGCTTGATTTTTCTTTTTTCTTTTTTGTATATTCACATTTATAGGCAAACTTGTAGTGGTACTGGATTACCTAAATTGCGAAGTACACGTTATTCTTATTAGATCCAACGAGTTAGTAGGAATGGCCTTCTTCATCTCTCTCTCTCTCCATATATATATATATATATATATATATATATATATATATATATATATATATATATATATATATATATATATATATATATATATATATATGTATGTATATGTATATGTACCGACACACATACATATATATACGTACATCTGTATGTACGAATATTGATGAGGTTCAAGTCGAGTAATGTAACCTCACAGATGTGTTTGGGCTGGTCATTTGATGAAAAACACAGTTTGGATGGATAAGGTGATATTGACGGGATGGTTTCATCAATCATCTATGTGCCATTGAATCTTAAAACCCTCTATGAAGCTATTAATTCATTGAAACCGGGTGGTCCATAGTCTGATTTGGCTAACCAAACCACGTTTACTACAGCTTATTTAGTGGGCCAGAGATATATTTGTATTTTAAAGTTTTCTCTTGCAGCTTGTGGTGTATGCCACTCTGATCTTCATGTCATCAAGGGTGAACTTCCTTTCTCAATGCCATGTGTTGTGGGTCATGAAATAACTGGAGAGATTGTTGAACATGGAGCACATACAGACACTGGCGTTATAAAAAAGTAAGTGAAGTATAGTAGGTAATTTCCTAGGAGAAAGCTTGTTTAGTATGACACTTGGCAATAAATAGGCTCTTCACTTTGTCATGGGTTTGCAGTAGCCATTACTCTAAAACCACTTGTTTTGCAGATTTCCTCTTGGTGCTCATGTAGTTGGGGCGTTTATAATGCCTTGTGGGAATTGTCACTTTTGTGTTAAGGTAACATCACTGACTTTGTCTGCTTCTAGTATCAGGTTCTCATTCATTTGGATGATGACCGAACTATTTGATTATTACCAGGGTCAAGAAGATATATGTGAGGCCTTTTTTGCTTATAACAGATCTAAGGGGACGTTGTATGATGGTGAAACTCGATTGTTTCTCCGCAATAGTGGTATAAGTTTTTTCACATTTAACATCTTTATTGGCAAGGCGTCACATATTTTCCTCTACATCTTTATTGGCAAAGTGTCACATTCTTTCTCCTTTTATGTTTTTACATGTTGTGGCAAAGTAGTAGACCACAACTTGTTAGAACCTTGCACATATACAGGCTAGGTCTGAGTGTGAGAACTGAGAATTCTTCATGTTCATCTATTATCTACTTCTATGTTACATATCTCTCATCTGATGGTTCAACTACATGTATGAAAATACAGCACAGGTGAATGATATTCTGCATTTTGGGGCTTTCTACTATTCTTTTATGGCCTGCATTTTGGGGCTTTCTACTGTTCTTTTATGGCAATAAGTTGTTACATGGTTGTGCCATTTTAAGATGTTTGGGGAGGAAAATCATCAAATCAACCATGTCACTTACATGGGAAATTCTGCTGAAGTGCTGTAAGTTCATTAATTTTGATCTTTTGTATATGATCCTCAAATTTTATATGTAAAAGCACTTCATAAGGTTGATGAACTATAATTTGATCTACCATTTCACACTTGGAAAGATGGAAAGTTAAACCGTGTGCCCTTGGTAGGGCATGCAACTTTGCATCAGACATTGTTACAACAACAACAACAACAACTAAGCCTTTTCCCATACTAGACGGGGTCGGCTACATGGATTCTTTGTTTCCACAGATCCCTATCATGTGCCATGTTAGCAGTTAACTCCCAATAAGCTAGATCATTCTTTATTGTTTCTTTCCAACACTTTTGTGGTCATCCTCTACCTCTTTTAATACTTTCCAAATTTAGTTTTTCTAACCTTCTTACAGGTTCTTCTTTTGATCTTCTTTCTATATGTCCATCAGACATTGTTAGCAATATAAAAATTTTTTAATCTGGGATTATTCCAATAAGTGGAAAATTTGAAGTTATGACATGCCTAGTTAAATGCAATATTGCTATATCTGATTTTTATCTACCTTTACAGTGTGTTGTCTTTTGCTTCCATCATGGGTATGTTTCTCCTTGATCACTTGGCGAACTATTGTTATATTTTACAGGAAAGCCAGTGTACATGTATAGTATGGGAGGCCTTGCAGAATATTGTGTAGTTCCTGCTAATGCATTGGCTGTTCTTCCTGATTCACTGCCATATACAGAATCAGCTATCCTAGGGTGTGCTGTCTTTACAGCCTATGGTTCTATGAAACATGCAGCTGATGTCCGTGCAGGGGATGCTGTTGCAGTCATTGGTATTGGTGGAGTTGGAACAAGGTATAGTGTATTTGTCTCAGTTCTCCATTTAACTGAGGCTTTGAACATATTGGTGGTTTCTTGGGCATGACTCGATACATCATGGGATCTTTTTCCCCTACTTTGGATGAACCTAGTCACAAAGACCACGAAGAGTTCTTTTCTCCTGGATTCAAGATACTATGACATGCTTTTCTTTTAATATTTTATACATAATGACCAGCTTTTCAAGAAAAATGGTGATAATATTAAAATATTACTAGAATCATAAAAGAATGTGTCATGTGTCAGACATGTCCGTGTCAGTCACATAAGTAGGAATGCCTCATTTTGGCTTTTATGATACACAGTAAGTCATCACTATATCTGGGCATGGAAGTATATGATCACTCTCACAAGTATTTCCTAGTACACCAGGTTGGTAAGGGTTGGTAGTTGAAACCTTGAATGGTAGTGTTCAAAACTGCTCTGGCCTTGGTCTTCTTTGAAGGAGGATTTATGATAAAAAAGGTCATCTTATAAGTCTCAATCAAGTGTTGGTTTTCCTCTCATAGCCAACATAATCACATTCTTAATGCCAAACCTCTTCAAATGACCGTGGTAACATTTGAGATGGATTGAAGTTGTTAATGCTAAATGCAATAAGCATCACCATTACTTGTGAAATCGAATGGTTGAACTAGGAACAGGACTGCGATCTAGTCTGGTCCATATGTTGGACCGACCTGATAAAAGACTGGTTTCCAACTAATGTCAGTTGAATTGATCAATTGAAATCAAGAATCAACCAGTTCAATTAATTTTCATACTTTTTTTTGTTTATTTTTGTCAAAATAATAGATTTAGTGACTTCTTTTTATTAATTTAAATGAGTTTTTCAAAGTCCCTAATTTATTTGTAGGTGGTTAATTTAATAAAATTTAATGAAGCAAATCATTTGATACTTCATGGGGTTCTTTATTTTTATATTTTTAATAAATAATATTAGAATATACAAATTTTTTATATATATATATATATATACAGGTTTATAGATAAATTGTTACCGGTTCAACCTTGGTTTGACCATGGTCAAACCTCTTTTTAGTGAACCGGAGCCTTGCCTGTTCACCAACGGGTCTAGTTTCCCGAACATTGAGCATCACTGTTGTGGATCTTTCATCTATTCATATATCAGAAACTGTTTGATTCAGTAACAAAATATATTATTTGAATATGAAGGCAAGTGAAAGAAAAGACAAATATATAGTTTAATTGATTTTTGTTAGAAGACTCAGAATGGATGTTATATAAAGAACTTGAAGTTGCACATGTTGAGAGGTGGTGGTCTTCACTTCATGAAAACAACTTTGAGATGCTTCCTGGGGCAGAACTGAATATATGTAAGAAGTTGTCTTGAAGAATAAAAGTTGTGGTTGAGGGGCCAGTAACTGTCATTGTTATAGAATACCAAATCTTTAAGTTACCTGAATATTGGTGGCAAAGTCCATGGATAGCTCCATCAACATTCAGCAGGACTACATTTAGTGCCAATATTTTCCAGAAAAATCTATATTGACAGTGTAGAGCATGTCATAAATAAATTGCACCATCATTTGTCTTGATGGGCAGGAGAACGTCAAACTGCAAATCTCTCTATTATCTTCATATGTAACAAATAGAAGTCCTTGAATCGACATTTTGGTATATATGATGTATTGTTTACTTTCAATAGGTTCCTCCTGGAATAAAACTCTGGATTTACAAGTCTCTTGCATGATATATTGCTTAAATTTCTTCTTCATCATATTTCACAAGAGAAAGTAATGTCTTCTGAGTAAGTCATTTCAATTTATTTGTTGGAATAATTTCACTTGATTGTTATCTCAGTTGTTTACAGATAGCACGAGCCTTTGGGGCTAGCGAGATTATTGCTGTTGATGTTCAGGATGATAAATTGCAGAATGCTAAGAAACTTGGGGCCACTCACACCGTTAATGCAATGAAAGAAAATGTTGCTGATAGGATAAAGGTACCCTAGCAAAGTCCATATTAACAAGGTCGATTTCTGTATGATGATATCAACAAGGTGCTGATGGTTATGTAGTGTCACATTTATATATATGCTTATTAGGTTTAAATTTCTTGTGGTTACTTGTGCCGATACATCAGCATCCAGAAAATTTTGATGCACTAGCTCATCAGACAAATGCTGCTTTTTGTTAGGATTTAGATGTTGGAAAGGAAAGCTAGAGAAAAATGCAACCATCAGCGCTTAAAAGGAGATAGGTGACTACCTTCAGTATATTATATTATTGAAACGATGCTGTTACAGGGCTTACAAGGATACCGTTGATTCGATGCCTCCAAAGATCTCTATGACATTGGTCAGTCAGAAATCCTTGGCATCCTATTGCCAGATCAGTGACAGTGACTGGTGATGTAAAATAGTATTAGACCACTTTCTATGCCACTCCAGCCCACAGCAGTTGCCTTGATGCTAGCGGATAGGCGTGAAAACTGAACTTGGTCTGAGAAAATACACTCCTAATACATAAAGCGTGGAATTGTGAAGGCAAATCATCATGATGCATTAGATGAAGAAAAAGATTTAGCATTCCTCAGGAAATCGAGTTGTTTCTTTATCAGGCTCATAAGTACCCTTGATGTCTTTATTGGTCAAATATAGAACAAATGCATATACACCGTTCATATCTTCATGCTGAAGTAAAATGTATTTCTTTTAGATGAAATGCCCTGTTGGCCGTTAATTATTTGAAATTATTTCACTGATTATTTACCGCATGAAAAGTTGAGGCCTTGGAAAATTGTGATGAGAAATTCCAAGATAATTGGTGAAGCCAAACAATGTATGGAAGGAACTAAACAACCCAATCAAGGAAAAAGTACCTTGAGAGAAGTGAGGTGTTATCCCATCTTTAGCCATTATTTGATGCAATGCTTTAAATAAAAACGTTTTCCCTAAAAATCATGAAGATATGGGTCCCGAGGACATGCAGTTCCTATTTGTTACTTATGTTCCTTTCATTCTTCTATTGATCGGAGCCGCACTTGGTTAACCCTTGTGTACAGGACATTACTGGAGGGATGGGCGTGGATGTTGCTGTTGAGGCATTGGGAAAGCCAGTGACTTTCATGCAGACTGTTAATAGTGTAAGAGATGGAGGAAAAGCTGTAATGATCGGTCTTGCTGCCGCTGGCTCCGTTGGGGAGGTAGATATTAATCGCCTTGTCCGTCGTCAGGTAAGATCTAAAATCTACACACATCGTAAAAGCTTTTGCCTAATTTTGCATAAGCACTCGGTTCAGTAAAAAGTTTATGAATCACGGATAACTCGTTGCCAAAACAGATCAAGATTGTTGGTTCATATGGTGCTAGAGCACGACAAGATCTTCCGAAGCTGGTCAAGCTGGCCGAGACTGGAATCTTCAATCTGGAAGCTGCAGTCTCAAAGAAGTGCAAATTTGAGGAAGCTGCAGCTGCATACGATGACCTTAGCAATGGAAAGATCATAGGCAGGGCAGTGGTTGAGATCATGTAATTTTACTGCTGTTCATTTGTATTGGGGCGCTATTTAGCTGGCAATTTATGTAAACAAGCCGTTGCGAGGTCCTTGCCTACACGGCTGGGGGTGTGACACATCTCATCTCCAACAAAACACTCACAAAGCGATCAAAGACGCAAAGCTAAGTAATCTTTGCTCGTGGGGCTTAAGCACTGGCAATTCCAACTATGACCATTAACTGAACCTGTCCACACACACACATGCAGGTATGCGTGCACTCATTCACATATGCCTCTAAAGGACTTCTGACATGCGCACTCGTGACTGAGGGAAGTATTCTTGCAGTGTTGCAGTTGGCCTGATGGATTCCCTTGGATGCTTTCTGCAAGAGTTCTTCGTGGCTTCTGGTACTAGTTATGTCTGGGTCCGGGTAAACTGGATCCAGGTCACTTGTCATTTTATAACTACCGGTTCAGCTTCAATTGCGGTTTGAGCTCAAAACTCGAAACAGGAAAAGACAAATTCTTAGAAAAAAGAAAAACATGTAAAAATGGAACCAGAACCGACAGTTCAGACACCCGGTTCTGGTTCCATGGGAGGACCCCGGTTCAGTTGTTCTGCCGGTTATCTAGTTCCAGTTTCAGTTGGTTTCAGACCCAATTTGGTTTCTTTTCAAACTGTTGGACCAGTTTTGAACCGGCCGTGTCTGCCTGTTAAGTGGCTATAAGCATGGCCCACTCATAACCAGCCAGATTGTTCGAACCAGAATGGGATTGGCCTAGAAACTGTCTCTAACTGGAACCACTTCTTGTGTACTTAGAACCATATTACAAACCCCGGACCCCTCTATGTTCATCTTTCAGTGAAACCGAAACCGGTGGTTTGCACTGTCAGTCCCCTTTCATGTTAAAGGTTCTTTCAATGTTTTTTAAATATGTTTCATTGTTATCTTTTTCTTATTTTTGGTGCAAGCCAATAGGTTTAAGTGGTTCATTTCCTACTCGAAGGCCAGCAGAAACCCGGTCTAGTGCCTTTTTACTCTCAATGAATAATGATCTAGTCAGGCATAACTTGTTCAGCTAAGACCCCCTCGTAAAAAAGGGGTGGAGGATGCATCAAGAGTGTGTTGGGTGATTTTCAAAATACCAAAATATATTTAGTAAAGGGTATGATTGCAGACATTAAGAGTCACTTACTTAAGTGATAATTATACCATTAATAGCACATGTAGTGGTTGTAACTCATGAGCATTTTGTAACCATATTTTAGCATTAAGAGTAACTCACTTGAGTGATAATTATGCTCATGAGTAGCATATGTAGTGGTTATAACTTATATGCATTTAAGTTTTTGTAGGTGATTTTCAAAATACCAAAATATATTTAGTGAAGGGTATGGTTGCAGACATTAAGAGTCACTTAAGTGATAATTATACCATTAATAGCACATGTAGTGGTTGTAACTTATGAGCATTTTGTAACCATATTTTAGCATTAAGAGCAACTCACTTGAGTGATAATTATGCTCATGAGTAGCATATGTAGTGGTTATAACTTATATGTATTTTGCAGTTAAGTTTTGGTATTAAGAGTCACTTATTTGTGCTAATTAGTAACACATGTACTGGTTGTAACATATGTAAATAAACCTAAAGATTGGTATTTATCACGCCTCAAAGAATAGCATTATCCTGACCTTCTTTTTTAAAGTGTTAATCTTGATATATTGGGTATTGATCACCGAAGAAATTATGTCATCTACAGGAAGCTCTGTACTAACAATCTTTAGGTTTAATTTGTGAAGATGGTTATTTCTTTTCGAGAGATGGCATCTGACTTCATCAAGTTGGATAGGTTTGATGGTGGTAAACAAAGTCACTTCTTTCTTATCACTTTGAAGGCTGTGTAAGTTCTCAGTCTATCAAGACGAGAGAAAAAGCAAGATGATACCCTTGAGGAAACTCACAAATAACAAAAGTATGATAATAATGATTATATTTGTATGGATCATATCCTCAATGGTATGTCAGATGCCTTATTTGACACCTACCAAACATTAACGTGTGCAAAGGACATGTGGAGACAAACTTGAAGCAATATATATGATGAAGGATGCTAAAAGTAAGAAATTTCTTGTTACTTATTTAAATGATTATAAATGGTAGATAGTAGATCTATTATAAAGCAACTACATGAGGTCGAACAAAAATTGAATAATTTCAAACAATATAAGATGAGGATAAATGAAACCATAATTGTTTCCTCTATTATAAACAACTTCTTTGTTGAAAGATTTTTAAAAAACTTTGAAACTATCATTGCCCTCAAACTTTTTCCTCTATCAATACTTTAAAAGTTAACAAAGACAAAAGTCAAATTTTTTCTAAGGATAATCTTGTTACCATCATATCGGAAGTAAATATGATAGAAGATATTGGATTTTGGTGATAGACTCTGGTACTACTCGCCATGTATGCAAAAACCAAAGTCCCTTTAAAACTTTAGTAGAAAAAGATGGACTGGTTTTGTACATGGACAATGTTTTTACAGCTCAAGTGAAAGGCAAAAGAACGATTAAACTTGAATTTATTTTAGAAAAAGTTCTTACTTTTAAAGATATGTTTTTTGTACCGGATGTAAGGAAAAATTTGGTGATGGTTCTCTTAATAAGTATGCATTTAAAAGTATATTTGAGGGAGACAAGTTTATTTTGTTTAAGAAAAGTATATTTGTTGAGAATGGTTATCTATGTGAGTCAATTTTTAAGTTGAATATCAATAATGATGATGTTGTTTATGCTATATTGTTGACTTATCGAATGTGTAACATGTAAACTTTAGAAAATTTTATGAAATTGCTAAATCGGATTTGATTCCAAAAATTGATAAGTCAATGTATTCATATTCTACTTGCATGCGTATCAAAATCATTAGACTTCCATTTCGAAGAACTGAAAGAAGTTTTAAAAGTTTAGATTTAATTCATTTAAATGTTTGTGATTTACATGGTTGGCTAATAATAGGAAGAAAAAGCTATTTTATAATTTTTATTGATATTGTGATTTGCATGATCTAGAAAATGTTGAAACTAGTGATGACAATATATGAAGTTTAATGTTTAGACGAAGCAAAAGGCAAAGACTTTTGAACCGGATTTTCATATGTTCTTAGTTGAAGTAACTTGTGACTAAGTAATGTGGCATTGTGTTATAATACAAAAAAAATTATTTCGAGACTTATAAAGAGGTTGTGCGATCTCTTGATTCAGTATTCTCGAAGGAAGCCATCTATAATGAGATTTACTAAATAATAAGTAACAAAATTTGAAAATTAGTAGACATTCCCCTTGCTTCTAAAGTAATTGGTTCTAAATAGATTTTTTTTTTTAAATTGATGAAACAATTGATAAATTTAAAGCTAGGCTTATTACTTAAAGTTTTTGTCAAAAAAAGAATTGATTATTTTCATACATATGCACAAGTAGCTACAATTAGGTTGCTAAAAAACTTGTATCTATATATAAACTTATTATTCATCAAATTGATGTTAAAATGGTATATAGAACAACCCAAAGGTTTTGTTGTACCTGAACAAGAATATAAAGCTTGTAATTTAGTCAAGTTCTTATATGGTTTAAAGTAAGGCCCTTCCTAAGCAATGACATCAAGAAAATGATCTAGTTGTTCTTGCAAATGGTTTTAAGATTTGTTTATATGTAGATAAGCATCTTAATATTTGGTACTAATTTGAATGAAGTAAAGAAAAATACTAAGTTGTCGAGTAATTTTGACATAGAGGATGTAGGAGCGATAGATGCGATCAAAGTTAAAAATAACAAAGTAGTAAGTGCAATACACGGAATTATGTGATCATATTCATAGAAAAGGTATTGAAATCATTAATTTGATTGTCATCTTGTTCTTAACCTCGACATTAATTTAATGCCAAATAATGGTTGTCTGAGTTGCATAACAAGATTATGCAAAAATAATTAGATACTTGATGTATACTATATGACATGTATACGAATGTTGCATATCTATTAGAGGTTAAGCAATTCAAGTAAGCTAAGACCATCGTACATGTTGTCTAAAGGGTATTAAAATACCTAAAAGGAACAATTGGTTATAGTTTAATTTATAATGCAAGACCTTTGGTTTTAGAAGCATGTTCACATGCCGCTTGGGTAAGTTATACGTGACCATGCTTCAACAAAGCCGTTGGGTCTTTACTGGTTAAGGGGGTGTTGTTTCTTTCGGGGATCTAAGAAAAGCAAACATGTATTGCATTCCACCATGGTCAGTAGAGTTTATGGGTCTAGCCGCAAGTGTGCAAGAAAGCAGGCTAAGAAACTTGCTTCATGATTAGTACCAATATGGTCAAAACCAATGTCACTAATCACACTACATTGTGATAGCCAATCAACACTTGCAAAGGCATATAGTCAAGTGTGTAATGAAAAGTCTAGATACATTGGACTAAGGCATAGCAATGTTAAAGATTTTATTATAAATGGAATAATTTCTATTATTTATATAAGGATAGAGCAAATCTTGCAAATCCTTTGACGAAAAGGATCGACAAGGGATTTGGTGCAAAAAAACATCAATAGGACGAGACTCAAGCTAATATCATAAATGATCATCAATGGTGGAACTTTTGAGTCGTGCTTAAGTAACACATCAAATCTCGAGTTCAATGAGTTAAAGTACATCATAAGACGTAATTGTAAGTACTTACCAAGCTATATATTCTCATCCCTAAGGTTAAAAATTACATGGTCCCAAAAGTAAATACAAAGGGGAAGGGTTGAGCTTTGCTCTTAATAGGCCTATATATACATATATACTATATACTGAAACTGTACTTGTTATGAAGTGCTTATTACGTGGGGGCATTTACCTATGTAGAGTCTATATGATACATTAATGTGACATTAAACATTAATAGAGTCTATCTATGTGATAACTTTAATGTGGCCTTGTGTCGCATTAAATATGATAATTAATGGTGTCGAATCTTATATGTAAAACGTGCATACATATTCAATTAGATTAGATAGGGCAAAGCTTTTCTACCATTCAATTCGGGCAAGTAAAACCCATAAAGGTAAAGGTTAAAATCATTAGATACCTTTATTGAAACTATAAAATTTTTAAATGATGATTTTTCAAATGTATTTGTAAAATGACGAGGGATCATTGATGATTTTCAAAATACCAAAATATATTTAGTGAAGGTTATGGTTGTAGTCATATTGAGGCATTAAGAGTCACTTGTTTTAGTAATAATTATGCTCATTACTAGCATATGTAATAGTTGTAACTCATGTACATTTTGCAGCCATATTTAACATTCACTCACTTGAGTGATAATTGTACTCATTAGTAGTACATGCAGGAACTATAACTCATGAGCATTTTGTTGTCATATTTTGACATTAAGAGCTACTCACTTGAGTATTAATAGTACTTTGTGTCTATAATTATATACATTTAGCAACCATATTATGGTATTAAAAACCACTTTTGAGTGATAATTATGCTCATTAATAACATATTATGAGTTATATAGTGATATTGTAAACACGATTCATCCAGCTTTTTCTCTGATGGTATGAATGTTTTTCTACTTGGTTTTTCAAGGGAGTTTATAAGTTCTATTATAGGGCTAATTGGATTTGCAACATCATCAACTTTGCTTTACTAGTCTTTCCAATACTCGGTTGCATTCATGCAAGATGAACTGAAAGTTTTTGTTGTATTTTGAAGGTGTCTGCTAGGATTCGTTGCATTCGGTTATTTGATACTAGTGGCAGTGAATAAACGTAAAGGTTAGTGTTTATCATGTGTCAAGGAATAATACTATATAACTTTCTAATATATTAAATTTGATCCCTTGAGTGCCGACCATGAAAGAAATGGTGACATCTATAAGCTCTATACCAACAAAGCAGTATGTCAACAATGGGCACTCTAGGGTCATTGCTGCTTGTGAGGAGTTCGACTCTCAAGAGAGTACATGTGTGTGTTTGTTAGGGTTGGGCCTCCTCTTGTAACCAAAAGAAAATTGGGGTAGAGAAATTATTATTAGACCTGAAAATCTGAGCGAGTCACACACCCAAGATGATTCAACAATCCCTCTTTCTGCATCACGTGCAGCCATTGAGTCGATAATATAGGACTTAAATTATCTGCAAGTTTGATAATATGGACTGGAAAATGAAGGCCTTGCTTGTTGGAATGATAAATTCTAGGGTTCTGAATAAAATAACCTGTTTCACAAATTGATCACTTCTATAAACAAGATAGGAAGGTTAAAACTGCTTTTATGACCGGCAACATACCACACGACATGAAAACCCAACACAAACATGACCCGAAAGCTCCATGAATATTCACACAAAGACAAAAATTATGTCATCTTAGGTGACTTTCATTTTACACAAACATGAAATTACATGAAATGACACGAGCACAACTAAAACATGAAATTGTTGGCAATATAACACCCAACATAAAGAACCGTTTGGAAACGATCGAAGGAGTATGTGCTCCTATCTATATGACACACTACGAACACAATTATCCATGTCTGAATCCCTTGACTGTACCTTTACTAAAACCCTGGTATATGATTTGGCTTTTATAATAGGATCCAACATCTTATTTGAATCCCTTAATTGTACCTTAATTGAAATATGCAAGGGTTTTGATTAATCCCTAAACAGTAGACATTGCCACATCTCTATTTGCCCTTGAAAGAAGGAAAGGATTGTCTCAAAGAACGCATTTCCAAAATGTTGTTTCATAGATTGCCACTAATTATTCATGTTTTTTTCTTTAACGTTGTCAGATTTTAATTAAAATATATGAAAAGATTTATTTTTTACAATGAGAGGCTGCACTTGAATGCACTGGATCTCATCCGAACTCCGACGTTAAGAAGGCTTGGGCGAGAACAGTACTAGGATATGAGAACTCTTAGAAAGTCTTTGTGTTGCACCCTCTCGACAACCCCATTTAGTGTGGAAAAAGACTTAGGTAAGAAAAGATGACAAAAGAGAGGTTGAAGCTTGGTATGCAAGCTCCATGAGTAGATTTCCCGGTTAGTATCATGCGAGTCGAGAGCTCTGCAGAGCGAGTTGACACTCTTAAGTGCATCGAAAGGTCACATAATTCTCAAAATTCACGGGCATTTTCTTCAAGCAGTATCAATGTGGCATGTTTGAATTCATGATGAGGCCGCTTCGTCCATTGAACTCATGGGCATGGGGTCTGTGTCGATCCGTCCCGATCTGGATGTTCGTCGGACGTGTAAAATTGCTCGCATTCGAACGACGCGGCCTCAACCCCGGGATGCAAAGACCCTCCTACAGTCCAACCCAATAAACATGAAATGGTACAGAGAGATGGATCTTTAGTCAAAACTCCTCATAATTACCTGTGCTGTGTACTGATAGTAGTCCACTGGGTTCATCTCCCTTTTGCAAATTATGGGGGCACACTCCAACAAAAGCAGTACGAAAAGGAATATTTACATTTACTATACATCCTTACAGACCGGGACACGAGCTCAAGTTGACGTATCCTCGTAACGCAACAGACTTAACCACCCTGCTGCGTCACAACGGCGCGTTTTTCTTGTGCAATTTTCGTTGACAGAACAAAAGATGCGACGCGGGAGTAAATTCAGGTGTCAGTGCTTAATGTTCTTCCTTGAATGCCTACTCTACCAATCTCCACAAAATAACCTCTGACTAAGACCTATATCACCTCATTTTATAATGTCAAACTATCAAGCTTATATGGTGCATCTTAATACAAGTTCTAGGGAAAGTGGACCATGATATTTAGTATTTGCACTTCTAAGTTTTGTTGTGCATCAAATGTTGAACTTTTTGCTAGCAAAAAAATATAATTTTATAGGTTCAATTTGACACTAGAAAGAAGACAAGATACAAGACCACGGGTATTTTCACAGAAACTGAAATGCTTCCTTCTCTCTCCAATTGTTACAGTATTTCACATGAAAACTCAAGCATTAGTACCGTTCGTGAATTAAAACATTACATATTACAAGTCCATGTGGGTCTAGACATATAGTAATACTAGAGGCTTAGCACCATGAACCACATATACCCTTAGATGCATGCACTGTGGTAATTTGTGTTTATATTGTATCATTTTGCATTTATCTTTAAAACAGGGACACAAATCGTTTTTGTTTACTTCGGGTAGACATGCTAATGGACTTTCCTCTTATGTATGTATCGAGTTTTCTGGTAGGGTGTTATATTTCCTTGTATCGTTGTTTTGTATTTGTATCAAAATCAACTCAACTGGAGTATAACCTGACTTTTTTGGTTGTATTTTTTTTATTATTAAGATGAGGTTAGGCGAGACTCCTACCGATAAAAAAAATGAAGGTATATACATATACACAAGAAGGTAGTTGAGAGCTGATCATCGAATGCAAGAGAGGATCAGCTCATAATCCTGAGTCATAAAAAAGACAAGAGCTTTGCATTTGCAAGAAGGAAACCTTTGTCGGCGTTAGGACTTTTTCCTTTTTGTCCTAAGTGCATTTTGGTGGCTTGAGCTCTTCTTATCCGTTGCATAGTGTCTTCTATCTTTCTTCTATTTCTTGAAATCCAATGAATTTAGAATCCTTCCATAAGTTTCTTGTAGAGCTATCTATTTAGGTATAAGGTTTGCCTTGAAGCGTCCTTTCGATCGTTCTTACTACATCAATCCTCGAAGATTCTATAATAAGCTTGATCTATTCTACTTATCTTAGTAGAGGAGACACCATCTCCAGTCTTGTGATTGTTTGTTGTATTTATGATTCATCCCGCCTTTAAAAATACGTGAAGATATATCCCACCCGCCAGCCATTACGACCCATTTTAAGCCAGTCTTTTGATGGTGGAATCGTTTACCTCCCATCGAAGGCCAGCCATTACGACCCATTTTTAAGCCAGTCTTTTGATGGTGGAATCGTTTACCTCCCATCGAAGGCCAGCCATTACGACCCATTTTTAAGCCAGTCTTTTGATGGTGTTGTATTTGCCAGCGATAACCTAAATGGATTCAGATTGGATCCAAATAATGGTTTACTATATCCCGCTTAATTGCTTACTAGTTAATTCAATTAATTAGCATCCAACACGAAATGAAGAAAAAAAATCTACTGTAATTGGATTGAGGATGCAGTTGGATATTGGAGTCTATCACCTCCTTCCCGCCGGTTGATTGAGATTCAACCCCCAAGGCAGATTAAGGCAACGATTTCCCCGGAATCGTTCAGCCTCTTTCACCACTGGCGCTATTCAGCCTGCTGCACCCGAATGCCACCGGAACCGCATGTCCTTCAGTCACTCTCTTCCCAACACCCTCACGGCAAAATTCATTGGAAATGAGGCGTCACCCTCTTACTCTCACTCACGCGCAGAAGAAGCGAAGAACGAAGAAGACGGCTGCAAGAAAAAGAGGCTTATTGGAGAGCGATTTGTTTTATGTCCTACGTTGGGTATTTATAGAGCGCCACTCGTGTCCATGCAGCCCTTGTACATGAGAAACCCTAAGAAGCTACTAGAATCCAAGGGCGAGATATTTACGGGGCCCCACACACACGGACCCAAGTGCCCTTACAATATCGTTTATTTACAAGCTTGTTTTTGTTTGTTTCAAATGTTCAAAATACATACATATGTGTACTTATGTATGTGTATGTATGTATGTATAGATATATGTATGTGTATATATATAGATCAATATGTATATATGTATACATATATATATATATATACATATATATATAAATATACATAATATGTGTGTATATATATAGAGAGATATCAATCATTTGAAAACCAACTTATATAGAAAAGATTTTATAAAAACTTATGACAAAATAGACATTCACATTGAGAGCTATACTAGTCGGTTGAGCCCAACAAGCACATTGTTCATGTTAATTAGTTGAGGTTATGAACTCAACCCAAACAAATTGATCAACGAGCAAAATCAGTTCGTCTACCGGCTTGACCTGTAGGAGGTTCGACAATATGCATGCGGTCAAAGTTGAGGGAGAACACAGATAGAGAGGGCGGGCGGGATGGTCTAGACACGTCCGGTTTTAGATAAAGCAGAACAGTTGGTTCCATCTGCTGGATTTCCCGAAACCAAGAACCAGACCCGTCTTGTTTGGAACAAAAAATTTAAAAGAAATAAAAAAATATGAAACTGACTGTTTGGAATTGTTGGTTTCGGATTAATGGAAGGTGGAACCAGAACCAAAGTGGGTGATCCCCAGTTTCAAGCCTGGTTTGACCGGTTCCAGTTCAAGCTGGTTCCTGCCTCGCTTTGGTTCTTGGGCGGTTCTATGCCCGCAGGACAGTGAATCGGGCGCCTCTCTACCTTTTATTTCTCAACTGGTTGGATATATCTGAAAATCAAATACGGACGACCGGTTCTGATTTATTAAGTTGATATGGTTTCGAATATTCAATGTGACTAACAAGACTCCGGATTCGGATCTGACCAATTGACCTGACCCGTCAGGTCAAAGCCCAGGCCTGGCTTTGGGACCATACCCTGATATGAGTCTACCAAGATTAAAACCATACAAAATCATACAAGAAAATTAGAAAACCATACTCTACTCATTTTTAATAACGAGTTGGATCTTGCAAATTGCAACAGCAACCATCTTACTGAGTTAGGTGCGATAAGGTTATAGATGAACTCTTAATAGACACATGCGCGTGCAGACATGCATGCCAGAATAAATCCACATTGGGTTTTTGGTCCATCTCGAGGTCGTTGGAAGTCCGATTTAATGCAATTCAGATCTAATTAATAAAGAATATTAGTACAATACTTTTGTCATGAGTTTGGAGCTGAATTGGGGTGATTTGGAGAATATACTGATCGTATGAATAGGATCTAACTATAAGATTCAGGGAAGTAGATGCTTTGGATGAATGTTAGAGATAGTTTTACTGTTTTTTCCCTACGATAAGTTTTTTAAATACTTTCATATATATAATGTGGTTGCATCAATGGAAGTATTAAAACAATTCTAATACCCCCATAAGCTATTATATATGTTTGTTTGTGTGTGTGTGAATTTTGATTTTTTCCCTAAATATTCAGCTGCTAATGATACTGTCATTCAATTATTATATTTCCATTAAACCTCAATGAAGTTTTAAAAATTAAATAATATTCCTTTCTGTCTTCTTCTTTTTGTGAGAATATTGAAACCAAAAGCCTATGCCTTGCTTGATACCTTTGCTACTTGTGTCATGGAAGTGACTTCTCGGATGTTGACGGAATGCATATTATATGAAAAATATTGAAAAAGCAAAGCTTCTGTGCCCGTAGGCTAAGAATGATCATATTGGGTATAAAATTAGCACCCCATTAATTACAAATTATTTGCTTGCTGGCTCAGAAAATAGTCCGAAATAAGTTTCAATGGTACACAAAATACTGTATAATTAATTGGAGCCCAAGTCACAATAGCTCACCTGACTAGAGGGTTGACTCACAAGTGGAAGGCCACGAGTTCAGTACTTGGGGGCTGCATTTGGCTTCGACCTCCCTCGTATAAATTTATTAAAAAAAAGTATGCCTTTCTGCAGAACGCAATAAATAGTTAGGTTTGAGTAAATTAATACGTGAAAGCTGACTTAACTTATAATAATGTTTTTTCTTTAATTTGTTACAATGTGGAGGCAATGCCAGGTATTCATACGCCAGCTATTGAAATCGAAGTCACGACCTTCATCTTGTGAGACCGAGTCCGGTGCCAGGTGAGCTAACACTGAGACTTCAGTGCAGTGGGTGAAGAGAAGTCAAACATGTTTAATAAAAATACAATGATTCATTCATTGACGTGGTCCATCTTGAAAAATAATTCTGCATCACATCAATAGCATCAATAGCATGTGGTAGTCCAAATCCGATCCCATCATCGTGCCCGTTATTAATATAAAAGCGTTAGCTTAACTAGCAGGGTGCATTGACACTTTTGCTGTCGGTGGGGCGTGCATGGAGTGTGCGTTTAGTTAGGGTGCCACCTCCTCTTGTAAGAGAAAAAAGGGGAGTTTTTGGTGTTGGCCTCTATCTCATTGTAAATAAAAGGGAAAGGGAAAAGGAAAAAGAATTCCCAGGGCCCAGTCTACTTTGTAATGAGGAGCACTCATTCTCCGATTTCTTTGGTATGTTCATTTAAGGTCATGTTTGCTTGCTTAGACAAACGAGTAAGATCCTACGATTTAGTGCAAAATCAAGAAGAAGAAAAAAAATCAAATTTCACAACATGAATCAAGGATGAACCGCCACCATTAGAATCACTAAAAGTCATGATCTTCAATCAATTAGCTGCTCCAAATGTTGGACCAAATAAAGGTAGCCATAACATAAGCTGAATTTAGAGTTGGGGTGATAATTTTAATAGCTATTATTTTGATGTATAATAAAGTTTTCGTATACATCTATGTAAAACACAAGAGAGAGAGAGAGAGGCCTCCTATACGTTGAAAGCATGCAATAAAGAACATGATCTTGCTTATGATACAAGATGAAAAGAAAAGTCACTTAAAACTCCATGGAATAGGTATCACTTTAGTATGGGAAATTTTTTTTTTTTTAAATTAATGCATGTATAATAGAAATCCACAACGCAGTGGACATTTGGCTGTCAAACAAGCCGAAATGTGTCTAACTCGAAAGGGTTGGTCCCTTTGTTTAAATCCATAGCCTATAATAGGTTTTCAATGGTCATCTTAGCTATGGTGGTCAACAATAACTGGACCCATATTCTAGAACGAGGTACCAAGTCTTGCCTCATTGGTGTGGTCTTTCCATCAAAAGGAAGCCACGTTATACGCAATATGGTGTATGAGAGTTTAATTTCAGTATACAATAGCTTGTTTCATATTATTATTTAACTTCTTTTTTTTCTCATGCAAACAAAAATATTTGCGATACATGTCATAAAATAAGAAAGACACTTAGATATTTAGCGAGGTAGGTACCTTGATGGAATACCTATCGAAAGCTTAAAAAATTAGAATGGTCCATTTTTAAGGTTACACATTTATTTCGTCATGGAGTTTTTCATGAGAAGCCTAAAATAAAGGATGGTGGCACTAAAAAAAAAGGGCTATTGTGGCCTAGAAAAGTATATGATAATGACAAGAGCTTCTCTGCCTTTTTAAATTTAAATGTTGATATGATACAAGATTGGTTATTGTGTTTGAAAGGATTATTTCAATTAATTTCGGAGAGACTTTGTTTAAATCTAATATATATTTTTTTGCTTTTGAAATCTAAACATAAACCCTTCGATCGTTTGATTAGCAGGTTCAAATTTGGTGTACTAGGACACCATGCATGGTGTACCAAATATGAGAGTGTGTTATTTAAAGAATGCATGATATTTATGTATTATATATACTTCAATGAAGAGGTTAAAGCCAAAAATATTATGGGTGCATGCACACATTGAATGTTATATAATACGTATATTAAAAGATTAATTCACAACTTTTTTTCTTTTCTTTTCTTTTTTTGCTTGAATTAGTTCTATCGAGAGAATTGTCCCACATTTCGTTACGTAAGGAAGCACCGGAAATGTGAGGCAACTCATGAGACGCGCCCCCATTTACCCGTCGGCGCTTTCTCCCTTTTTACCCTTTCACATCCCCTTCCTCATTTCTGGCGTCCCAAAGAAAATTCTCCTCTTTTGTGCTTATATAACAGAAGGCCTTTGGAAAGATCAGAAGACGAGACTCAGTAGAGCCCGCGCGCGCATACATACAAGAGATTGTGTGTGTGTTTCTTGTTTCTGCTGGAATGTTGCTTAAGCCACGAAGAAGATAACAGTGGCAGGAATAAGGATCTCGGCGATCTTGGCCGAAGCTATTAGAAGTATTGAGTTCTGGCCGGTAAGAGCGGAGATCCTGTGCTCTTGCTGCGCGATTTGATTGCCTTTGCTTGTTGCGAGGGAGTTTTTTTGGTCAAGATTTGGGAATTGGAAGCAATGCGCTGCGTTGGGGGACGAAACGGGCTTCTTGGTTGATAAATTAGAGTAGCAGGGTGGAATCGTGAGGTTTCTTGCTGGAACTCTGCCAGATTTACTCCGGTTTGTCTTGCGTTCTTTCAGAAACCTTGTTTCTCTCTTTTCCGAATATTGAAAAAAGTGTCTTGCTCCTGCTCTCCGACATTTTCGTTTCTCGTTGAACGACTTCTGTAAAAGGATGGGTACATTGTAAGCGATCACGGCAAAAGCTATTGAGAAGCCTTTCCGACCTTTCTACTTTTACAGTGCAGATCTCACCTTTTGAAATCTTGTAGCGATTTCTTTCTCAATGGAGCTCTTATTTTCTTCTTCATTGATCTGAAGTTCGGGCTTGGTGAAGCATTTTCAATCGCTTCGGTTGAAAAAGGAGGTCAAAGTAAAAGTTTTTTTCTTGAGGGCTTTCCCTCTGTTTCTTCGTTTACCCACATGTAAATCCCATTTCAGGGCATTAGCAGTTTGTTTTTACAAACAAATGAGTTTCAGTTGTTTACAATAGTTTTCATTATTAAGCAGACAAGTTCTGTAACTTTTCGAAGTTTTGCCTTGAGAACGGTTTTGGATAATGGAAGGCGTTGAAATGTAGGCAGCTGACAGGCATGGTTTTCTTTGGTCCATAAACTACACATGACGCTATCACATTAATTTAATGGGTTTCTCTCCAATGGGTAATTTCCACAAGAATATATTTTTCCGATACATAAGTCTAATGTATTTTAAACTTTTGATTGTTGTTTTTTCTTCTCCGGCAATTCTCCATCTAGACGAAGTACAATGAAATGAAGTAGTATATGTTGCGCTTTTGACGCCAGCATAAAGTTGTTACCCATGGCTTATTCTTTCTGCGGGCTGAAATGGGAATTGAAAGCATGAATTTGTAAAGTCAATTACAATAATGTGGATACTTTTGTCTATATATATCGTTGGCACGTCCTTATGTTTTTTTCCTGTCTGATATTTTAGGTAGCGAAAGTAGTTCCTTGAGTCCAAAGCTTGGTTTGTATCGGTACATGCTGCCTTATCATGGAAGATAATCATGGCAGATATCTTGTAAAGCGGACCTCCTTTTGGTCTATCGGAGTTCTTTAAACTGTTACACCTTAGAGTTCTTGGGTGCTTGATGCCTTTTTAACAAAGGATTCTAGCAAGAGGGTTTCTGGCGTTATCTATGAGGAGAGCAGACATGTTGATCAATAAGCCGCTTATGCTTACCTATCTATACTTACTCATATACATATTGCTGTCATCTGGAGTTATTCTGTATAACAAGGTGAACATCTTTTCCTTAGTTCTTTCAGTATATGTGAATTTGTTTCATATTGTTTCTTCATGTTCTCTTGGATGCTGGATATGGAAAAGTATAGCCTTACAATGTTTAATTAAAAAGTGACAGAAGGCTCTCTTGCCAATTATGTGGCTTCTTTTGAAACACAGTTAAAAGATTGAAATTCTAAGGTTGGATTTTATTTACATAGTAGTTGTGTAGTCCCCTGCATGTCAAATGGGTAGGACGCTTGTTCCCTGCATCCATCATTATGTTCAAAAATATAAAAGGATCGAAATGGGGGACAGGAGGAGCAAACACTTACATAAACGATGATGAAAACTATGAATAACGTATGAAACTTTTCTATTCCATTTTGACAACTGTGGTTAGTTCTAATTTTCTTTAGTACTGCACATATATATACATGCATGTTTTTCTGTCCCGTTGTTTCATCTCTAGGTACAACAAATTCTGTTTCTCTCAATGCATATACAAATTGGTTTGTATAACTTTGAAAGGGGGATTGTTGAATTACTAAGTCAACTGCTTTTCATGCTGGGTGACAATTGATAGTTGGGTGTATTAAATATCACTGGCATGAGCAATTTAAGTAATTTACTAGTAAAGCGCATTAGAATAAGACAATGTTTATTTTTGACAAATATCTTGTAAGTACTTGCTACTACTATACTCATGCACCAGTGTGCCATTTTTCACCGTAGTTTTTTCTCCAATATGTGCTGAATGAGTTGGTGTCTTGACAATAATGTCCATAGGAGATTGTCAGTTCTTGCAGAAACACAAATTCCTATCTCTGTTAAATGGATTGGAACTGGAGTTTTTGTTTTGATGAACTTTTCATTATCTTGACGGTTGATGGCATTTCATTGTGCTTGTTACAGTGGGTTCTATCTCCAAAATATTTCAATTTTCCATTGCCTATATCCCTTACCATGATTCACATGGGATTTTCTGGTGCTGTTGCGTTTATTCTTGTCCGGATTCTTAAGGTATGTTCTGTTCTTTCTTAGATATTGCATATTGCAGCTGTCCTTTTGTTATTTTAGGTTGTTGCTTGTTATGTACTCTATTAATACAGGTGTTTGATGCTTTGCCTTATTATCTGTTGTTTTCTTTTTTGTCCTAGCAAGGCATTGTCTATTGTGTGTCTATGAGGAAATACAAACATCTTTGGGTACTCAAAATCATTGGTAATTTATCATATTTGTAAGTGGGTTGGTGGAAGGCAGAATTTTTTAATTGTTCCGGAAACAGCATAAGTAGGTTATTCTAATTGTGCCTTAGTAACGTGATGCCAGAAATTTTGCAATCTTTTGGGTAACAACAACAACTAAGCCTTTTCCCATACTAGACGGGGTCGGCTACATGGATTCTTTGTTTCCACAGATCCCTATCGTGTGCCATGTTAGCAGTTAACTCACAATAAGCTAGATCATTCTTTATTGTTTCTTTCCAACACTTTTGTGGTCGTCCTCAAGCTCTTTTAATACTTTCCAAATTTAGTTTTTCATACCTTCTTAAAGGTTCTTCTTTTGATCTTCTTTCTATATGTCCAAACCATCTTAAATGATATTCTCTCATTTTATCCTCTATTGGTGCCGCTCCTAATTTGTTTCTAATAACCTCATTATGTATACGGTCTTTTCTTGTATGACCACTCATCTATCTCAACATCTTCATTTCTATCACAGACATCTTTTGTACATGATGATTAACTGCCCAACACTTAGAACCATAAAACATGGTAGACCTAATTGCTGCTCTATAATATTTACCTTTTAACTTTAATGGTATCTTCTTATCACAAAGAATACCTTATGCTCCTCTCCATTTTAACCAACCAACATTAATTCTATGCGTAACATCTCCATCAATTCTTCCATCACTCTGAAAAATTGACCCTAGGTATTTAAAACTTTCCTTTTGGAGGATGCAATGTGTGCCAATTTTAATTTCTATGTCCTCCGAGGTAACCAAATGATCAAACTTATATTCCATATATTCTGTCTTTGTTCTACTAAGTCGGAGGCCTTTGCTTTCTAATGTTTCTCTCCATAGTTCCAATTTTCTATTAACTTTTTCCTTAGACTCCTCCACTAATACAATGTCATCTGCAAATAATATACACCAAGGTACTTCATCTTGAATATGTTTTGTTAACTCATCAATCACCATTATAAATAAATATGGACTTAAAGTTGTTCCTTGATGTAACCCAATATTAACTTCAAAGAAGTTTGTCATTCCTTCATGTGTCCTCACACATGTTTTTGCACCATCATACATGTCTCTTATACGGTTAATGTATGTCAATGAGATACCTCTTTTTTTCAAAGTTCTCCAAAGAACCTCCCTCGGTACCCTATCATAAGCTTTTTCTAGATCAATAAATATCATGTGAAGGTTTTTTTTTTGCTCTAAAATGTTCCATAAGACGTCTCAAAAGGTGAATCGCTTCAATAGTAGATCTGTCTAGCATGAATCCAAATTGGTTCTCTGTTGTACTTGATACTTGTCTTAACCTACGTTCGATAATTCTTTTCCATAATTTCATAGTATGGCTCATTAGCTTGATACCTCGATAATTCGCACAATTTTGAATGTCTCCCTTGTTCTTATATATGGGTATAAGTGTACTTGCTCTCCATTCCTCGGGCATCTTTTGGTTTTTTCATATTTCATTAAATAGTCTTGTGAGCCAAGTGATTCCTTTTTCTCCTAGTATTTTCCAAACTTCTATAGGAATATTATCTGGTCCTACTGATTTACCACCCTTCATATGTTTAAGAACCTCTTTGACTTCATTCTTTTGAATACGTCGGTAGAAATTGTGGTTTATATACTTTTCTGAATTGGCTAACTCTCCTAAGCTAATACTAACATCTTTATTTTCATTAAAAAGCTTATAAAAATAGTTTTTTCATCTATTTCTTATATCATCATTTGCCACTAGAATTTTTTCATCCTCGTCCTTGATGCATCTAACATAATTAAGATCTTTAGTTTTCTCATCTCTAGCTCTAGTTATCCTAAAAATATCTATTTCACCCTCTTTTGAGTTGAGTTTTTTATATAAATCCTCTCAAATTTTAGCTTTTGCTTCACTCATGGCCTTTTTTGCTTTCTTCTTTGCTTTCTTATAAGCCTCTAAAGTTTCACTAGTTTTCTTAGCATAATGTAATTTGTAACATGCCCTCTTTGCCTTGATTTTATTTTGCACTACTTCACTCCACCACCAAGCTTCTTTTTGTGCCGGTACACTACCCTTAGATATACCTAACATATCTTTCGACACTTTCCTAATATGTATAACCATATTGTTCCAAATATCACGAGGTGTACCAACATAATTCCAAACATCTCCTTGAAGGACTTTTTGTTTAAATATATCTTCTTTCTCGCTTTTGAGGTTCCACCATTTAGTCCGAATAGCTCGATGCACTCTTTTGTTCTTTGTCCATTTTTTTTATTTGTAAATCCATAACTAAAAGTCGATTTTGGGTGGTTAAGCTTTCTCCTGGAATTACCTTGCAATCTTTACAACACGCTCTATCTTTTTTTCTACAAATAAAGTAATCAATTTGTGTTTGTGATAAGCCACTCTTATAAGTAATTAAATGCTCTTCTCGTTTTTTGAAGATTGTATTGACTATAAAGAGATCAAATGCCATAGCAAAATTTAAAATCTCTCTACCTTCCTCGTTTATATCTCCAAAACCAAAGTTTCCATGAATCCCTTAATATCCTAATGCCTCTTTACCGATATGTCCATTTAAGTCTCCTCCTAAACAAATCATCTCCCTTTATGGAATCTTTTGAATCACCTTATCTAACTCTTCCCAAAAAGTTATCTTTATACTATCTTCTAATCCTACTTGGGGTGCATAAGCACAAACTATATTCAAAACCTGTGCTCCTAACACACTAATTTCAACGTCATGATTCGGTCATCATATCGTTGTATGTCTACTACACTAATACCAACTCCGTTTCGAGCTTTTTCTTTACTTGAGTACTATAATTTAAAACCTATATCCTCTATCTCCTTTGCTTTTTCTCTCTTGTAAATATAGAATATGAATCTTTCTCCGAATCATAGTATCTACCACCTCTATTAGCTTATCGGATAATGTTTTGATATTCCAAGAACCAATACGAATCTTATTATCTAGGACTAGCTTCCTTAACCCCCGCATCTGTCCATATTCAAAATGCGGTGACCTTCTCTGAAAATTATTAACTACATTCGGACGGCAATGTAGCGGGACTAACTTCTTTACCCACACCCGTGCAATTGATTCACTACATTCGGGTGAAAATGTAGTGGCCCTTGCTTACTTATTACTACATTCGGGCTCTGCAGGACGTTGCTAGGCGGGGATGCCCCAAAGCAATGCTCATAATTTTTTTTGTAATCCATATTATAAAATCCGACGAAATTTTACGCTGGTTGTCGGAAGCCTAACACAACCCTCCTCCTTTATCCGGGCTTGGGACCAGCAATGAAAGGGTGATCCTTTACATAGGCGGAGTTAAATTTTGCAATCTTTTGGGTAAAAAAGAAAATTTAAGTCTGCTAACGCAAGTAGTAGGCAAAGGAGAAAATATTTGAATCATTTATTGCATGTATCATTTCACAACTCTAGAAAATCAATATCTTGGAGGGTCCTGTGTGTTTAGTCATTTTAACCTTAGACTAGTAAATAAAGATAAGAGATGTATCCAAATGTCCTCCCACTATTATTAAAACTGAGTTGAGTTTCTAGCTTCCACTTGTATTTATGCTAGTGATGGATAATACTATTTCACGTGGTATAATACCTTCTTTATCTTGGTCTATCATCTGCAGTTGCACTTTCATTTTATTTCCGTATCTTGTGCCAAAAGATTATTGCATTTGGTTCTGTGAACCATGCACTGTACAATTGGTAGAACACCATTGACTGCATGATGCGGACACCATTTGGTGATCTCACAGTTTTTTGCTTTCTTATCCAGGTTGTAGCACCTGTCAATATGACATTTGAAATGTAAGGATGTTAGAATTCAATCTGTTCCTATTTACCTCAGCCTGTTTCTGTCTCTGCTTATTAGTTGATCCGTCTTGCAGATATGCAACATGTGTGATTCCAATCAGTGCTTTCTTTGCATCAAGCCTATGGTATGTCACTTCTGCAGCAGAAAACGAGTGGCTTGTTTCATGATTCATAAAATATTGAACTACTAAATTTGCAAGGACGCCCAAAGTATTATGTAGATTTTCTTGGCGAAGTTTCTTGCTTTTGGATCTTTACTTCTAAAGTTTAAGCTTTTCCCCTTCCTAGATGTCTACTCTGTGTTTCTGCATCATTTGTCTAAAGCATCTACTCTGTTTCACAGGTTTGGTAACACAGCTTACCTTCATATTTCAGTTGCTTTCATCCAGATGCTTAAAGCTCTCAGTATGTATACTTCCGTCTCAGCTCAACTCTTCTTCCTGTAGCATGATTGATCCTTTTTTTGTAACTGTTTCCATGGTGCTTATATTTCAGTGCCAGTGGCAACTTTCCTAATGGCTGTTATATGTGGGACTGACAATATGAGGTGTGATGTATTCTGGAATATGGTCCTGGTCAGCATTGGGGTTGTTATTTCATCATATGGCGAGATTCATTTTAATGTAGTTGGAACAATGTACCAGGTCACGGGTATATTTGCAGAAGCTCTTCGGCTGGTCTTAACTCAAGTCCTTCTCCAAAGGAGGGGCTTGACACTGAATCCTGTTACGAGCTTGTATTATATAGCACCCTGCAGGTATGCCTTCTATGTGTAGAGAAATAGACGTGTTCACTCATGAAAATTCTCCTTCGCTTGCATGTTTTCTGGAACATTCCTGAATAAAATTTGCATTTATGGGTGCAAAAGAGGAATGAAGATCATCATTGTAGCTGATCTTATATTGAGGATCGTTTTGACTATTGTGCTTTTCAGTAAGGAACTCAAGTTCCTTTCTTAGGTCTTTCACTAATGAACTTGGAATATTTTGAGCATGTTATATGAAGCCCAAAACGATCAACTTTGATAGTGGTGTCTAAACTTGGCCAAAAAGTTAGCAGAGTATGCTAGAAAATGCCAAATCAGATAATCATAAGAGTTGGTTATTGTATATGTATTAAAACAAAACCACGGAGATGGTCACAAAAGAGTTCCTTGAAAGCAGTAACTGGATATGTCAAAGGGGGTAAACAAGTGAGATCTGTTGAGAGGTCTAAGAAATCTATTGCCTATAAAATACTGATAAAGAGGCACACGATTATTCGTTTTAAAGAGATTTATCCATGTCTAAACTAAAGAATCTGATTTTGGCCGAGAAGCAAAAGCAAGTTGTGGGTTCTGTTAAATATGCAAGATGCAACTAATCTAGGAGCTGGACTAGGTTTATAAAAATTAATACCAGATGTGGATCAGAACAAACTTCCAGTTAGGATTGACAAATTTTCAATGTAACAACTTTTTTTCCTTTTTGGGTGACACAGATCTGCATTGACTACTAAATTCCATAGTTGGTCTGGATCTGGAATTGCCTTGATCAAGACCAGGTCCTGGCCCATTGACAACCCTAGTGTTTGCTGACCTGTAGAATGGGCATGTGTCATCAGTAGGTCATAGTGACGAATGATTTTTGAATGAGTGGGAGTGTAAAGATGGGCAACAGATTTATTTATTTTTTATTTGGCATAGTATGGTTGCATATTGTTTCCAAATCGAGAGAATGTGAATGAGCACTCACTGGCCCCTTTCGACAGCCAAAATCATTATTTGCATGCAGCAAAATTACTGCACCGCCAGGAGGCTAAGGGTTGGAATAAAATGGTTGCCCGTTTTAATACCTGAGGCCTGTTTCTCTTTGAAACCTGACTGGTTATCTCAAGTTTACTTCCTTCGGTTTTCAATTAGAGACTCTATCTATGTTATCAATAGCAGTTAGCGGGTTGTTATCGCCTCACTATATTTTATCTTCCTGCTAAGTCAATCTTTTGGCATTGTAATTGTGCTTCTACTTTTCTGCTTTGTGCAGTTTTCTGTTCCTATTTGTTCCTTGGTATTTATTGGAGAAGCCTGTGATGGACGTTTCACAGATCCAGTTCAACTTCTGGATTTTCTTCTCGAATGCCATCTGCGCTTTAGCATTGAATTTCTCAATATTCTTAGTAATTGGAAGAACTGGGGCTGTTACAATTCGTGTTGCTGGTGTTTTGAAGGATTGGATATTGATTTCTCTATCCACCGTCATATTTCCAGAATCTACAATTACTGGATTGAATATTATCGGATATGCCATAGGTAGGCTTCATCTGACCAAACCGCAATACTTTCGCCTTCATGTTTTCCATCTACCTGGAAATGAACGATTCTTCTCAAGTGTGCCTATTTGCTGATGATCAATTAATGTAATTTTAATTTTTTCTCCCGCAGCTCTGATTGGTGTTGTGATGTACAATTACCTGAAAATCAGGGACGTACGTGCCTCTGCAGCTGAGGTTCTTCCAGAAAGGATACCCAAGGTAGGCGCTGTATAAATGTTACATGTTAAAATGACAAGAGATGCGTCACTTTTCCACAAATTTCTTATTGACACAAACAGCACCAGGTAAAATGAAAATGTCCTCATAGCTGTTATATTAGCAAGGGTTCACAATTGATCTCTTCCAAATGTGCAAAATATGCTCTATTCTTTCCTTAGACATCTCTTGTTTGGATCACCTTTGTGTTTGGGATATTTTAATCTCGATTATTATGTGTGCCACCATAAAGTTTTTCAACTCTTCCTGCTGCTAGGAAATCTGTGATGTAAGTCTTGGCATTGGGGAACCTTGGTTGGCTGTTCCAGCCAATCAATATTTGTTTCCTTTGGGTGTCACATCTGGGATAAGCCGAAGCTCATTATAGGCCAACTGTTCTAGCGTGGTTGGCTCCACCTCTCACAATAGGCAGTTTTCCTGGTTGTCAATAAAAAAAACGGGCTGTTTTCATGTTACTATACTTGCTCGCTGCTTTGTAGACTGGGCTAATTGCATAGCTGGGAAGAATGATGTATGAATATGATACACACACATATATATGTATGTGTGCACGTATGTCTTTGTGTTGTGTGTGACATACATGCACGTGACTGTCTGTGTTTGTGTGCGTATGCGTGATCCAACATTGTTCCCAGCTATACCATTAGTAATCAATCCAAGCCTGGTAACATGAAAACAAACCATCTGTTTTATTGAAACAGCTCGAAAAGCTGCCTCTCGTTGGAGTTGGAAACAACCACTTTGTGCTAGTGGTGTAGCTGGGAATTGTGCTCTCTCTCTCTCTCTCTATCACTCACTCACACACACACATGTAATATAGGGCTCATGATACAAGATTAGGCTAATTTTAGAATTTTCAGTGGATTCTGATTCTTGGAACTTGGATCATTCTTAATGATCTTTAGTTGAGCAGAAGATCCGTGCTGGTTGGAAGGTGCACATTGTGTGTAGCTTCACCGAATATTTAGTACAAGATGCCATAATCATGTAGGGTAACACTACTTATGATTGTATTGTATCATATGAAATGGTAAGATGCTCTATTTCTTCATTACTTAGATCATATCGCTCCACGGACTGGTATATACTATTGTATCGTATGGAACTTGGGTGATATGATGTTATGTTTGTAACAATGGCTGCAGTGCTCGTCTTGGTTGACCGTGTTACATGTTCTTGCATCTTTTTAGAATGAATATTAGCAATTATTATAGTTGTACAATTTTTCTGAAATATAGTATGGTGTGCGACTCTTGTGCAGGATCGGAGGCTTGATAAGAAATCGTCAGATCTGCAGCCTAACAGTGGCAACCACGGAGGCAATTCCATGCAGGCAAATGCTGATGCAGACGAAGAAGCGCCGCTTTTATCTTCATCCTCAAGGTTGTCCCATATCGGCAAAAGTGTGCTTGGGAGCCATGCAGCTTAGAGCCTCTGGTAGTGTTATTCTCCTCTTCATGTAGTTCCCTGCCTCATAATGGTCATTAAATTTTGTAATGTGTGTGTGTGCGCGCGCGTGAGAGAGAGAGGTTCTGTGGCCGTTCATCGGAAAGAAAATGCCATCCGTTCTTTCGTATCACTGAGAGGCATGGGGATAAGGGAGACTTGATGAGAGTTCTGAAACCCGAATCTTAAGGTGTGGGTAGCTTGGGGATTTGGCGGGGTGTTGCTTCAGACTCAGAGAACCCCTGGACAAATTATTCTACTAAAGTGGTTAATATCTTTTATGGCTCTTTCTTTTTTCTTTTTGTGTCTGCGTGTGTGTGGTGGGGGTTTGGTTACAATGGGAGGCCGAAGCCTAATACACACAACACATGCACCCCCGGAAATCAAACTCTCCACCTGCGAGTGTGCATTGGAGAGCCCTAGTGGGCTAGCGCTCTAGGTTTTTATGCCCGTCTTCTAAATGCAGTTTTTTTTGTTCCTTCATTTTCTCTCTGGCCGCATTATCTGCTCGATCTAGTTCAGCTTTTGGGAATACTTTCCTGTTTGGTTGATTAGTCGGATTAGATTTCAGGGGACTTTTATGGCAGGCATCATCTACGGCCCCTTGCTTTCAAAATCAGGACCATAGGAAACAAAAAACTAAAACCAAGCCTGAGTCTGTTCTATGAGCAAGTTGTGTGGACGCTTTCCCTCTGGAGATATCGATAAAATTGGAAAGCTTTCTTCGATACTAAGTGGGGTGGACCGCATGAATTCTTAGCCACCATTATGTTCTGTACTGTCATATAGTTAATATCGACATTTAAATTTGACAAGGCATGTTTAATCATTCTCTTAAGCACTGTTGAGGCCAGGAAAGGTTATAAGGTGGGTGCCCATTTTGGTGTTCCTTTTGATGCCGGACTTTGTTCCCTTTCAAAAATCCCCGAACCTTTTCCAGTTTAACCGGGGCCTTCAAAATTAGCCTTTCGCTGAGTTTCATTTTCTCATGAGAAAAATGCAGTCCTCATGTGCCGCAATGCTGTCACATTCTTTTTTCTGAATGGGACCATTTTTGGCAGAAAAGCATGTGGTCGCAGTTGATTGGGGCTGAATCCGATAGGTATATGTAAATCGCTACAACTGAAGGTTATGTTATGAATTTGAGTCGCCCACTCCACTCAGGACATTCCTGGCAACTGTTGTTTATGGTTCTAAAAATAGGGGAAGTAGGGAGTTTAAACCATTCCAAGCCGACTAAACTCATCGAAATCAGTAACTTGCTTTGGTTTTCTTGCGTTCGTGAATCTAACTGGGGTTCGTGGTGGATGGGTCTGTTTGGTTGGGCTTGCAAAGTATAAAAGGTTGAGACCAAATCGTTTTATATATATAACTTATATAAGTTCCATGTATAAGTGCCATATATTCGTATGTTAAAACCCAATGAACCTGGCTTGGAACTGAACCAAATTGGAACTAGTGGTGCATTTCGATTCTGTTTTACAACTTATAATGGTCTGTTTGGTCGACCAATTTGGTTCAAGGTTGAGTCTGGGAAAAAATAAAGCTATTGTTTAAACACCATTAATAACAAATAATGGTGCTCAGGGTCATTGGTTTCTTTTACGAAAACCCAAGTCAACTTCAATTCGGAAATAAAAAAAGTTGCACATGATACTGCAATTGAGACACTGCATTTGGAAATAAAAAAAGTTGCATATGATACTTCTAAACGTTGTTTTGTGCAAGTTCCATGTGAAAAAGTTGATAAGTTGCTCCAGCTTCACTAATTTGTTCCCCTCCACCAGCGGTCATGCCATTCTTTAGTAAGTAATCCATTATGTGTCAACTGCCACAGATTCGTGTTGAGCCTTTTCACTTCCAGACTTGTCTCCATTATCCTGTACTTGATAACTAGGTGCATTAAGCAAGTAACAACTGGCTACTGAAAGCAGAAGAAAATTTGATATAAAGTCACCAGCACCAAGCAGAGGTTGGGTCCATCTTAACATAGACGGTTGCTCTAAGGGATGCACAAGGAAAACTTCTTATGGAGGATTAGTTAGAGATGTAGTTCTGTGGCTTTACTCACTACTTGGGTGACTGCTCAGCCTTCATTGCAGAGCTCTATAATATCTTATTAGGGCTTGAAATGGTGTGGAATACTGGCCACAAAAAGGTCATTGTCGGAAGCAACACGCTGATAACAGGGAAGATCATCAACAGTAGGCAGGGACAAAGAAGATGGCAGCAACAACTTGGTTCGAAGTTTTGCCTAGAGAATGGAAAATTACCTGCTCAATTAATCGCATTATTGAAGAAAGCGTCGACAGCAGGGTTCGAACCTGCGCGGGCGAAGCCCAACAGATTTCAAGTCTGTCTCCTTAACCACTCGGACATATCGACTTTGATGCCAATGAGGAACGGTATTCTTATAAATAGTAAATCCTAGTAATTCAACTCGCTACCCGAATGGAGGCCAAATCTTGGAATTTGGTGCCCGTCCCTGATTTAGTTGAAATAAAAATATCAAGGTAATAATCAAACTAAATCAAAGACCAAGTGGAAGTTATACCAATAGACTAAATCATAAGCACAATGTAAATTGTCTCAAAATGCAATTTTTAAATCCCACTTCAAAAGTTTAAGAAAGAGTGCCCAGGACTGCCTTCAGGGTTGAAGAAAACCTGATCGATCCCCTATGCTTTCTCATAAGCCGTGGTGGATCTAGAATAGCTTATGAAACTGTTTAAGGTTGAGCGGACTGTGTGTTATAACCATGGGTTGGACTGCTAGCTATAGTTTTTCAATTGACATTTCAAATTTCAGGTGGGACGGCCTGTCAGTGCTCATTGCCAAATTTGAATAGGGTTAGGACCCCTTTCACTAGAACGCGAACGAGATCGCAAGCCATTCTTTCTCTATGGGTTCGCCAGCCACCACCTGCCCCCTCCACCTTAAAAAAAAAAAGACATTACTTTTTACACACCCTTTTTACTATTCACACACCCCTTTCTACTAAATACCAAAATTATCCTCCATATAAATATTGTTTTATCTCACATTTATCCCAACATTTCTCTCCTCTCCCACCCTATTCCAACAACTCTCCTCTCACCCAATCTCTTCTCTCCCATCCAATTTCAGCAAAAGTATATTTGGTCGAATCTTTTTATTCTAGAGGTTTCACTTGTCATTGTTGTCTTCTTCACAACTCAATGCATATTCTTATGAATTTCATTTAAAAAAGATAGAACAAAGAAGAAAAAAGAAAACTAAAACAAAATCAATAAGAAGAAGAGACGCGACTCAATAATATGAAAATAATAACAACCATAAAAATCAAGAAAAAAAGAATCAAGAAACGTACAGAAAAAATTGAAAATAAAAAACCAGATTGTCTCGATGGAAGAGATGCGGGACCCAAGGGAGATGTGCCCGAGCTATGTCTCTTCTATCGAGATGCCCTAATTCTTCATTTTGGATTATAGTCAGGAAATCAATAAAAAAATCAATCAAAACAATTAAAAATATAAAAACTAAAACCAAATCAACAACATAAATCAATAAAACGATGAATCCCCCTTTGAAACTGCCTTTTTTTATCCTCTTTTTCTTTGATTTCTTCTTTCTTTTGATTCTTCATTGTGTTTTTGACAGCTTTTGATCTATTATTTTATTGAAAATAGTCGTAGATTGAGTAATAAGTGGTTGAAATGAGTTGGAGAGCGAAAAATGGAAAGAAGAACAACCGGGAATGAAGGCCAAAAGTAGATTCACGCATAAGGAGAGAAGGTCTCATTTTTTGCTTTAAGGGTTTTTTCATAATTACTGAAAATGATCAAGTGTATTTTAGTTAAAGCAACAAAAAGGGTGTGTGTATAGTAAAAAGGGTTTGTGCTTATATCAATTCTGAAAAAAAGTGCATAGTTTGTACAATGAGCAACCTCAGTGATCAAGTAATATATGCCTCATCGGTATATATATTTAGAATGTGGTAAGTGTGCACACCTCATGCTCAAAATTCCTTAAAAATCTCAATTGTTCAATCAATGAGAACAACAGTTGAAGTTTAAATTTAAAAAGTAAAAGTACCAGCATATTTTTTATAGGTGCATCAAATACACATTATACTATTTTGCTTTAAAGATATCAATCATTGATCTTACATACCAAATGGTTGAAATTTTAAGAAAATTTTAGCATGAATGAGTGACTATTCTCTCTTTGAGCATACTCCACCTTTACACCCAATCTATGCTCAAATTCACTTTCTTGAGTATTTAACCTTTGAAATGAATGATCAAAGTGATAAACCCAAAAGTACTTATTGCACTTATGTGCAATGCAAAAAAAGTACATCATTTTTCCTTATTTTCTTAATTGAAATCTCTACGGTTGATCATATTTGAGCATGGATGAGTACATGAATTTATAACTTTTCACACATATATTTATACATATAAATATATTAAAGGAATGATATGGTCAACTTTTGGTGGACATACTCCTCGTGACCATTGTTGATCCCTCTTGATGGATAATCAAGAACAGTCCTAATAAGGTATTGTTTCAGTCATCTATCGAGAATAATGAGAGGGTGGTCTTTCAAAAATATATATACTACTAAAAGACCCTATTATTCACATATGTATATATAGGAAAACCGAATCATGCCCACCTCTAGCATATCCACTCATTACTTTTCGATAGTATAAGCATAACTTAAATTTTTCTAAGGGTTTTTGAGGATGTATTAAGAGTAATTATTCTATTCATGCACCCAAAAAACAATGTTTGGACAACATCACAGGATATAATCTCTCTCTCTCTCTCTCTATCTATATATATATATACACACACATACTTGACATAAGGTAGATAACAAAAGGTATAATGTATATTCAATTGGGCTTAATTCAATAAGTAACTTTTTGCCTTTTAATTCTCAACCATCAAATGATTGAAATTTGTAAACATTAAGGTTGGAAGCATATAAAGCTAGGGGCATAAGTAAATTGAATTGCTTATAGTTGAAGTTGCACTCTTATAGATGACACAATTCTTGAGTTCTTGGTACATGAGAGATTGAATTTAATACCCCAAAAAGAAGGTTAGGATAGCATTGTTCTTCGAAAAGTGATAAAAACTAACCTTTAAGTTTATTTACCACCATCATTATCAAATAACCGAATGCAATGGATCCCAACAAACACATTCAGGATACAACAAAGACCCTTGATTAGTGTTACACGAATGCTACTGAGTTTTAGCAATTCAACAAAGCAAAGATGATAAAAATCTAATTAATGCTTCAATATAATTTGTAAACTCTCTTGAAAAACTAAATAAGAAAATAAAACATATAATAAAAGAAAAAGTTGGATGAATCTTGCTTATAGTATACTATATATAGACATGATAAAGATGTAACTCATGATATGCTACTAATGAGCATAATTGTCACTTAATAAAGTGATTGTTAATGCCATAACATTGATCGTAAATCCTCAAGAGTTAGAGTCTCTTCATGTGCTACTAATGAGTACAATTATCACACAAGTAAGTGAGTCTTAATATCAAAATATGACTAAAAAATACTAAAGAGTTCTGGCCACTGTGAGTGCTACTAATGAGCATAACTAACACTAAAGTAAGTGGCCTTTAACACCACAAACATGACTGAAAATATTAATGAATTACAATCACTATATGTACTACTAATGAGTACAATTGTCACTTAAGTAAGTAGCTATTAATGTCACAACATAACTCAAAAATACTCATGAGTTACAATTATTATATGTGCTACTAATGAGCATAATTATCACTTAAGTAAGTGACTCTTAATGCCACAAACATAGTTGAAAAATGTTAATAAGTTATAGCTATTATATGTACTACTAATGAGCATAATTATTACTTAAGTAGGTGGCTATTAATGTTACAATATGACTGCACCAATAACCTTCACCAAATATATTTTAGTATTTTGAAATCGCTCCACTCACAAGCTACTCAAGCTCGGGTTAAAACAAATTCAAACTGGGCTTGATATTTCCGAGTTCAAGTTGTTGGTAAGTCGATTTCAAGTTTGCATATACTCGGCGTGAACGGCTGGTGGGCCTAAACAAGCTTTGTAAATAGATGTATACAGATATACCAAATTTTGAGAAGTTGATAAGGCCCAAAACAAATTGCAAAGCTTGAAACATCATCAACTTTTATGTTGGTTTGAATCAGACATGGATAGTGGATAAGGATCCTTATTCCCACTTTAATAAATCCAAACCCAAATAAATAAGGCATCATAATCGTTTTCTACTCTCACCTTTGCCATGTCTTCAGTGCTCCCTTGGACTAGGCTGCCATCACGCAGCGCCACCACCAGGTTCATGTGCCACCAGTAGGTCCTCCGTCGAGCCACCACCAAGTGTTCTTTTGCCTCTCACCTCTCTGCTTCAAATATTTCTCCATCGTTTTATTGTTTCGAATCCCTTTTAGCTTTTCAGACACCTTTATGAACTTCAAGGTTTAGAAATATTTGGGAGATCTTCAGTTTTTTTGTCTTCGTTTTCTACCGATGTTAGGACTTTAAAATCTTGATCTCTTTCTCCTTCATTTTCCATTTTCTTTTTCTTTTTTCATTTTTGTATGAAACTGTTTGTATTTGATGTGTTTGATTACAATGAATGAATTATCTCTAGTGGGTATTTGATTGTGAGGCTTTTGCTTAAACTGAAACTATCGTTTAGACCTAGGCTTCGTAATCAAATGCAGGCCTCAATGTACGATCCCTTTACAACCTCACTTTTCTCTCGTTTAAAAGGTCCCACTAATAGGAATGGGCCATTGAAACTGGGTTTATAGTGACAGTTCTGCAGGCTAAATCTCGTAATCAAACACCTCTTAGAGTTTTCTTCTTTTTTCTTCGAAACAGTTTATAGAAAACATAAGGACAATAAGAAAAATGCAAACATGACCTGGTTTTCTAAACCTAAAAATGCAAACCGTTGGATCATTTTCTTCCGGAACAACTCATTTCAGTTAAAAGATTAGCTTTCAACGCAACTTAGGGGTGCCAACAAAATCGGACCATGTCCGATCCATAAAACTGTAGGTCTAGATCGATCATGTTTCAGAATGCTGGTATTAGTGCTCGAAGGTGGTTGAGGTGTATCAATCACCGTATCAGAACTACCATGAAACACACGCACATATATAATATCTTTTAGTACTTGTATAAACATTTTCACTGTTACAATACATTTAATGCATCATTTGTATAGGAAAATATTTCACCATCAGAGGTTCAATAAATATATACTACATATGAAGGATGCCCTCTAAAAGCAAAGTCATAAAGATATGACCTGTGACTTGTTAAAGATTCATTTTATGCACGATGAATAATGTGTTATCAATTAGATGAAATGCAACTACTACAAAAGTTCTACAACTTTAGGCTTCGAGATGGTTATGATATATAATTGGTCACTGTGGATTCAAATGCAAATAACTGAACTGATCCTGCTTATTAGTTGGATTCAGTTTTTCAGTAATACTGATGCATATGAGTCAAATTAGATTGTGGATTGGCCATTCAGTTAATAAAAGAAAAGATTTTGACACACTTTGAACCTGAGATGATTAGTAGCATACCTCCCTCGCAGAAAATTCGATAGCTTGCTTTTCAAATGCATCAATGCCATTAAGGCGGCTTGAAATAATTTCCTGCAGTTGCTGGTGCGTGTATGGTCCAAAACAGAGCCTCTGCATAAAAAATACATTCTTTCACTTTTGGCATTTTACTTCTCTCATTTTTTTCAACTATGTTTCTCTTATAACTTGAGAAATTCATCACCGTCATACATTTTTTCTATCCATTTGGGCTCTTTAATTGTACCATCAATATAATTCCAATACTCTTTAGAGATAAAATACTTTTTCATAGTGAGTTGGGCGCCAATAAGCAATGAAATGTCTTACTTTTCTCTTCCATTTTTCTCAACAATAATAAGAAATACGAAAAGTATCTTGATTCTCTTAAGATGATCAAATGATTCCCAAAATTTGAGGATCTTTCCACAATTAATACGAATCCCAATGCAACTATAATCAAACCTTTTCAGCTTTGATACCATATAAAAATAACACTAATATCTTGTCAATGATTTTCACAAACTCAAATACAGATGATCTTGTAAGATCTTCAATAAGTCAAATTACCAAACAAACTATAACACTTAGCGTACCAGCCAAACCGAATAACAAACAAGTCAAATCAGTATTAAAAGCTCTAATTTTATTAATAACACATCTCTCTATTTATAGAGGCTTTACAATATCTTTAAGAGAGAGAGGTTGGGAGCAACTGCTCTCAATGGCTACACAAGTAACCGTTGGGAGTTCCCAATGACTAGCTAGTTGGTGCAACCATTGGGGAGGGGGACTGACCCTTGAGGCACAATCCCATTGGTCCCTCCTTTGGTGGACCTAGTTTACCTATTATAATTTGACACAATTATTCTTATAAACAAAGTAATGCTAGTATAACAAGAGTAAAAATCTCATGCATGTATAAAATTTTCAAACCTATCAAACCAAGCCTTAGGTGCTTGTTTGAGTCTATATAAAGCCTTTTTTAGTTTAAGAACATAATTACTTAGAGCATTGAATCATGAAGGAGGAGCCATATAGATATCTTCATTGAGACTACCAATCAAAAATGTATTTTTAACATCCAATTGATATGTGCCCTATTTTTTAATAGCATAAATAGAGATCAATATATGAATTGTAGTCATATGAGTAATAGGAGCAAAAGTTTCCTCGTAATCAATTCCATATTCTTGATAATACCCCTTAATTATAGGCCTTGCTTTTTACCTTTCAATGGTTACGTCACTATGAGTTTTGACCTTATAGACCCACCTATACAACAACAACAACTAAGCTTTTTCCCATACTAGACGGGGTCGGCTACATGGATTCTTTGTTTCTACATATCCCTATCGTGTGCCATGTTAGCAATTAACTCACAATAAGCTAGATCATTCTTTATTGTTTCTTTCCAATACTTTTGTGGTCATCCTCTAGCTCTTTTAATACTTTCTAAATTTAGTTTTTCATACCTTCTTATAGGTTCTTCTTTTGATCTTCTTTCTATATGTCCAAACCATCTTAAACGATATTCTCTCATTTTAATAACCAATAATTTATTATCTTTAGGTTTATGCACAATGTCTTAAGTACTATTCTTTTCTAGAGCCTTTAATTCATCATTCATAGATTTTTCCTATTCTAAGTTATTTTTTGCTTGGTCATAATGTTTTGGTTCAAGGATACTCGATATGATTGCTATATAGTTTCTACGTTGAGGTTGAAATGTTTCATAAGGCACAAATCTTTGAGGAGGCTTTATAACTCTTTTGTCATTTTCTCTATTTCTCCTTACATAATATTGTTTAAAAGGTCTTATGATTTCTTCTCTAGTTTCTGGATCTCTAGGTTCATACTCTAATTAGACCATACTTATGATTTCTTCTCTAATTTTTGGATCTCACTTCTCTAGACACAAAGCTTATCTTTTTTGGGGTTGTAACATCTATACCTCTTTTTCGATACCATAGTCAAGAAAGACACGTTGAATGGCTTTTGAGCCTAATTTGTTAGTCTTCTTCGTATGAATATAACACTTATATCTACTGAATATAACTAGGTTTATTCAAATACAATTTTTCAATGAGAGAATAAATTTCTAGTTTGGTTGATGACATCCTATTTATCAAATACATGGAAATTAAAGTGGCTTCGATCCACAAGTATTTAGGGATTTTACTTGCTAACAATAATGTTCCAGTAGTTTTAATAATATGTTTATGTTTTCCTTCGGTTAAACCATTTTGTTGGAGAGTTTTTGTACAAGATTTTTTATGTTAAATTCCATGTTCTTCAAGATATTCTCTAAAATCATTTAATAGATATTCACCACTAGAGTATGTTCTTAAGATTTTGATATTAGTTTCAAATTGAGTTTTGATCATATAAAAGATTAAAAAGTTTTTAAAAGCTTTCTATTTATGTTTCAAAAAATATATTAAAGTGTATCGAGTGAAATCATATACAAAGATAACATAATAGGTCATTCTTCCTTTTGAGGTTATGGGAGTGGGTCCCCAAACATTGGAGTACACTAATTCAAAAGAATTTTTTGCGATAAGGGTTCTTTCGCTAAATGGTGCATAATGAGTTTTGCCAAAAATACAATCTTTAAAAGTAAAATCATTCTTTTCATTAGTTTTCATCCATGGATAATTATTTATTTTTGTTTATATCAAGATGCCCTAATCTTTTGTGCCAAAGCCCAAACTCATTACAAACAATCTCACATGTTTCAAAATTTGACATAACTAAATTATCCAATGTGTAGAGACAAACCACCTTCTCTATATCCTTCCCCAATCACCTTCTTCGGCACCACACATTCATTTAGTGAGAAGATAACAATGCAACAATTATCACAAATTTGAGAAATCGAGAGAAGATTAAGGTTTAATTTTGGTATAAAACATATTTACGGTATTTTGAAAAAATTATTTTATAGGTTACCATCTTTTTTAATATCAAGCTTAGTTTCATCAGCCGTAAACACTTGTGCTCTAACTTGTGTGTATTTGTCTAACAATTTATATTCATTTGTCATATGAAAAGAAGCACCGGAATCTAAAAACCATGGCATACCTTGATTTTTGGAAGAAATTGATAATGCCAACCCGGAGATGCTTACCTTCTCTTTGAATATTTCTTTAATATAGGCCATGATTCTCCTTGGTAACACTTCCTCATTGTTGTCAATGACAGCCACATGAGGAGACCTCAATAAGAGAGGACAAGTGGTTTTGGTATGTCTACTTTCTTGACAAATCGTATTGTTTGGCAAGGCACAACATTATCATGAATTGCCCATTCCCTTCACTATTTTTGGCATGTGAAGGTTTATATATCTTTAGATGATTTTCAGATTTAGATGTAGCAAGAACCACTTATTTGTTGTCTCTTATATTATTTTCTCTCGATTTATGCCTTTGATAGATGATTTTGTGCCGTACATCCATTTGGTGAGAAGGTAACAATGCAACTATTATCACAAATTTGAGAAACTGAGAGAAGATTAAGATTTAGTTTTGGTATAAAACATATTTGAGATATTTTAATAGAATTACTTTCTAAGTTACCAATTTATTTAACATCAAGCTTAGTTCCATCAGACGTAAACACTTGTACTCTAGCAAGTGTGCATTTATCTAACAATTTATATTTATTAGTAATATGAAAAGAAGCACTAGAATCTAAAAACCATGGCATACCTTGCTCTTTGGAAGAAAATGATAGTGTCAACCTAGAGATATTTGCCTTTTCTTTGAACATTTCTTGATGGTGACACTTTCTCCTTGTTGTTAATGGCATCCACACGGGGAACCTCCTCAATAAGAGGATGCATAGTCTTAATGTGTCAACTCTCCTTGCAATAATAGCAAATCATGCTCTTGTTAGGCCAACTCCTTGCAATAATAGCAAATCGTGCTCTTGTTGGGCCAAGACACTACGTTACTTTTTAATTGTCCATTGCCTTCACTAGTTTTTGTATATGGAGGTTTGTAAGTTTTTAAATAATTTTTGGTCTAGAAGTATAAGAACCACTTTTTTTGTCTCTTATATTTTCCAATCTAGTTTATTACATAACTAAATCGATCAAAATCTCATAGTTTTTGGGTCTCAGTTTTCTATATATCAAATTTGATTTTAAGTTCTCAAATTCATTTTGTGATTCCCGTATAAAGAAGAAAAAATATTGGTTGTTAAGGTATTCTTGAAATTCATATATACTTTGAAATTTTTCAAATTTGTCAAAAATTTTAAGTTGGTTCTATAGATTGGAAAACTCATTGTGATAATCCCTAATGCTCATGCAACCTTGTTTGAACATTATCATCTTTTCTATCAAATTCATTTGAAAGACAAAATCATCTTAGAAATAAGTTTTCTTAAGATATTCTTAAGTTTCAAAGGCATTATCAAACATGCTAATTCTACTACGAAGTTTTTCATCCATATTTTGGCCAATAATCAATGTGATTTTAACATTATATTTTTTTTATTTTTGAGTCTTGCTTAAATTCTCTTGTGTTGTGAAAAATTTATCCCCATCAAGCCCTTCTTCTATCTATTTGGTCTCTTTGATCATACTATAATATAATCCCAATAGTCTTTAGTAATAAAATAATTTTATAGTACGCACCCAACAATAAGAGTTGGAAACCAATAAACAACGAAATGTCTCACTTTTTTCTTCTATTTTTCTCAACAACAATAATAAATGTGAAAAATACGGTGATTTCCTTAACTTAGCCAAACAATGCTCAATTTTGATAATTGTTCTTACAATTGACACAAATCCCAATGCAACTCTAAACGAGCTGTTCTGGCTCTAATACAATGTAAAAGTAGCACTACAATCTCGCTACAATCTCGCCAATGATCATTGCAAAGACAAACATAAATGATCTCCGAAGATCTTTAACAAGCCAAATCAAAACACTTTGGAAAAGACAAACCAAATAATATAATACCAAACAAGTAAGTGAACACAAAAGCTCTGAATAATCATATATGCACATCCTGTATTTATGGAGGTTTATATTACAAGTAGAGAGAGAGAACCATTAGGGATTGATTGGCCAGTCCCAGTTGACCATGCTGGGCCCTAATGTCCCTGCTCCGTATTACACTTTAACAATTTTAACTGGTATTGGCTTCCCATGAACGTTCAGAAATATGTGAAGTTCAGTTGGCGTAATTCCTGTGGACTTTTATGGCCTTGGCAACCCAATCAATAGTTTCATTAACACAATATCGTGAAAAGGTGAGATATCAAAACATCTCAGAACAGAGGCAGGGTGGGTGGGACAGGGTGGCCATGTTTATACATGAAAAGGTGAGATATCAAAACATAGTGTACTTATTCCTTTTGTACTTCCTTATTGTTTACATGTGCTTTTACCCTTTTCTTGTACCACTTGTGTGATACCATGGTATCTGAAGTATTAAGATGGACTGTCCCATGTCAGTACACGTGACTACTGAATGTTCATCTCCGTGTGCATTATTGAGTTTTCTTAGATGTAACATGACGATGTTACACCTAGAGCTAAGCAAGTGCCTCGCGATGCTTTCAGACTCAGTGCTGAACAGATCATTTTCTTCCAAGAACAAAAGGGGGAAAAGAAAATCGGCTTTACATGCTTGGCAGTGACTCTTCGTGCTATGAGCTATGTGGTTTTGTTTAGAGCCTTAGATGTTTTTTGATTCAGTAACATGTTTAGGTAATATAACTGATGAATGGTTGACAGTAATGGGGTACATATACAGTATTGTTTTCTATAAAGAATAGAGTGGAGACTTACTAGTCACTATATAGGGGCTACATTGCTAAAGGTTTGTTTCATAGGGCAGTTGTGGTTGCTTGTTGTTGGTCGATGCTTATCATCTTTGTGAGTATCTTACTGTTTTTATCCTGACAGAATTTGTGCTTCTGCAATGCAGGTCCCGGAACAGATACTTGTGCAGAGAGTGGTTGGTAGAAGGCTTGACCCTGCCACAGGAAAAATATACCATTTGAAATATTCTCTTCCTGAAACCCAAGAAATTGCTTAAAGGCTTACCCAGCGATTTGATGACACCGAGGAAAAGGTATGACCTAACTAATTTCAGTCCAAGTATGTGTGTGAGAGTTGTGAACCTTAATTCCGGGTCAAGGTTAGTAAGACATATACATCTAATGCTGACTTTTGGGCACACCTCCAATGAGGAATACTGTGTCGGGTTACTATGGATATTTGTCCACTACTCTTTATGAAGTGATGTATTGTTTTTGTGCATATTTGTTTAATTGTTTCAGAAGATATTAATTGTAGGTATTGATGGTTGGGGTATAAACTGGATTTACTACGTTTTGGTTGTCAAGGTAAAATTACGACTTCAGTATATGAAGATATCTTGGTAAAGGTAAATATGAACCTTGGTTTAGTGCTTGTGAAGTTATCAAAGTATCCGATATTGCAATTTTAGAAGTTATATGAGATGTTTGCCTTATGCTTCTGTATCCTTTTCTGGCTTGATTCCAGACATTCATTTATTTGCTGTCAACCTGTGAATTGCACACGTACATTTCTCATTTATAGTCTCTTTATAGTTCCATAGTATAAAAAAGCCTTGCGGAGTATTGCCTGCATTTGGATTTATTTCATATAGAAGGATGCGTTTAGATTGGAGTGAATTTGTGGGGAAGAGAAATTCAAGCTCCTGCTTGATTTGCTGTGGCAATGATATATATAGAAATGGTAGTTTGAATTTTCAATTCTTCAAATTTTCTGTTTACATTTCCCACCTCGGTTGGGAATTTGACTTATCTCCAAGGTACAAAAAGATAACGGCTAGGGACAAATGCCATAACTTCCATGAACTGTTTACATGAAAAGATGGAGACCGGACATACAAGACGGGAATGAACTTGTCAGAATTCTTTGCATCAAAACTGATTTCAAGTGAATTTATTCCAACATGCATTACATGTAAGATGCTTTTGAGAATTCCTTTATCAACCAGAGGTTATTCATGAATAGATTTCTGTGGACACCCAACAGCTTCTGAGCTTTTCAACTGTTGCAGGTCGACAGAAATGCCCCCATAGAGAGTAATTGCAGAGATTCGTGAAGTTGTCACAAGACATTTAGAGCGGAAGCTGGAGGTATCAGCAACTGTAGCATCCACTATGGCCTAAGGAAATCATATGGCCACAAATTGTATAAATATATAGCGATGAACTGTAAGAAATTCATACCTCCTTCTGAATAGGTTAATTTAATTGATGACTTAAATTTGTGCTGTTTTGCAGTATCATAAATAAGAGGTTTCAAGTTCAAACATCAATGGTATCCCCTGGCTAGCATAATAAATGAAGAATGGTGAATATTTATTAGTTACTTCATAATTGATTAGTTACTGTTAAACAATGTAAGATGGTGAGTATTTATTAGTTACTTTATAGTTTAGTTAAATAGCAGGCCTCTTGCATCCACATTCCGTCCATTAATCTGCTTTATCAGGATGGCTAACTTTCTATTTGATTTTGTTTATTCAATTGTTTAACCTGGGAATTACTTTCTTAAATATGCAAATGAAGAGACGAAATGTTACTAGAGTATAATTGTCAAGGATTTGTTATAGCAAAAGTACAGATGCAAAACTGTTTGTGTCATGGCGTACAGACAAGTTTCTCTGGACATTTGCGAGAACCTTGCACACATGTTCAATTACATTCCGTGCTTATATTTTGTAAACTATAAACTAACATTTTTTTGAAAGAAATATTCCATATTTATATGAATACTTTCATTTTCTATTTAATCATTGAAGAAGAAAGCTGAAATCTACATTGTTTGCGCTTCTCCATTGTTTTATGCAATTGTCTTTCCCGTCAACTGGCGTAGACTTTTGGGAGGCACTTTTCGCTGTTACTATCTAGCAATAAATATTCATACTTCATTGCACATAAGCTCTGTATCCTACAGGAATGCGCTGCATGCACAATGTAATGCATCCATGCATAAACGGCTGGAGTGCCGCAAGAGTTCATTAATGCTGACATCATATTGCAGTTACTGATATCTGGATCAATCTGGTTTGCTAGTTTCTAAGGTATGGTTACCCTGAGCTATTTTTTGGAGGTTAGATCGACAAGGATGCCTCCGGGAATATATATGTGTTTTATTTAGTATGCACCCAAAGTAACACCAGAAAAGCAGGTTGTGTTCAGATTGACCTGTTTATGGCACAACATGAACAAGATCAATTGCCACATGAAGCTGGCAGTATAAAACACTGTACAAAACCCAACAGTCACATGAGTTAATTTTATGCTCCTGTCAAGAGTAGTGTGTCAGTTTCGTGTTCATGTTGCTCCAAAATAACATTACAAAAAGAATTAGACATGTTTGGGTTCTGACCTGTTTATGGCACAATCTTTCTCATTGGCATTCAGAAATTCTTTGCGTGGTAGATAGCCCCTGGTTAAAACCGTAGGCAGTGTACCATAGCCCATGGCTAAAAGAGAGTACATTTTCCTCTTTATTGTTATTATTTTTTATGGCATAAGTTTCTGTGAGACTAGAAATTTGCCTTTGGTTTAAACATTAACTATGATTATGACCACTTTTCTAACGGTGGGCTACATTTATTTTGTACAATTTGGGATGAAGGGGTTAGCTCCTCCCACCCAAATGCAGATCCGCTCCTCACCTCCCTCATCGATAAACAGTTTGCTGAAGAAATCCAGTATCGTTTTCATGACCATTCCAAACTCCCCAAAGTACACTAACTTATGCATGATAGCTTTTGGATTACTGAGCTCTGTGCTTAGCTTCCTAATCTAGAGAAGCTCAAATTATGCAGAGCGATAGCAGCGGCAGCTCGTGAATACCCCACTCATTGGCCTCGGCCTTTGCCGAGACTGTCACCAATGGACTGTTGCGAAGACATCAATGCACTCCAAGGGTTAAGATTGTTTTTGCATAAAAAATTTTGCTTCTCTTCTATTTGAAATGCAGGCATATGTCCTATTTCTTTAGATTTCTCGAACAATCACTGAGCCAAACAAGTCAAATAGATGAAAAGTCGCTATAAGATACATTTGGGAATGGGTATCAATTGAGTAATCTTATTGTGTTTCTCTTATTATTATTTGATGAAAGATCTCTCCTTCAAGCAGAAACCTTAGAAGCTGAACAAGATTATGCAAGTAACCTGAAGGCATGCATTGAGGTCACCGCAACCGAGAACGACTGCATTAAAGCTACCCTGTATAAAATAGCCTTACCAACAATTTCTATGCAAGGTTGGGTTGCCTACGCTAAGGAACCTTTGGAAACTTGTCTCATGAATATTCTCATCAGTTTTCAATTGCATCAACACTGAGTAATTGATCTTGGCGACATCTGCACCCATCATGTATCGTACGTAGTGTTTAAGAGATAATTACATAATAATGGAGAGAGTTCATTAAGAAAATGTGGTTAGAACCACCTAGTGACCGCCTCAGACAAAGTCGGCTTAATTTGAGCAATCACTTTCTACATTAATTCTGTACCTGCACTGTCCATGTACATGGTTCATGAGAACATCCAGAGGGGGGACATTCACTTGAAGCAAACCGCAGATCTTCAGCTGTCACATTAGTTTAGTTGCAGTCACCATTTTTTTGTGGCTGGTTTAAATAGGATATATCCCGTCTATCTATCTCAATCAAATTATAAACGAGTCAGGGAAATCGAAACATAGGCCCGATCATGCAACGCCCCATCAAGACCACTTAACAAAGATAAGGAAGTCGGTGCAGAGCAGAACTTTTTTGGAGAACTGCATCCGTTCTGAAGCAGATCAATCAGGTCGACTAGGCCCTTACACATGCTACCCCCTCATCACACCATTTAACATTATACTTGTCACTTGTGATGGTTAATCAAGGGTTTTTGTATATGATTCAAAGTTATGTTTAGTGAATGCAGTTTCTTCTCACAACAACTGCAACAGACGCTAAAACGTTTGATGTACATTACCGACTTTTATATTCTTGTAGATATGAATGAGCATGTCCAAATGGTACAAAAGTAGAAAGTATATGAAGGCCAGGACAGTCGTATATTGGGTTTTAAAAACTAAAATGATGGCTTCTCTCCAAAAAATAATTTATTATCAGCAACTTAGTTAAGAAAACTCCAAAGAAAAACAATACTGATGTAAAAACCAAAAAGATGGCTTGTCCCCAAAAAGGAAATCCTTATCAGCAACTTATTAAAGAAAAGTCCAAAAAAAGGAACAGGATTCTTTCCACTTTCTTCATTCCATTCAATGAGATATACAATACAAGCATATTCTTTGACAGCTAATTCCAGAAAATGATGGGAAAAAACAAAAATGGATACTATCATACACTATCCTAATTGCTGCATTCGTCCAGTTACACTCCAAGACATATAGGTAGTATGTACATACACACCAGAACCACAGCACTAGTTACTCCACCAACGTGTAGCAATACCAACCCTAGATACTTCGTATATGAAACGTTTTCACATACTAATGAGCATATATACATGGAAACAAAATGCATCTGCTTACTCAGAATAGCATTTTAGGTGGAAACACCATCCCCGTCAGCTGAGAGCAACCAACGGAGGTACTCGTTTCCATTATCCAGCACTGAGCTCATGCCATTCGGAACAACCCTTTTTGTCAACAAAATCTCTGCAGTCACAGGCTGCTTCTTCCTTCCTCCCCTAGGTTTTGAGAGGAACCGCTCATCGGCCTCCACAAAATTCTCCTGCAAGGATCACGCCCAAATTGTTAAATCATACTCTATACTTGACAAAAATACTCAAATGACAGATATTGAGAAATCCAATTACAATTTCCACTGGTGTCAACCTACTACTGGACGATACAGACGGAAACTAGCATTGCTAAGGATGCTTACATGTGCATCATCACGGAAGTGTATTTTCTCATGGTTTCTCCTCACATGTTTGAAAGAGAATCGCTTCCCACAACCATTTACTGTACATGAAAACGGCCTTTCTCCAAGGTGCACAGCCTTAATATGTTGCCTGAGATTGGATTCCTGCAATTGAAAAAGACGATTAAGAGGTTTCTATTACAGCAGGAAAGAAACGAATAAAAAAACAAGAAGCTTAAAGTGCATAGAATTGGAAATATCTTTTTGACTCTGTTCTAGATCATGCAGGGGAATTCTCCACAGGTTGCAAGATCAGCAACCCTCAGCCATAGTCTTACAACAAAAACCAAAACTGGTCCATCTATAGCATATTAAAGTCCAAATAAATAACCAAAAACAATTAGATTTTAAATCTAAAATAAAAGATATCGAAGTAGTCAAAATCCTACAAATGGAGGCCTGCGTTTGATACAAGCCAAAAATCATGTATGATTGAGGTCACAAAGGACCATAATCACACATTGTTCAGGGGAGAAGCTGAATGTCTTCTCTCGGAAAATACAATACCATCACAAAGGGGAAAGGTTGGCAGACTTAGAAAGTTTACATTTGCAAACGTGCGATGGCAATCTATCTCAGTGCACTTTATCACTTTTACAACCCTTTCCGGTACATGGCTCTGCATATGGCGCTTAATGTTTTTCTTCAGATGTTCCGACCCACAGATCTCACAAGGAATATAACGATGGCTTGATTGGATATGCTCCTTGAGACATTCAGCGTTGGAGAAGAACTTCCCACAGCCAGGTTCACTGCAGATTACCTCTACATACTCTGGATGCACTGCAAATATGACAAGACAGATCCTTAGTAAAGTGAAACCCTCCTTGAGAAATTAAGCTCCTCTTCAGGGAAACAGGGAGGAAATTAATTCAAAATATTATGCAACTACATGGACCAACGGCAACGCGAAGAAAGATGAGGTAAGACTTCATGCTTCTCCATTCTAGGTACCTAAAATGGTCCAAAGATTTAACAGCTCACCATGTGAATCCTCATGCTTTTTTAACTTTGACGCATACTTGAATGTCTTTCCACAACCATTTTCATGGCAAATATGCTGCTTTTTCTGTTCCACTAGCGTCTCATCACTGTGCATCTCTTCCACATGCCGCTTCAGGTTAGCCTGAAGAGTAAATCTTTTATTACAGTTCTCCATGGGGCACTCAAATGTTTTTCCTGTGTGCGTCGAAAGATGTCGATTTAAGTGATCCTTTCTTCTGTAGCTAGAGTGGCAGCCATCAATAGGACAAGCAAAGGGACGCTAGAAGAAGAAAAAAATGTTAGCTCAGAGTTAACGATAGTGATCAGTATGTGACGTATATTAAGCAAGAATTCCACAAGCAAAGATGAAATTTACCGATGTTGCATAAGTTGAATAATTAAGAGAAACACGAAGCCCAAGAACAAGAGAATAGGTAAAGCACTGAACAATAAATTAGTACTGCAAAACAAGCAGGGTACCAATGGATAATAGAATATATGATCTCGGTGTCAGTGAGTAAAGAGAAGAGATATTGCTACTTCGCATGCAAGAACACAAACACATAGAAGAAGACAGAACCCTTCATATGGAACACCATTTAATCCTCTTTCCAATAACAAAACCAGCAAGTAAAAGGTAAAGTGCATAAGCATGACAAAAGGAATGAAGGACACGAAATTGCATGCTCTACTTTCAACAAACCTGAACTGAAATTGCAGCGTGAACAAGGTGGGAAAAGATACAGCTTGAAGGAGCTTCTCAGGAGGTCCCCCACCCTGGTACTAGTCCATTCAAGATCAGAATCACCACCTTTGCATTTTGGAGTGCTCGGGATCCAATGCTTCACACTTGCAGCAACTTTTCTAGTTTACCGATTTTCTCAATGAATCCAATTAACAAGAGCAAAACTCAGATCATGACCTGAAAGGGATAATAGAATTTTAGGCACATTTAAATTAATTTTCCTCCATACTGTACCATGATGAGCAAAAAAGGTTTTACAGTTTGGTTTTGACTTTAGACCACAAAACCTGAACAAGACAAATGACTAACAAGTCACTTGTACTGGAATAAAAGACAAAAAATACCAGATATGAACCATTGGATAACATACAGATTTAGGCTTGAGCAGCAGAAGCTGCAGAACCACAACTGTAAAGTGACCACATTGTGGAAGTTAAACAAGACAACTTAATTAGGCTGAAGGGAAGACATAAATAAAGACTAAAACTAACAAAAACGCCATCTTTGTTCTACATAAAGTTGTTTTTCGTTTTTTAACAAATGGCAACGTGTCTTAGATACCCAGATCACTTACGCCAAATTGAAGCTGGAGAGGTTTATGAACAACAATGATATACCTCTAAAGAATGGCTCTGCATATGCTGCTTGAGATAAGCAGGCTTGCTGAAACTTGCACCACATTCTTCACACATGGTTCGTGATCGTTTATTTACTTCTTCCGATTCTTCATCCACTTCTCCATTTTCCATTTCATCCTGCGCACATATCCAACATGTTCAATCTCAGCAGTGGTTTTCTATGTCCAAATTCGCAACAAAGCCAAAAGAAAAATACCACGCTCACCATTCAAATCTCATCGATGACATGACAAAACAGAAGTTTTTTTTTCTGGAAGCACATACCAGAAGGTTCCTCTCATGTTTCACCAAATTATCAACCATGATCAGATTAATAATTCCAAGAATCAAAACCAAAACTAGAATCAACATAGATATTTAGTCACTATTGAGCACGATGCTGATGTCATATCAGCATTTAATTCCAAAAGGAAAAGCAACACACGTTTTGTTCCCTTCCGATGCTTTAGAGGCTCCTCTACTCTTTTAGGTTGAGGATTAAACTTATAATTGAAAAGGAAAATCGAACTACACCCAAAACGAATTGCAAACTAAAGAATGAAACGATTTGAAAAAATTGTGACTTCACATAAACATCAACGATATTAGACCTTAATGTACAGACTGGTACAAACACAACGAATCACTAAGCACCTAAAAGAAGAAAAAGAGAAATACTTTAGAACCCCTGGAGAATATGAGCAATTAAACACCCGCAGAAACTAGATCTCAACAAGAGAGCACGGTGATGGCACCCAGAACTCCCAATTTTCCATCGTAACACTAGAATTGGTAAAGAAGGCAACCTACAAATCAAAGAGACTCCAAACACAGGCCTGCGGGGAGGGGGAGGGGGAGGGGGAGGGGGAGGGGGATAGAAGAGAAGGATACCTTGTGATGAGAGAGGAGATGAGCAGCAATCAGGATTTTCTTAGATCTGCAGATACCGCAAAACTCACAGAAGTATCGCCTAATATCCCTTTTCACCACTCCTGCATCGCCTTCCCCTCCTCCTTGTCCTTCCATCTTGCGCTTCATCTCCTCCCAGAAGAAACCCTAGCTTCAGATTCAGCAAACCTTTTAACAGGCCTCTTCTATAGATATACAGGTAGCCCACATCGAGTTTCTAGGTGACATCGAAACGTAAAATCGTGAGTTTCTATAAAAAAAATCAGCATATTGCTAAAACATTGTTGAGAAAAATCCAGAAGATGGTATTTACAAGTTTCTTCTTAATCAAATATAGACATCAAGAGTACGAACATATCATAATAAGAAAATTTCCAAATATTACTCAAGTTCAGCAATCAGAAGCATGCCAACCACAATTAAGAGCACAACGAAAACAACGGAGGAGGAAAAAAGACGGACAACAAGATTCATCAGGCCCTATCTGTAAACCCAAACCACCAACTTCATTTACCCGAAACCAAAAACGTTTAGGAACCCCAGAAGGGAGCAAAGAGCACAAAGATCTCAATATGTCAACTAAGCCATCAAACCCAATACTGAGTCTTTAAAAGGAGAAAAGTCAATGATGGCCGGAGATCGAAGTCTGGCTCACAGAGGTTGGGTAGGCGTGGGCCGTACCTGCTGCTTGCAGAGGCTGGAGAGGAAGAGAGAGTGCCGGACCCGGGACGAAGTTGGAGGTGGCACGGGTCGCCTTGGGTTGGGGAGAAGGGAAGACGGCGGATGGTGGGAGGGAGAGGGATAGCCGCGGCAGACCGTGAGGGTCGTTCGTGAAGAGCCTAGGGCATGATTTTGCCCCCTTCACGTTCAGATGTTTTCTTATAGTAATTGATTAAAATGTTAAGTCGTTATAAGAAAACGCGATTTATATGATGCTAACTATTCCTAACGCGACAGGGATTTACAGACATTGACGTTTTTATCACAATTCAACTTGCACGAGCCTTTAAAATTTTAAATTCGTATGATTCTGTGCGGTAAAAACGCCATTTTAACTACACTATTCCATCCAACCACAGGGAAAGAAGAATTAATGCTTTCATTACTTTATGATCGGTCTCTCACTTTCGCAGAAATTCTTAAAGCTGCTTTCCCATTCTTTTAAGCATTGTGGTCCTTGGCCATGAATTTAGCAGGTCTCGGACTGGGAGTTTCTGCAACTGCTTAGTCCCCAATTATTTTACTTATCATGGAACTTAGACAAGAGCTAACGAGCTCGGCTAAGACTCATACTCAAAAGGGTTTACAACTCAATGGGTACCCACAAATTAAGTCCATGCAGTACATTTAAGAATGATACACACACACACAGATATATATATATATATATATATATGTAAACACGTGTGTGTTATGCCTTACCCAAATGATTTTCTAGGTTGGTCATGCCTAGACCCCTAGTTATTTTCACTAGGATATGATTCATAAGCCAACTCTCTATAATTATTAGAGTTTGCACTAACTCCTTCATATTCATCAGTTTTGATAAAGTTAGAAATTAAAAAATATATAACGAGGACAAGTCACAAGCTGAACTTTCCATTCTCAAGGGTGCATCTGGCTTCAGTCTCTCAGAAAGGGATGGTAATTCATAGGAGCCAGTCAGGAAGGTTGCTCATGGTGTGTAACACTGTTTTTTTTTTTTTCAGGTGGAGGGACATGGAGCCAATTGCAGCTTGAAGACCCTCTTTTCCACCGAAATTAACTTCTGTGAAGAGAAAGCTTTCTCCCTTGCTCGGGTAATTCTCACTAATCTATTCGTAGATATTGTATATTATGTCTTTTTCAATAATGTTTCACCTTTATCCTCCGTGAAAATGAAATGTATTTCCAAATCCACTGTTACATATTGAGGTACATGCAAAATAGTTTTTAGTATAAAGTGGGTGTTTGATTGTGAAGCCGGAACCATAGAACTGAAACTTCAATTTGAGCGGAATACATGCTGATGGACCTTTTAACTGAAAAGAAAAACGACTTTACCTTTTACTGCATGTCGAGACCCACCTTTGATTATGATGAGAATAAAATTGTAGTTTCATAGTCTTATGCCTCATAGTCAAACACCTCTCATATAATACAAATGATACTACATTTCGGCCTGTTATTCAGATACCAATATAGAGTCATGCCTCCTTCTAGGGGTGGCAAAATGGGTCGTTAGGTCATGACAAAATAGGTCGGCATGGGCCAAAATAAGAGGGGCATGACAGACCCCTAGAAGATGCACAGTCAGGCATTGAACACCTGACCTTTTGTTAGGCAGCCAGGCCCCTATCCGGTGAGCTACACCCCTTTGGGGCAATTGCACGTCTAAGATGAGTTCGAGACGAGATGTGAACCGAGTGACTCGAACCTAAGCTTTCCTAAATTCAAAAGAAAAGGCTTCAAGCAAGTTTATTAAGTTGTAGGTTAGCGTAACAACCAGGACCCATTTGCGGCTAAACATGTCTGCTCATTTGCGTCTCTACCACCACCACCTTCTATACGCATACGCACACGCACACGCACACGCACACGTTTGACGTGCAACTGATATTTTTAGTTAACGTACATACATCTTTGATAATTAGTGCAAGCAACCCATGGGCATCTTTTTCCACACGGTACCATTTTGCGCGTTTCTCTTATATATGTGTTTCCTACATCTTCATGCATTTAGTATTTTCTGTCACAAAGAAACATTTAGTATTTTCCACTATTGATAATCATGTTGCAGTTGTGAACTGTTTCTTTGGCTTCTGATATACATTTTCGATGTTATGCTACAACGAAGAGCATCTATGTGTGTGTATCGTGCACTAGTCGAGTAAAATAAGCCCCTCTTGTATGTGTGTGTATGAGAGAATGATACGGTGCGATTGTGGTTACTGATGGACATGGGCATGTGTGTGTGGGTTGTGCCCAAGCCATACATTTTGTAATAGAGAACCCAGTCTTGTACGGATCTGAGAAGAGTCATATTGAACCCGGTTTTGTGTACTATGGAACTTACGAATGAGTTGGGAGATCCGGGTCCAATAGGGACCGGGTTACATCGAAAAAACGGAGACCATTATGGGATCAGATCTAAACAAGGGTGCAACCCTTTATAAGCGGCACATTGAAGCGAGAGAGGGGGGCTTCACCACCTCCCCCATTGTGGGGAGGTTCACGAGTAAACCTCCTTTGAGGACAAAAGGAGAGAGAGAAGATCGTGAGATAGAGAGAATACTCATTAGAGGAAGAACGGTGTGCGTGTGCCTGTCATCCTCCCCCTCCCTCTGTTGGAGCATCATCGGGTAATGTATCGAACACCAGCAGGCGAGGTCGAGCACCAGAGGCGATCCACCCTTGTTTGCTCACGCCGGCAAGATTTGGTGGCTGGATGACTCCCTGCCGAAAGTTGAGGACCGAACGCTACTGTAATCTCTCCTTTGACGATTAATACATTGAGTTTGGACTACCACAAAATATGATTTGGAACTTTCGCCAATGATCACTAAGGACTTGAATTGAGTGGGTAATGGATAGTTTACCAAATCCAGCTTAGTCTAATACTAGGCAAATGTGTTCGGGTTCAAATTTGGAGCCAGTAATGGAGTGAAACAGAAACCATATTAAATCATCTCAATTAAACGTTGAAATTTGATAACCAAACAAGTAGATCTGAATACCGTGTATAGGTAGATATTGTACAAAAGGGGCATAGCTCACTGGCTAGGGGTTTCGCTCCCTGATAAAGGTCAGGAATTCAATACCTGGGTGTGCACCTGGTAGGCGACTGCCCAACCTCATCTCGCATATCAAGAAGAAAGAGAGAAACAGATATTAACTTGACCCCATTGCACAACAACCACAGCTTTACCCTGCGCCCAACAACCAAGCATTTCACTCATATTCAAAAATTTGCGCTATACATTAATTTTCTAATGGTTCCAACACCAACCTCTCGGCTAAAACTAAGAGGCAGGTAAGTGACTTCATAACCTTAAATATAATTCCTTCAATACTTAAGTCTAATTCTTGTGGGGTGAGCATTATTCAGATATAACCAAACCGAACTGAATCAAATTTCCTATTTCAGTTCAGTTCTACTGAAAATCGGTTCAAGTTTGGTTTTTAAGGTTTGAAAACCGAATAAACAAAGTATAAACACGCACACACACACACACATAGAGAGAGAGAGAGAGAGAGAGAGAGAGAGAGAGAGAGAGAGAGAATTAAGTCATGGAGACTAAACCGAATAACAGAACCGAACCAAACCAAACCGAAGAGAAAAAAATTGGTTCGGTTTGGTTATGCACACCCCGTACCTGTGAAGATGCGGGAGTAAACTGCAAGATAAGCTTATTTCTTTGACTTTAAGCTGAAATACCAACACAGGCTATCTTACCATACTGCTCATCTTCAACTGTCATCCATCATATGCGCATTGGCCATACTTTTGGTGGGATTCTGTCCATGAGACTACATAAATATGAAAAGATAATTTTTATGCAAAGTATTTACTCTTTCTGCTCTAAACAAGCTTGATTATCAATTTATCATTTTTCTAAATTCAGGTATCATCAACATATCCTTGATTCGAAAATGAAAATATACTCATTGTTCAAAATATAAGCATCAGTAGGAGATAACTTACAGGCCACAAGATAGACCTATCAAGTGTATTCATACAAAATTGCAATGGCTTCACTCGTAGTAAATAAAGAAATTAACAGGGCAAGCGTGAGGAAAAGGTAGGCCCAAAGAGAACTACTGACTAATATCTTAAACTGCATCCTCTTATCTAGGCATAATAAACAAAAGGAGAGATGGACATTTTCTTAGTGAGCGTGATAAGTTTCTCATCTTTTTCGAAATTCTTTGTTTTGTCGGTACCGACTTCAGCCATCTGCAAATTAGTTAACATGAAATTGCAGGCATTAGCAACGAGTCCGTGATGTTGCACAGGCGCACACAAGAATTCCATTACCAACGTTATAGAGAGTAAACCTAATCCTACCCATTCCTGAAATAGTTTTCAAAGTTTGCATATGTTAAATTAGGAAGTAAACGATAGACAATTTACCTGTGAATTGAGTGGGAATCGCAGCCCTGATGCTACATTTCGCTTGCTCATCAGTAGTTTTTCATTCCTTTCGTAGTAGCCAAAATCATCCAATATAGAAATTTTAGCAGCATAGTTCTTAAAGATCTTCAGCATCTCAAACCCCTGGGAAAATTTAATCTGGACAATAACAGAACAAAAACAGATGTTACACTACATGATTGTTATTAAACTACAGCATTTACATGAAGGAGAACTTGAAAGAAAAGAAAGCACCATGCCTCAATACCTCCTGTGTATCCCTGCTATTTGTCACAGCTTTGTTTTCATTGTTTTCCAAAATGATGTGTTGCAATTGTGAGTTAGGAATGTCTTTGATTATGTGCCACTTCACAGGGAAAAAGCCAATCCACCTACTGTCTTGCCAGAAATCCATATTTGTCTTGAAGTCTACCTTTCCAACCATCTCTGCCAATCCACAAAAGTGCCCGCTAGCATTTACCTAGAAAAAGGGTTAAGCGAAACACCTAAGATAGATCATCAAACAGAAAGATTTTTCTTAGCAGTAAATAAAACGGAGCATCCTGAAAAGAATTAAGTAGTCCTAATGGCGGATAAAGAAAACATTTTCAGGTGGAGCAGAGATTATAGTACATGAGCAACACGATAATAAGGGGTCAAAAGATATTACAAAACAGTGATACCAATTCAGCTTTGCATTGATTACACAACAAGAAATTGAATATCATCCAGAAAAATTCATAATATGAAACTAAACAATCAATTTACATCCTGAGCATGCATAAGGTACATGTAGTCTCAATCATAAAAAGTCAAAGAGAAGCTCAATGCACCTAATCACCTCTTTTCTCCACAACATTTTTATCACGAATCACATGATTCATATTTGTTGATAGGCTCTTGCAGAAGATAATATCTCAGGGCTTCCTACTCAGCCCCAACAACAGGCACATTTGCAGTAGCCCTTCGAAGACAGTGAAATTAAGTAGTGACTGCAGAGTGAACAACACAATATAGAACATCTGAACTCGCAGCAACAATGAAGTCTGATACATGTAATCCGATCAAAGATTGAATGACCTTTACCAAAAAAGTTTAGAATTTACAAAAGAGATTACCGTTCTTACTAATGATATTCAGAAATAAGATTCACAAGAGAACATAATGTGTATTATAAATACGGAAAAATAGAAAATAAAAAATAGCCTTGTGTTGTCCTAGTTACCATTTTCCAGATAAGAGATGGATGGGATGCAGGAAGGGAAGACTAAGGTGTAGCTTGTGATAAAAGTATAACAAAAAGAGGAAATATATGCAACATTTCAATTATGCTCTTTGATTCTTCAAGATGAAAAGCCAGACTAGCAATGCATTTCTATAAGAACATAACCTCAAAGATTACCTTAAGCTGCAGATCTAAGAAGAGGCAGCTAAAACAAAAGGAGGCCTGCATCCAAACGTGGAGATTGAATTTAGTGAAGGGAAAATTAGAGAGGAGAGCAGGCTGAACCCAACAAGGCCGGGCATTTGAGGGCAAACGACAAAGGAGGGAGAAAGGGAATGGGTTAATCCAACCCTGGCTTTATTTGGTTCAGATTTTGACCTTTCAACTGGATCTTTTGAAAATCCAATTTGAAATCACTAATAAAATTACGTTAGGAGATTCAAGTTTTAAAATTCACAACCGCCTGAAATCCAGATGAGGTGGTTTAAAAGTTCAGGCAGGGTGGCCTCCCCACCTTGCCTCAATGTGTCACGGATCTGCCCTGACTTCAACTCAAAGGAGGTTTACAAATCCCATGATGGCAAGTAGACCGCCGTCTACTTTCAACCACACTGAAATTATGCTGGAAACTGAACCAAGGGAGGTTTCCTTGACATTACCTTAAGACGCCAATGCCTAGCGGAAGGGAGCTCGCCTCGGGTCTCCTACTTGCACTCTAACTCGTCTCGGTTTCTCACTGAAGACAGATATGAATCAAGTAGCACGGAGAGCTAACAATGGATCTTTATTACATCAACATTCAGCTATGACAGAACCGAATCTTCACACTCACTAGTTAGGACCAGACTTCACTAACTCACACTAGCTCTAACTCTCAAGATCGCATGGACTAGCAAGGACTCAAGTGTATCAATCAATCAATGCTTCAGCCCCATGCTCCGCTGAATAACTCCTCAACATGCCGATGATGGGGCTTCATGGTTTGACTCCACACATAAGCTTAACATGAAGCTAATGCAACACAAGCATCAAGCTGACCTAAGGCTCGTATACCAATAAGTTGAGCTTTAAGAGATGCAAGACTCATTCTTTTTCAAGAATAAAGCACAAGGAAATGGAAATAAATAGAACTAGTTATTGAATAATCAAATTCCCGTTTGTTTTGATTTGTGAATCATCCAACACTATCAAACTAGTGGAGTTTCTCCCAGTTCATCTGATTTTAAAAGAATTATGACCAGAACTACCTTTCGAGTTGTCTACAAATAACCAAGAATAAGCATCAAAACATTGAATCTGAATATGGCACATGATGTCTGTTACGGATAGCGGATAGCACACTAAAAGGCAGTTCACACTTAAACTAGTTATCAAGAATTTTGCGGATTTAGCAACACACTGTCCTTAAAAAAAACGTACATTTAACTGTCAAAAGCAACCAAAAGCATATATTATATAAATAAATGTAACCAATATCACATATAAAACTAAAAATGAAAATGAAACAGCAACTAAGGCTTTTTCCTTCCTAGACGGGGTTGGCTAGAGCTTGATTGTCTGCCATGCTAATAGTTAACTCAATAAAAGCTAGATCATTTTTTACGTGTTCTTCATGTTCCTTTTTCAACATGTTCACTATTTAGTTTCTGACATCTTCCCAACCGAAGTTGCTTTGGTCGCCTTTCTACATCTCCATATCATCCTAAATTATTTCTCCTCATTTTATCATCTATTAGTGATACTCTTAATTTGTCTATGAGAACATCATTATGAATACACCCTTTTCTTATGTAACCAAACATTCATCTAAGTATCTTCATTTTTGCTAGTGACATCTTTTGTAGATATTGATGAATTACCCAACACTTGGCATCATAAAACATAGCAAATAGCAAATGTAATTATTGTTGTATAATATTTACCTTTCAACTTTAATCCTATTTTGTCATAGAAAATCTATCGCACTTTATCGTTTTAACCAACCAATATTATTTTGTGTAACATCTCCATTAATTTTTTTATTGCTCTACAAAATTGACCCTAATTACTTAAGATTTTGCTTTTACGAGATGTTTGATTCATAATACCATGTGGGTCAAACCCTCAATTTTAGGAACTATACTACCAGTACAGGTCCACATCCTGAATCAAACAAGACGCGAGAGGGCCATGAGCTTGGAACTACAGTTCCATGGGTCAAATTTCACTTACAAGATCAACCCATGTCAAGGGATGGGCTTGGAACTACTCTCTGGCCCTTGATGCCCTAATCCGTTTCTTGTCAAGGGAACGAGACACAAGAAACAGAATGAAAGAAGAAAGAGGATGCTGGGAAAAACTCAACTCATGATCGGTGATCGTTCCTTCTAGCTCCTGCCGATGGTGAAACTGTCGAGAAGCTTCTATTGGCATTAAATCAGAAGAAGTTGTAGAGGCAACCTTTCTAGAGGATCCTTTACAAGTTGCCTGATAGATGAATGATCCGTACGGTTAGTGGGAAAATCCTCCCTTTGGTACTCATTCAAAAATGCATCTCTATGAAGTAGCCTAAGTAGATCCATATCAATTTCCTCACTGTCAGTTTCCTTGACGTCGATGTCTTCCTCCTTGGTGGAGTTTTTGCCTTCTACGCTGACCCATCACTGTTAAACAAGATGTAATAGGATCACGGGCCACTAGGGCTCATGCCTCTTTGCAGACACAATCAACGTGTCGTATACGATTTGGGGTGCGGTCAACGTGTCGTAGTCTATTTGACCACGTTTTTAGGTCGTTTGGTATAAAAAGAGCCCACGCGATTGTTCCTCTATGTGTCCACTAGCGTTCCACGGGCGACCTCCTCAGCATTTATTCCTTTGGTTCTGCTTTTCCCAGCATTGCAGTGGATGCCTCTAGTTCTACACGACGTGCGCGTCCCAACTCCTCAGCCTCCTCTGGTTCTACGTGTCCCAAGCTCCCCGTATTCGATGCCTTGTTCCTCTAGTTCTACTTATCCCAACACTGTAGTGGATGCCTCTGGCTCTACGCAACGTGCACTGTTAAGGAAAGCTGTGTAATAAAAGTCTGGGTCATGTAGATCCATATTCATATCATTTTGAGTCCTATGTCATCTTAGAAATAGTTAATACTTATTAGGGGTAGATTAGAAAATTAAGTTAGATAGGGTATTAATAGGTGATTAGGGTTTAGTTAGGAGAATAAGGAAAATGTGCGGGGCGGCAGCAAAAGAGGGCCGACTTTCAGTTCTTGGGCAATGCCTCCAATCTGCGGTATTTTGTAAGTAGTTTTCATTGGATTAATAAATATTTTTCATGCTAACATGGTATCAGAGCCTATTTAGCGTTTTTTTATGATTTTGATTAAAGACAATCAGTAAAAAACGTGTTTTATAGAAGCACTTGGACAGAAATTTATTTTTGGGTTCTTCAATCAACCTGAATCTGATTATTTCATAGATTTGATGTGTGCATCGGATTATTTCAGAATCTTTTATTGAAGGAGTGAATTTAGGAAAAATCGAGTGGAGCATATTGATCTATTGAAACCGTGAATCATTTTTTTTTTGTAAAATCAAGTGGATCGTTGATATTGATTTAATCGACTGGCCTATTGTGGATTATTTCTTGCATCACGTGGATTGCTTTAAGTCGTCTTTGTATATACTGATGCACTGCCTCATTCAAGAGACTTCCTTGTTTGAAATCAGGTGCATATGTCAGAAAACTGAATTTTTGGGTATCTTCATTGCAAGGATATAACTTTCAGCCTCTACTCTTTTTTTATACATTGAAGAAGACCTCCTCTCCTTCTGATTTGTTAAAGTACTAAATTCAATTTCAGATTTTCTGATCAATGACCGACAAAGGTAAAGGTATTGACAGTTCCTTTCATACAGGTGAACAATCTGGCTTATTAGAAAAAACAGAAAATCTTCAAATTACAACGACTAAATTAGATGGTCGAAATTATATGGAATGGGCAAGATCTATGGAACTTGCGAATGTAGCAAGGGAAAGATGGGCACATTTAATGGGCCATACTCCAATTCCAGAGCCTCATGACATTCTTTATCGTACTTGAAAAAGAGAAGATGCATTGATATCATCTTGGTTGCTACAGTCCATGATTCCATCAATTGCTAAAACTTTTATGTTTTTAGAATCTGTACATGAGATTTGGTGTGCAGTAGCTGAAAAAACTTACAAAAGAATATGAGATAATGGAAAGAATCAGAAAGTGCAAACAAGTCAATCGGTCTATCAGTGAATATTATGCAGATCTTCGAGGTCTTTTGGATGAACTACTCTACTATACGAATATCAAGTGTTCTGCTTGTTATAATGAAAGAAACACTGAGCTTGAAAAGAAGAAAGTATTTGATTTGTTGTGAGGTGTGAATCCAGAATTTGAATCAGTAAAACTGAATATCTTAAGCAGAGAAGAAGATCGCAGGAATCTTGAGAAGGATCATGTTATTAGTACAGATCAACATGCTCTTCAGGTAAGAGAAGACAATTATCATTTTCGTGACAGAGGGGGACACCAGAGTCGTGGACGTGACCATGGTAGATTGAATTCAGATAACAGAGAAAAACTTGTTTGCTCCCATTATGGCAAATTGTGTCATACCAGAGATTATTGTTGGGAACTACATGGTAAACCAAATTGCTATAGAAACCGTACTACCTCAGTTTATTCTGCAGAAAGTTCAACTCCCAGCACTGATGGAATTCAAGAGATTATAAAAAGAATAGAAGGTCTTGAACAAAAATTCTCTGAAAAATCCTCTGCTCCCTCCACCCAAGCTACAGTGGCTCAGGCTACACATATCGTAAAGGGTAACCACTCCTCTCCTTCTCACTCTAAAACTTGGATAATTGATTCAGGGGCTACAGATCATATGGTAGGAGAATTATCATATTTTTCAGCTTACAAGACTCTTAAAGATCAGGAACCAATTAAATTGGCAGATGGATCTTTTACTTATATGATTGGACAGGGAAGTATACCTATATGTATTTCAGATTTACCATCAGTATATCATGTTCCCAGTTTTCTGATAAATCTTCTCTCAGTCAGCTCTTTAACTCGTGCCTTGGATTATTGTGTAACTTTTCATCCTACTAGTTGTGTATTTCAGGATATGAAGACGGAGAAAATCTTTGGACATGGTAAATTACAGAAAGGATTATACATTCTTGAAGATTATTATCAGCCTTCAACCTCTTACAGCGTTTCAGCAACACTTGTTCAAGATGCAGATCCTAGTCTTTGGCATTATCGTTTTGGTCATCTCCTAGTGTCAAAAATTCCATATGTTATTCCTCAACTTAGAGTCAAGTTCAATAAATCTCAGTTTGAATGTGAAGTCTATGAGCTGGAGAAACACCAAAGGGCATCTTATCCTTTAAGTAATTCTCGACGATCTCAACCTTTTGAACTTATTCACTCTGATGTATGGAGTCCAAGTCCAGTCATCTCCTTGTTTGGTCATAAGTATTTTGTCTCTTTCATTGATGATTGTACTCGTTTTACAATCGTTTACTTAATGAAAACAAAGTTTGAAGTTTCCTCTATTTTTTATTTGTACTCAATTCAATGCTTCAGTTAAAATTCTTCGGTCTGATAATGGGGGAGAATATATTGGGACTCAGTTATAAAATTATTTACAAGCACAGGGAATTGTTCATCAGACTACATGTTCCTATACACCTCAGCAAAATGGTATTGCTGAAAGGAAGAATCGCCATATTCTGGAAGTAGCCAGAACTCTTCTCCTTCAAAGTAATGTTCCGAAATTCTATTGGGGAGAAGTTGTCCTTACTGCTGTGTATCTTATAAATAGAATGCCCAGTAATACCATTCAGGGAGAGAGTCTTATTCATAGTCTTGATAAAACATCAAAACCATTTCATCTAGTTCCTCGTATCTTTGGGTGTACCTGTTTTGTACATCTCCATCTTTCCCATCGTGATAAACTTTATGCCAAGTCCAATAAGTGTATTTTTCTTTGGCTATTTAACCTCTCAAAAGGGATACAAATGCTATGACCCACTGCTTAAAAAACTATATGTTTCCATGGAATTCACTTTCTTTGAACTTATTCCTTAAAACTTCAGGAATGGGTTTACTCTATTCGAAATCATCAAATTTGGACATTGAACTTTATTCTGATGCGGACTGGGCTGGTTCTTATGATGACAGGAAGCCAACTACAGGTTATGTTACTTTACTTGGTGGTAATATTATATCTTGGAAGAGTAAAAAATAGACAGTGGTTGCGAGATCTACAACAAAAGCTGAATACAGAGCTATAGCACAAGCTATCTGTGAAGGAAAATGGATATTTTCATTGATTAGCGAATTAAGTTATTTACTTGACCATCCTATACTACTATATTGTGATAGTGGTGCAACAATTCAGATGGCATCAAATCTGGTATATCATGAAAGGACCAAACATATAGAAATTGACTGCCATTTCATCAAAGAGAAGATATCTAATCAAGAATTCAAGCTTAAATTTGTTCAGTCTATCAAACAGAGGGTTGATTTCTTAACTAAAGCTACTACCGGCAGACAATTAAAGGAGACATTATTCAAGTTTGGTGTCATTAACATTTTCCACCCAACTTGAGGGGGAGTGTTAAGGAAAGTTGTGTAATAAAAGTCTGGGTCGTGTAGATCCATATTCATGTCATTTTGAGTCCTATAATCTTAGAAATAGTTAATACTTACTAGGGGTAGATTAGAAAATTAAGTTAGATAGGGTATTAATAGGTGATTAGGGTTTAGTTAGGAGAATAAGGAAAAGGTGCAGGGCGGCAGCACAAGAGGGCCGACTTTCAGTGGTATTTTGTAAGTAGTTTTCATTGGATTAATAAATATTTTTCATGCTAACATGCACATTCCAACTCCTCAGTCTCCTCTGGTTCTACGTGTCCTAGGCTCCCAGCAGTCGATGCCTTGTTCCTTTGGTTCTACTTGTCCTAGCACTGCAGTGGACTCCTCTGGTGTACGACGTGTGTGTCCCAACTCCTCAACCTCCTCTAGTTCTCTGTGTCCCAGCAATCGATGCCTCTCGCTCTGTGTGTCCCAACTCCTCAGCCTCCTCTGGTTTTGCGTGTCCCAATAGTCGAAGCCTCTAGCTCTACACGTCCCAACTCTTCTTCGACCAGCGACCTCCTCTGCAAACTGTCACAGAGTATGTCTTTTTCAATTCACACTATTGTCAACTATATATGTTTTTTAATCAATTTATAATGTTGTTTTTGTTATTAATATACATTGTTGTTATGTTAATATTGTTTATGTTTCGGACTATTAGTGTTTTTGTTTTTCAATTAGACTTTGAAATGGTAAATGCATCCTAAAAATGGCCGAAAATAGGAAAGGAAAAAGAGTATCAATTGGGGCTGGGAGTTCTGGTGAAAGTATTCCCTTAAGTTTAGGATCAACAACAAAACTTTCAATTTCAACACATTGTGATGATGCACCATTGTAGATGTACGTGCAAAGGAGAGAATCATATAAAGGTAGTGGAGGTAATACACATTTTGTGTAAAGTTTACAACATAAGTTTTACAGGATTATATACTAGAGTGAAGGCACATCTTTTAAAATTATCAAAACATGGTATAAGAGCATGTCTGAATGTGGATGAGGATTTTACAAAGACAATTAATGAAAAAGCAAGATGAGTATAAAAAAAGAATGAAAGGAGTGAAAAAAGAATACAAATATTCCATTATTTGATGGATCCAAAGATGTAGAAAAGAAAAGAAAGTTAATGTAAAATGAGTTTAAAGGTTTTAGAGGAGCAATTGAAAAATCATTTAATATAATTGAAAGAGAAAAGTTGGATATAAAGGTTGGAAGATTTTTCTTCTCAAGTGCACTTCATTTTAATGTGGCAAGAAATTCATATTGAAAAGATTTTGTCACTTCATTGTAATTTACATGGTTATGTTTCTCCAAGTTCTGAAAAATTGCGAACAATGATTCTTAAAGAAGAAAAAACCAATATTGAAAGGCTTTTAGAATATAAGAAGTTTTCATGAGAAACTAATGGTGTTTCTATTGTTCCTATGTCACACGGGTGCGGGTGCGGGATACGGCAAATTTCAAAAATTTTGAGTGCGGCGACACAACTAGGGTATATAATATTATATATTATATATAATATTCAACAACAACAACAACAACTTGAATATTATATACATATTATATATAATATTCAAGCTACATAAATCAATCATAATACAACTAGTATTTGCTAATTTTGGGTGCACGAAGGTATCAATTAGCAAGTTCCCTCATAATGATATGAAACTTAGAATGATTTTACGAGCTGCAAAATATCAAGTTATGGATTCAAAGAGTTTCCAGATCTTTTGTAGGATATAGCATATACTAGTATTTGTGCTAGGATCCACTAGTAATGTCATACTCTTATGTTCTATTGATTTGGCAATGTTCCTGGTCTTCAAATATGTTTGGTGACAGAGATTATTCTATGCAAAGGCATACAGTATGGAGTCAAGAATCCAATCAGATTGAGAAATAAGAAACCAATTGTCCGCACCCAAAATCATTCAAGCTAATATTGTATACAACTACAATAGCAAGTACACAACTTTATATTAAAGCAAAACACATAAATGGTAAACTACTAATTTCATCATAATACACAAATCAATCTTCATTATCCGGACCCATTTATCCGTGAGTTAAAAAAAAAATTGTGTTTTTTTTGCCATGCCGCACTGACATGGTGTCGGTGTCGCACAAGTGTCGAGGTCAACACTCCACCCCTTAGAAGTGTGTGTGTGACTTAGATTGTTTCTGATGGATGGAGTGATATTCAAAGGCATCCACTCATTAATTTCATTGCTTATTTAATTAGAGGGCCAATATTTTGAAAGTCTGTTGATGTATCTGGAGAAATTAAAATTGCAGGCTATTTAAAAGATTTATTCGTAGAAGTTATTAACAGTGTTAGACCAGATAATGTGGTATAAATAATCACTGATAATGTAGCTAATTGGAAAAGTGTAAGGTTAAGTTTGAAATGTGATTATCAACACATTTTTTGGATACCTTGTGTAGCTCATAGTTTAAATTTGGCTCTTCCTCATATATGTAAGCCATCAGAAGATAAAGATAATCTTCATGCATATGAATTGTGTTCATGGATTGAAGATATGACAAGATAAGAAATTTTGTAATGAATCACCATTTAATTTCAACCATATTCAATAGACATTTCTATTTAAAGTTGTTAAAGGTTGAGAAACACGTTTTGTTTCTTTGATTGGGATGGTAAAAGATTCAACATAATAAAGACATCATTGGTTCAGATGGTTACTGATCGAAGCTGGGATTTATACTGTGGTAACAAGGTTGAAGATTACAAGGGTCCAAGCAATGAAAACTATTATTCTTAATGATTTATAGTGAGACAAGGTATCATATTTTCTTGAATTCACATAGCCTATTTGGGAGAGATAAGAGAAGTTGATAAAGATGAACCAATGCTTCATAAAGTTTATGAAATGTGGGATACCATGATTGAAAAAGTTGAGTCAATAATTTTGAGGCACGAGGAAAAAGAACAATATGAGACATCTTCGTTTTATGATCATATTCATTCTATATTAGTTTCAAGATGGGACAAAAGTAACACTCCATTGCATTATTTAGCACATTCTTTAAATCCAAGATATTATAGGAAGAAATGGTTGCATGAGAGCAGTGGACATACCCCTAATCAAGATTCTGAAATAGCAAAGAATAGGCAAATGTGTTTGCAAAGGATTTATCGTGACTCATACTTAACTAGGCAAGTAAATTCGGAATATTAAAAGTTTTCTTATGCCAGACTTATTCATTAGAAGCACTAGAAGCAAGGGATTATCAAGATCCACTAGATTGGTGGGCATGTTATGAATTTGAGATGCCTCTTCTTCAAAAGATTGCATCAAAATTATTATCTCAACCTACCACTTCATCTTGTTCTGAAAGGAATTGGAGTACATACTCTTAAATTCACAATTTCAAAAGGAACAATCTCTTAAGTAGTTGTGTTGAAGACTTGGTTTATGTTCATTCAAATCTAAGATTAGTTTCATAATCTAATGTTGAGTACAGGTAACTGATTACTAATCTTTCAAAATAATTTTCTTTTCTATTAATCATGGTCATTATATTTCATCTTTTATTGTTATTTATTTAAATATATTGTTGTGAAGGAGCATCAAAATATTGAGA